>CAUYUJ010019486.1:107500-122500 GCA_963575745.1 Prorocentrum cordatum
TGGTAGGAGTGTAGTGAGTAATAGTAGTTAGTATCGAGTAGTAGTAAGTGGTAGTAGCATTAGTATTGTAGTAGTAGTAGTAGTAGTATAGTAGTATAGTTGTAGTAGTATAGTATTAATAAGTCGTAGTCGTAGTAGTAGTAGTAGTAGTAGTAGTATTAGTGATAGTAAACGAGAAGAAGTAGAATAAGCCATTCGTAGCAGTAGGCAGTAAAGCGGTAGCAGTAAAGCAGTATAGTAGTAGCTTAGTCTTAAAGTCGTAGTCTAGTAGTAGTAGTAGTAGTAGTAGTAGTAGTAGTAGTAGTAGTAGTGGTAGTAGTAGTGGTAGTAGTAGTAGTAGTAGTAGTAGTAGTAGTAGTAGCCGTAGTCGTAGTCGTAGTCGTAGCAGTAGTCGTAGTCGTAGCTTTAGCCGTGTTCGTAGTCGTAGTAGTAGTAGTGGTGGTAGTAGTCGTAGTAGTAGTAGTAGTAGTAGTAGTAGTAGTAGTAGTAGTAGTAGTAGTAGTAGTAGTAGTAGTGGTGATAGTAGTCGTAGTAGTAGTCGTAGTAGTCGGAGTAGTAGTCGTAGTATTAGTAGTAGTAGTAGTAGTAGTAGCAGCAGCAGCAGCAGTAGTAGTAGTAGTAGTAGTAGTAGTAGTAGTAGTAGTGGTAGTAGTAGTAGTAGTAGTAGTAGTAGTAGTAGTGTAAGTAAGTAGTAGTAGTGTAGAGTAGTAGTAGCCGTAGTAAAGTACTAGTCCGTGTGGTGGTGATGGTGGCGGTAGTAGTAGTAGTAGGTGGTAGTGGTAGTGGTAGTGGTAGTGGTAGTGGTAGTGGTAGGGGTAGTGGTAGTTGTAGCGGGTAGTGGTAGTGGTGGTAGTCGTAGTATTACTATTAGTAGTAGTAGTAGTAGGAGTAGTAGTAGTACAGTAGTAGTAGTAAGTATAGTAGTAGTAGTAGTTATATCGTAGTGTAGTAGTAGTAGTAGTAAGTATTATAGTAGTAAGTAGTATTAGTAGTATTAGTCGTAGTCGTAAGTAGTAGTAGTAGTAGTAGTAGCAGTATAGTAAGTAGTAGTGTGTAGTAGTAGTAGTAGTAGTAGTAAGTAGCAAGTATAGTAGTATAGTAGTAGTATAGTAGCATTAAGTAGTAGTAGTAGTAGTAGTATTAGTAGTCGTAGTCCGTAGTCGAGTAGTGCAGGAGTAGTAAGTTAGTCGTAGTAGTGTAGTAGTAGTAGTAGTAGTAGTAGTAGTAGCAGTAGCAGTAAGCAGTAGCAGAGCAGTAGTAGTAGTAGTAGTGGTAGTAGTAGTAGTAGTATAGTAGTAGTAGTAGTAGTAGTAGTCAGTAAGTAGTGGTAGTTAGTAGTAGTAGTAAGTTATAGTAGTAGTAGTGTAGTAGTAGTAGTAGTAGATAGGTAGTAGTCGGGGAGAGGAGGGGAGGGGGGGGAGGATAGAAAGGAGGAGGAAGAGAAGGAGGAGGATGAGGAGGAGGAGGAGGAGGAGGAGGAGGTGGAGGAGGAGGAGGAGGAGGAGGAGGAGGAGGATACTCTCCACCTGCAGGTAATCCAACGGCGGAGCTTCTCAGCTTGCATTGCGGCATCTTGGTCACTGGCGCGTCCATGGCAGGAGTCGCTCTTGCTTTCACGAGTGTCCAAAGACCGTCCAGCGTCGCTGCGTTATCCCCTTGTTGAATCTCGTCGGAGTTTGGCCAGCCTCGTTGGTGAGGGGGGGTGCCCTCCTCCCTTGTGTTTTTTCGCTCACTGGTCGTCTGGGCTCGCCCGCCTGTTTTTGTCTTTTGAACCCCCTGCTCGAGTTTGTGGCCACAAGTGGCGACCTCTCGCCTGGCGCATCCTTAGCTCCCTTCCGACCCCTCTTTGCGGTCTGCGCTTGGGGCCCGCCCCCAGCTTCCTTATCTCTCCACAGGGTGGCAGGAGCACCCTTGCATCCTTGCCTCCTCGGCTAATTCTTGGCCTGATTCGACATGCAAGAAAGTCAATTTTGGAAGGTTCAAGGGCTTTGCATCCTCTCCTTGCGTCCTTACTTTCGATTCGGGCCAGGTAGAATCTACGGTAAGCATGCGCTGCTTCATCAAGGCTACCCTTGCATCCCTGCTTCTTCGGCCCGTTCCGAGCCGCTGTTTTGACGCCCGAGGAGCTCTGACGGGCAAGCGGGACTTCAGGGGCCTTGCAGCCTCGAATCGCACCCTCACCATGGATTCTGACCGTGCCTCTTGCCTCTCCCTCTCCTTCCCCGCCCCCTCGCCGCCTCCGCCGCTGCCGCTCGCGCCCCCGGCCGCCCCCGAGGGCCAGCCGCTCCACCTCCGCCGCTTGACCTCGGCCATGCGGCGGCAGGCCCGCCGCAGGGCTGCACCTCACGGCCCTCCCAGCGCTCCGCGCGGCCTGCACCGTGCGGGGGGCGCCCACCGAGTGCTCCATCCAGCTGGCTGCGCGAGGCGCCGCCCGGCCACGCCTCCCCCGTCTCGACCTCTCGGTGCGGGAGCGGCGCGGCGCCCTGGAGCGGACTCTCCCCGCCCTCCAGCGTGCGCGCTGTCGCGCCCTCTGCACCGCGAGCGCGTCCGGGGGATGGCCTCCCTCCAGACGGGCGCCCCGGTCCCCTGTCAGGTTCGCCACCAGCTCGGCCACCGCGGCCGCCTCGTGCTTGGTGTGCTGGCCGAGCCGAGAGAGGACGCTCCTCAGCAGCGCGTGGGGCCTCTTGCCTTTTGGGTGGCCCCTGAAGTCCGCTCCTCTCCGCGCCTCCTTGTTCTCCTTTTCGTGCTGCCCCTCCGCGTACACTGTCGCCTTCATGAATGCATGCTCCGTCGCCACCTCGCTCACGAAGTTGTCGTCCCGAGCGTGGTTGCACTTCTCCCCCTCGTGTTGCATCGCCTTCAGGAGCCTGCACGAGTCCATGCACGTGACTTCGCCCGCACCCTCGGTATCGACCTCACCGCCACAGCCACGTCCCAGGCATCCACTCTTCCCCGCGGTGTCCGCCGTCGATGCCTCACATGGCGCAGCCGGCGCTGGTGGAGGTGGAGGGGGGGCGGCCTCGGGGACGCCAGGATCTCGAGCTAAGACTCCTTCCAGACAACGTCCATGTCGCGTGGCATAGGTTTGACGAACAATCTTTCGAGGGAACGTCTTGAAGCACTGTGGACAGACGCATCGCCCGAGCTCGCATCAATCTGAAGTTTCTCTCTTTCGCACTTGTGGGCCTGGTCCTGGGCTCGCTTTCTCTTGGCATACGCGGGACACCCTCGCATTCGATTGTTTTCCAAGCCTCGCTCGCCTCGACGTTCTTGTCCGCACTCACAGCTTAGGACGGGGGCCGGGTCAGGATTATCACCAGCATCATCAGACACTGGAAACATCTCGATCGAGCCCTCGGATACTCGTGTCATCCAATCCAGCCGCTCACGGTTCAATTCAGGAATTCCTATGACCCCCTTCACTCCCAGCAAGTGCCAGCACCTGTGTGGTCTCCCACAAGATCCTCAAGTCCAGGCGGCCCAAGAGAACGACTCGGGGAAGGACAGATGGACCAAACTCCTTGGTACCTTTCAGCAGGTCCGCCCGTCTCGTCACAGAACCCACATCGGACCAAGCCTCTTTGCCACTTACGTCTACGAACTCGGATCCTGCTCGCACTTGCGTGTGTGTGTGTGTGTGTGTCCACGTTCCTCACCGGGCCAGGCAGAGTGACCATCAAGTGCCCGGGACTACGACATAAAAGGGTGGGCTACCCACGATCGCATCACGACAGGGTGGTCTGGTGACGCTGGCAACAACAACTACGCTGCGCTCATTGCGATCCTCCAGCAGACTTTGCTGGGCCATGCGGAAAGCGTAGGCACAGAGAACAAGGTCATCCCATTTCAGATCATCGAGCACAAACTCGCACATGCTGGAGCAGGTGGGCGGGTCATTACCCCTCATGTTGTGGCACCTTCCCGCAATCATCGTCCCAACCGTTTTGTCATGCACACGGCACAGAAACGTCATACCCATTGACCTGGTGCAACAGATGGCCACAGGCGACCCTGGCGCGGATGGGCTGATCATAATTGGACGTGCGGCGTACCTTCTGAAGCGACTCGTGGTTCGCGAACCTCGCACTATGGGACTGCCACATGGAAGCGCGTCTGACATCGGACAACCCCGGAGAGCTCCTTGCTTCGGGCCAACCAGACCGACCAATGCTCCAGAAGGCACATGAAGAGCTCGGGAGACAGGCAGGTATCTTTCCCACCGATAGGACTGACCTTCGCACCCATGTGCAGGCGCTGTCAGATCTGAGCTACCAAATCCTGGTTGGAACCCCGCGATTTGGTCCCCGAGGAGTGGGAACCGCCGAAGTTTGCGATGGATGGATGGCAGATGAACCTGCCATGCCACTACGCGATCAAGGTGGCTCAGGGCTGCGTCCCACGACCCAACCCATACAAACATGATGCGCCTGAGATTACGCGTTGGCAGGGCTGCCGCCTGTGCAAGCTCCACACGACACTGGTTGGGAGCGAGTGCGGCCCTGGCAGTGTGGACACGGCGCACGGGGACACGTGCGGGCAGCCGCTGGAGGTGACATCGGCGCACGGATAGAGGCAGGCAGGCCTGACATAAGAAGACGCGCATCCCCTGGAGGAGGAGGAGGAGGAGGAGGAGGAGGAGGAGGAGGAGGAGGAGGAGGAGGAGGAGGAGGAGGAGGAGGAGGAGGGAGGAGGGAGGAGGAGGAGGAGGAGGAGAGGAGGCGGAGGAGGAGGAGGAGGAGGAGGAGGAGGAGGAGGAGGAGGAGGAGGAGGAGGAGGAGTAGGAGGCGGAGGAGCGGAAGGAAGCGAAGCGAAGGCCTGGCATCATGCTCCTGCGGGAGTAGAGGCAAACCCGCTGCTGAGGCTTGGCATCGAATGAGAGCGGGCCGCTGTTGTAATTAGAGTGCTGGAGACGCAACCTACGCCTCAGGACATGCAGGTACTGCACAACATCGTTCGAGGACATCCACTGATCGTAGCAGCAGGAGGTGTTGCTGGACGAGCAGGCGCGGTGGACCTTGGCAGGGCAGGCGGGGGCGCAAGGGAGACCACGGTGAAAGTACACGCGGTAGCCCAGGGCATCCAGGTAGTATATTGGCAGGAGGGCGTCAGCAGGGTTGCTCTCCCATGGCCGATGGTATTGCCTGCCCTGTGCGAGGCTCCCACTCCCGCGCCCATCGGAAGCTACGTTCCAAGACTCCATGCCAAGCTTCACGGCAATCCACTTTCATGGAATGCCCTAGAGCACCACAATTGCAGCAAGAACGTCAAGGGCAGTGTTCAGCACCCACCTCCAGGCACCAGAGCGGACCCAGCCCTTTTCCTGTGTGTGCTTTCTACACGCTCGGCTGGTCAGCAACAGCCACTCCCTACTTGGGAGATTCGGACGGCCTGACGGACATGCCGATTGATGTTTCCGGTTTCATTGGCTCGACCTCTCCAATGGTACGTAACACGGGTGTGACACGTAACCAAATTTGAGGCTCTCAACGGCATCATCCAGTCGGGAGGCCCGGTGAACAGCGAAGATGACCAGAGAGGGCATCGCACACTCAGTGGAAAGCCGGGAGTCTGCGCCCATTGTGACGTGCGTGCCAGCACGTGCGAGTTCGATGCGCGCTTTGTCCCATTGTACGGCGACAGCAAATTCTGGGCAGTCATGCTGGAACTGCTCGCGGATCGGAAGCCGCAGGGCGCCAAGGCAGTCTCCACCGATCAGCTTGCTTCTTCCGCAGAAGCCACGCAACTGGCGGCGCTGTGGATCTGTGGCTGAGCTCCGGCACAGATGCGGCTTGGAGACCATGTCGCGCTGAGATGGCAGCTTCTCGCGGAGGGGCCACTTGTCCCGCGCGCGCCGCGCTGACAGACAGTGCGGCGGCGTCCTTCTCAGGTCCCTTCGTTGGACAGCGCAACCGAGGAGTGGGGAATTCGGCTCATGGGCCATGCGCTAACCCTGGGTGATCAGATTGACGCAGACTACGTGGCTGAATGGGCGGGCATCCAACATAAGCAAATCTGCGAGCTTCCCGCCGAGACGCTCGCTGCAGTGTCTCGAGGCTCGCGCCAGACACTATCCTCGGGCTTCATCGAGGCGGCTCAGTGGATGGTATCGCTCGACCGGAACCACTGGAGCAGGGGGGGCGTGCGGGGTGTTCGACCACGAAGGCATGCGGTCGGAAGTGGACTTCGGAGGGCCAGACGACGGTGCCTCGCCCGTGCTTGAGGACACCGCGCCAGACACCATTGACAGGAACGAGCCCGACGGCCAGCCCGACGGCCAGCCCCGCGGACAGCCTGGCGACCAGCCCCGTGGCCAGCCCGACTGCCAGCCCCACGGCCCGCCTGGCGGCCAGCATGGCGGCCCGCCCCGGGGCCAGCCCGACTGCCCGCCCCGCGGCCAGCCCCGCGGCCAGCCCCGCGGCGGGCCCGCAGCCAGCCCGACGGCCAACCGGACTGCCGGCCCCGCGGCCAGTCCCACGGCCAGCAGGGCCAGCCCCACTGCCAGCCCGACGGCCAGCCCGACGGCCAGCCCCGTGGCCAGCCCGACTGCCAGCCCCGCGGCCAGCCCCGCGGCCAGACCCACGGCAAGCCCGGTTGCCAGCCCCACGGCCAGCCCTACGGCCAGCCCAACTGCCAGCCCCACGGACAGCCTGACGGCCAGCCCGACTGCCAGCCCCACGGCCGGTCCCACGGCCAGCCCGACCTCCAGCCCCACGGCCAGCCCCACGGCCACCTCCACGACCAGCCCCACGGCCAGTCCCACGGCCAGCCTGACCTCCAGCCCCGCGGCCAGCCCCACGGCCAGCCCCACTGCCAGCCCGACCGACAGCCCCACGGCCAGCCCGATTGTCAGTCCCACGGCCAGCCCTACGGCCAGTCCCACTGCTGGTCCCGCGGCCAGCCTGACGGCCTGCCTCAGGCTGCCTCCATCTCCCCTGCCTGTTTTTCTTCCAAGGCTGCGACGGTTAGTCGCTCTTCTCCTCCTGCGGCCCCTGCATCCGCTGTCCATGTGCCCTCATTTCCCCTTGCTGCAGCGGTTAACTGCTTTCCATGTCTGTCCATGCGCCTTCATCTCCCGTTGCTGCAGCGGTTAGCTGCGTTCCGCCTCCGCCATGCTCGCCTGTTTCTCCAGCCGTACTCTTCGTCTGCCCTGCCCGTGGCCTCCGTCCCTGTCTGAGGGCGCGCAGAACTGTGCAGTTGTGCAGCACCTCGCTGACAAGCAAGACTGGCTCAATCACTACAGAGTCGAGCAGTGCGTCGTCGAGCAGCACGTCACGGATCAGAACGAGTGAGTCGTGCACTACGGGATTGAGCACCCCTGAGTCGAACAGTACCACGCTGGCCAGCACGACCGAGACTAGTATGACGGGCCCAAGTACAACAGAGTCGAACAGCACGTCGCTGACAAGCACGACCGAGACCAGCACGACAGGCTCAATTACCACAGAGTCGAGCAGCACCTCGCTGAGCATTGCGACCGGCTCAAGTACCACAGAATCAGGCAACACCGCGCTGTGCAGCACGTCGCTGGCCAGCGCGACCCGGTCGAGCACCGCGGGTTCGAACGCCATTGAGTCGAGCAGCACCGCGCTGGCCAGCGCGACCGAGACCAGTGCGACCGGCTCAAGTCCCACAGAGTCGTGCAGCACGTTGATCAGCACGACTGAGACCAGCACGTGAGGTTCAATTACCACAGAGACGAGCAGCACCTCGCTGACCAGTACGACCGGCTCAAGGACCACAGAGTCGAGCAGCACGTCGGTGCGCGGGATGTCGCTGACCAGCGCGACCGGGTCGAGCACCGCGGGATCGAGCACCGCGGGGTCGAGCCACGGGATCGGTATTGCACCGGGTCGAGTCGTGCAGAACCACGCTAACAGGCACGACCGAGACCAGCACTACTGGCTCAAGTATCGCAGGGTCGTGCAGCACGTCGCTGACAAGCACGATCGAGTCGAGCACTACAGGATCGTGCACTTCCGATTCGAGCTTCACCTCGCTGACCACCACGACCGGCTCAATTACCACAGGGCCGAGCAGTGCGTCGTCGTGCAGTACCTCGCTGACCAGCACCACCAGCTCCAGCACTACGGGTTCGAGCACCACAGAGTCGAGCAGCACCTCGCCGACAAGCACGACCGAGACCACTACAACTGGCAGAGTCGTGCAGTACTTCGCTGATCAGCACGATCGAGACCAGTCGACTGGCTCCAGAACCACAGTCGTGCAGCACCTCGCTCATCAGCGCGGCTGGCTCAAGTGCCGTAGAGGAGTCGAGCAGTACGTCGTTGACCAACGCGACCAGGGCGAGTACGATCGGCTCAAGTACCATGGAGTCGAGCAGCACCCCGCAGACCACGACCGAGACCACTACGACTGGCTCCAGTACCACAGAGTCGAGCCGTACCTCGTTGTTCAGCACGACTGGCTCAAGTACCACAGAGTCCAGCAGCGCGTCGTTGACCAGCACGACAGCGTCGAGCACCGCGGGATCGAGCAGTACGTCTCTGCCCAGTGCGTCCGAGTCGTGCACTGCGGAGCCGAGCAGTACCTCGCTGACCAGCACGACTGGCTCAAGTACCACAGAGTCGAGCAGCACGTCACTGACCAGCACGACCGAGTCGGGCAACGCGCGGTCGAGCAGCACGTTGTTGACAAGCGCTACTGAGTCAAGCACCACGGGGTCAAGTACCACAGAGTCAAGCAGTACAATGCTGACCAGCACTACTCATTCGAGCGCCACAGGATCGATCAGCACCTCCCTGTCCAGCACGACCGACTCGAGCACCACGGAATCAAGCAGCATGACACTCAGCACGACGACAGAATCAAGCAGCACCACGCTGCGCAGCCCCCTTGTGTCGAGCACTACATTGCTGACTACAACGACAGAATCAAGCAGCACATCACTGACCAGCTCATCGGAATCTAGTATCACCTCACTAACGAGCACGACCGACTCAAGTACCACAAAGTCTAGCAGCACCAGTTTGACCAGCACGAGCGAGTCGAGTAGCACAAGCACCAGTCTGACGTGTACCACGGAATCGAGCAGCACATCAATGACGAGCAGCACGACGCTGAGCAGCACCACGGTGAGCAGCGCGACCGAGTCGAGCAGCACTGCCTTGTCCAGCATTACGGACACCAACAGCACCTCGTCGAGCAGCACGTTGTGCGACCGACTCCCTTGTCCCTTGTCCCCTTGGCCATCACCACAGGATCCGGTTACTGAGTCCAGTACCTCGTCTCCGACCAGCACAACTGAGACCAGCAGCTCGACGATGAGCACCAGTGAGACGAGCAGCACGACGAGGACCTACACAACGGAGTCTAGCACAACAGGCTCCAGCACAACAGAGTCGAGCTTCGCGGCATTGACTAGCACAACTGAGACAAGCAGCACGGCGACGAGCGCTGGTGAGTCGAGCAGCGCGACGGTGACGCGCACCGCGGGACCAGGCTCCACAGAGCCGTGCAGCACGTCACCGACGTGCACCACTGAAACGAGCTGCACGGCGACGAGCACCACAGAGACCAGCAGCACGACCCTAACGAGCACAACCAGCAGTAGCGCGACAGAGTCCTGCAGCGAGTCGCTGGCCATCACCACTGAGACATGCAGCTCGGCATCGAGCGCTAGGGGGGCGAGCTGCGCGCGTTGACCAGCGCGACGGCGTCGTGCAGCACGAGGTCCCACATGACGCGGTCGAGCAGCACTTCGCCGACGAGCACTACCGGAACATGCGGCGTGACGACTTGCACCATGACGCCAGCGGCACGCCGGTGTCGTGCACAATGGAGTCGGGCACCCCGGGGTCTAGCACTACAGAGTCGGGCGACATGTCGCTGGCCGGCACCGCCGTGACAAGCGGCACGGCAACGAACACCAGCGAGTCGCGAAGCACAACGCTGTCGAGCACGATTGGGTGCAGTACCACGGGATCCACCTCGCGGGGTCGAGTAGCACGTCGCTGGCCAGCGCCGCCGTGACAGGTAGCATGGCAACGGGGACCAACGGGACTAGCAGCGCGTCGGCGACGTGCACCACGGTTGGGAACACCCGGCCGCCTCGGTTTCCAATAGCCTCTGCGACGGTCAGTCGCTTCCACCGGGAAGAGTTTGAGGATAGTCGCGGGTCGCAGGGTGTGGGGAAGGGAGATTCTCCTCCTGCGACGGTTAATCGCCTACACTGGGAAGGTTGCGAAATTAGTCGCCTCCACCGGGGCGAGCGCGAAGATAGTCGCGAATCGCAGGTGGAGGAGCAGGAAGAAGTCTGCGAGGACCTTGCCGACCGTCCCACACAACCCACTGGCAACGCGACCTCTTGGTGCGCCCAACCGCCTCGGATTCCAACGGGCTCTGCGACGGTCAGTCGCCGCCACTGGGAAGAATGAAATGATAGTCGCGAGTCGCAGGGTGAGGGGCAGGGAGAAGACAGAGAGGACTTTGCCGATCGTCCAACACAACCCACTGGCAACACGACCTCTGGGAACACCCAGCCGCCTCGGATTCCAATCGCCTCTGCGGCGGTCAGTCGCTTCCACCGGGCGGAGTGTGATGCTAGTCGCGAGTCGCCCAACACAACCCACTGGCAACACGACCCCTTGGAACACCCAGCCGCCTCGGATCCAGGGGGATCTGCGGTGGTTAGTCACCTACACCGGGAAGAGTGCGGAAAGGGTCGCGCAAGAATTGCACCAGGACTGGGTGGTGTGGTGCCTACTGGCTGCCCTAGGCCAGCGCCCCCCCCTGCTGGTGGCCAAAAGAGTTCAGTGGGCTCCGATACTCGTGTCCCCTGCTTCCTATTGCCGCAGCGGTCAGCTGCCACGACGTTGCCTTTCGTGCCTGGCGTGCACTTCCCCTCCTCTCCCTCGTTTCGCCGGGTTTATCCCGCGCGGCTTGGGTTGCCGCCAGTACCGCTGTCTGATGATGCTCTGACAGCTTGAATTCCACGCAAGGTTCGCAGTGGGAACTGGCGGTCAGGTGGCCCCTGACCTGCTCCTGGCTGGTGTCGGCCTCCACTGGTGACCGGGAGGGTTCCGTGAGGTCTCGCTTCGAATTCCATGCAATTACACAATGGGGACGGGCGGTCAGGTGGCCCCTGGCCTGCTCCTGCTTGGTGTCAGCCTCCACTGGTGACCGTGTGGGTTCCGTGGGGTCTCGCTGCGCTGCCGTCCTCTTCGGTGCAAGAACTTTGGCATGTGTGGCTCTTGGCGCCCGTCGGCTGTTTTCTCCTACATGGACTTCGCTTTCGACCTGTGCCACTGGGTGTACATACATGAGGATCTGCCGTTTGCAGTCCTGTCTGGGACGAGGCTGCCCCCTCTTCTCCCGGCGCTGATACGATGCTGTTGTGTCACCTGCGGCACGGATGTCGTCCTGGAGTGCCTGTCGGGCCTTGTGCCGACTCACACCGGGTGATCGACCTCTGCGTGTTCGTGGTCGCGCCGCCCACCGGGTTGGGAGTGCCGTTCCTGGTCCTCTTTTTGAGTGGCTGCCCGCGCGCTCGATTCGTTTGCCCCTCTCTTTTCTTGCTGCCTATTCGCGGCCCGGCTCCTGTTCGGACGGCTTTCGACTTGCTTCGCGAGCCCGCAGACCAAAAATAATCCCCACCAACCCATACAGAAACGATGCCCAGAGGAATTGCCTCGATCAGGGAAGTGGGCACCGCACAGAGGAAACCATTATGATACATCTTGAGATAATTATCTGGAGCCATCTTGGAGGTCATGTTGGGCTCTCCCAGGCGCTCTTGGAGTCATCTTCATCAGTGCCCCCCAAGAGGCCAACATGTGTCTAAAACCTTCGTAGAATCAATGAGTTGGCACTCTCGCCGAGGCCTCTTGGAGCATCTTGGCTTGGGAGCCTCTTGGGAGCATCCTGGGGGCCTCTTGGGGCTTCTTGGCCACCTCTGGGGGCCCTCTTGAGGCACCCTTGGGAGCCTTGGGGGGCATCTTTAGGCCATCTTGGGTGAGATCGATCACAGGAGGGGGGTACAAATTAGGCCCTCCCCCCCCCTCCCTGGGAGGCCAAAATGGGGCCAAAAACTTAGTAAAACCAGTGATTTTGGCTTCCTCGCCGAGGCCGTTCTGGACGCTCCGGCGACTCGCGAAACCCCTTCTCCAGGTCCATGGGGAAGGGGTAGGGGGAGGGGTAGACCCCTCCCCGAAGGGGAAGAAGGAGGGGTGGAAGAGGAAACGCTCTAAACCACCGGCGCCCAGACGCATGGTGGGATTAGCACCAGACTGCTGCTTGTGCTTCAACTCCTGGGGTCGAGATTACGCTCTGCGGGATTCACAGTGCTTCTCTTTTCCCACCACCAAACGGCATGGCCGTGCGGGGTTAGGATCTTTCATCATGGTGCGTTCGACTAACTTCGTGCGCAATTGGCACCTCCACCTGCCGACCTCGCCTGAGGCTCCTTGACCCCACTGACTTCAAAAGTGCGTGTGTGTGATCGTATTGAACCGGGGGCCTTTCGCTTCTTGATCTTCTCACCAGAGGGGCCCCCGAGCTCTCGACCCCGTTAACGGTGCCAGTTGTTCGCTGTAAGTCGATGCTCGTGGGTGAAGGGGCCCAGAAGATGCCACCACACGCTAGAGTCCAACGTTGCTTGTCCTGGCGACGCCAGAGGTCTGGATTCCTCCTCAGATCGAGAGGGGGATGAGGATGAGGATGGGGATCGGGCCGAGGGAGGAGGAGGAGGAGGAGGAGGAGGAGGAGGAGGAGGAGGAGGAGGAGGAGGAGGAGGAGGAGGAGGAGGAGGAGGAGGAGGAGGAGGAGGAGGAGGAGGAGGAGGAGGATCAGGCGATCGCAAACATGGATCAAGGGGGCGTGCATTAGCGACGGGCACCGTTTCCTTGGGAAATTGTGGATTTCCGCCGCCGAGCGAGGCGGCACCAGCCGCAGTTTGGGGAGGGTATGTCCCCCGATCCATGGTTTTGGTGTCCGCGCGCCAAATCCATGGATCGCTAATCCATGTTTGCGCGCCCCCTAAGAAAGGTGGATGAGTGGGCCTGGGGACGGGTGTGGAGCGAAGTTTGGAGGTGGAGCAAGGAGCGAGGAGGGACTCGCTGGGGATGAGGAGAAGGAGGAGAGGGGAACGGAGGGAGGAGTGGCAAGAGGAGAGAGGAGGGATGAGGCAGGAACGAGGAGGATGGAACAGAGGGAGGAGGGGGAGGAGGCAGAGGAGACTGCCAGGAAGGCAGAAAAATGGCGAGGAGAGGCAGGGGGAAGGCGAGTCTCTGTAGGGGCCGCTCCTTCCCCGCACTTCTGTTGTGAACCCTGCCCGCGCCAGGGGAATTCCAAGTTCAAGGAGGGCGCGTTCTTCGAAGCGTGGCTGCGCCCGACAGAACTGGATCCTCTGCCGTCATTCCCGCTCCCAGACCTCCGAGGCCATGACGACATCTGCTTGGGCGTCTGGAGCACGCCCCCTGGCTCCAGGACCTTCACCTCACGATTCACGAGAAGAGCGCAAGCGCGGGGGAAGGGATCGGAAGTTCTAAAGGTCGTCTTGAAAGCAAATCGTCGTTGGAGGACCTGGGTCCTCCCGAAGCGCATGTTGAACTGACATCGCCTTCGTTTTGGACCGCCGTTCGTCCCACCACTTTTGCTGTCGGCGTGCACGCAAGCTCCACAACGGTCACCCGTCAGGCAGACCTGCGCCAGGGCGCGTCTGCATATGCAATCCCTTCCAGCAGGGGAGGGTGCTGGCGTGTCCGAGTTTCCCGTGCACTGCTTTGACTGGACCTGTCTCGCCCGCGCTCTGTCCATGCCATCACTGTCCATCACTGTCCGGGTCCTGTCCATCACTGTCTCATACAGAACATGTGGGAGACCCGCAGAGGCTTCCAAAGGTCTCCAGAAGCGTTCAAGAGAGCTCCGCAGAACTCTAGAAGCCTCCAGAGGTCCCAGGAGTTCTCTTGAGCCTCCAGAAAATCATGGTGGAGGAGGAGAAGGGGGATCGTCCTCCTCCTCGTCCGTAATAATATGATGTGCGCCGTTTGGGGGCGAAGGAAGTGCCTGTACAGCGGCGCCCTGGAGATGTTGGAACGCTGCTGCCTCCACCAGGACAAGGCGTTCCGTGGGGTCACAAGGGGGGCGTCTCGGGATCGCTGTTTCTTCTGCTGCTGCTCCTCCGCGTGCCCCTCCTCACCTCCTCCCTCTCCTCCTCCTCCTCCTCCTCCTCCTCCTTCTCCTCCTCCTCCCCCTTCTCCTCCTCCTCCTCCTCCTCCTCCTCCTCCTCCTCCTCCTCCTCCTCCTCCTCCTCTGCTCCCTCTGTCCACTCCTCCCCTTCGTATCCTCTCTCCTCCTCCCTCCTCACCTCCTCCCTCTCATTCTTTTGCTCACTTTCCTTTCCGCTCCTCCCCCTCATCTTCATCCTTCTCTCCCCTGTCTCTCCCCTACTCCTCCCATCCTCCCCCTCGTTTCCTTCTCCTCCTCCTCCTTCCTCCCTTTTCTCCCTCCTCTGCTCCCCCCTCCTCTTACGGAAAGCCAGCCGTGAGGCTCGTTCGTGACGAAGGCTCTGAAGGGGTGAGGCTGGGATGGGAGGGGCGAGAGAGGGGCGGAGCGCATACGGTGCCGTTTTCAATGCACGCTCCGAGTGCGGATCATGTATGAAGCATGCAGGGATGTAGCATCAAAGACAACGATGAGTTCATGCATTAATTTGCTCATCAACTAGTCAAGTATTGAACATCCTATATTGTTAAACATCCGATGTAGTAAACACTGCCCTGTAGGGTGGTGGTGCGGGGGTTGCAGGCCTTCCCAGAGGCACCCCGGAGCCCTCTTGCGGGGCCCTCCTCGGAGGCAGCCCCTGCGCTGTCCTCGAGGGTCTGCCCCGCTCGCCCGGCACCTCCTCCTGCGCTGCCTTGGGGCTCTGCCCAGCTCGCCCGACACCCCCTCCGGCGCGCAGCCAAGGAGGGGTGGTGGGAGGGGAGTGCAGTGGGGGCCCACGCCGAGAAGCACCCTGCTTGCCTCCAGGGTGCCCTGGGTTTC
>CAUYUJ010019486.1:130000-152618 GCA_963575745.1 Prorocentrum cordatum
ACTAACGTCAGGCGCGAGCGACCGTTGGTCGGAGCGCTCAGCGGAGCGCCGCATGAACGACGGGGCGTCAAGCGCGAGCGACCGTTGGTCGGAGCGTTCAGCGGAGCGCCACACGAACGACGGGGCGGCCGGGCCAGGTTACGCTCGCCCGCCTCCATGCAACGCGAGCAGGCGGGCTGCGCCTCTTTTTGTGTTTTCTTCCGTTCAGCTTTGCTGAGGGTCTCCTATTTCCTATCCGCTTCTGATACAGCCGGTGGGTGCGACGCTTCTTCCTTCAAGGCGGCGCCCAGCGTTGCTCGCGTTCCGTGGTTTTGGTCCTGGGGGCGACGCCGCTCTTCAGAGGCGGTACTCGGTGTTGCTGGGGAAAGCGAGGGACGGCTCTTAGTTCTTGCCTCCCTGCTGATTTCTTCGGTTTCACTGGTCTTGGTTCCATGTTGCCTTTCTCAGTCAACCACTGCCAATCATGCCACGCGGTGCCAAACCATGCAAATCAATTTGACGCAATGCCAGTGAATGCCGAACAGTGCCACGCAACGCCAAGCAAGGCAATTTAATGCAAACGAAAGTTCAGCAATGCCCAGCGATTGCCCAGCGAATGCTGAGCAAGGCCAAACAATGGCAAGCAACGATTCCATGCCATGCGAGACATCGCCAAGTAACGCCAAACAGTGCGAAGCAATGTTAAGCTGTGCCTTGCATGGGATTGTTTTGCAGTGTTGAGAACCGTTTTGAATTTCTTTTGAAAGAAGGCCCATAATTGGAGATGCGCCGGAGTCATGTGCGTATCACAGTTTCGACGATTTCATCTTCTCTTTCGGACTGGTTCTGGGATGCGCCACGCGAAGGTTCCAATCTTAGAAAGCGAGACGGAAGTCTCCAGCGCCTCCCCCAAGCGCCCCTCCCCCCACCCGTTCCGCGGGCGTGGCCCCCTACAACTGGGATTCCCGCTCCCGGGGCTTCCCTCGGATTTGTCAGCAGTCCTAAGGATTGCCCGGCAATTCCCAATGCGAGCAACCAGCAACATGTCTTCAAGAATCCGAGTGATTTCGGACCCCAGCAACATGTTTCTGGACGATGCCCCCCTTGACCCTCAGCGTTTCTCCAGAAATAGTGTAAACGTTCTTTCAGAAGCATCACGGATTTCCGGACGCATCCTATGAATATGGTCTTTTTTCCAATCGTTTTTCCAGGTATTTTCGGCTATGAGCTCAGAGGAGGGGCCGAGGATGTCCTCATGATCCTCCCACGGAGCCCGTATTACTTCAGAGGAGTGCAGACGGAATCCTGCATCATGTCCTGAGGAAATCCCAGGGAGCCCCGAGGCAGAATCTTAAGAATTTCCCCGAGGAGTCATCTAGGATTTTCTCGTGCGCATGTCGGGGCGGAGTGTATCTTCCCCTGCTGGAGGCTCCATTTACCGCGCAGCTTCCTGGCTGCACGCGCGGCAACAGCGGCTTCCGCCTGGTACTCCCTCAAACATTTGGTCCTCAACCGCACTCTCGCGTGGGACGTTCTCCCAGTTGATGCAGAAATCGCACTCTCGCGTGGAACTTCCTTGCAATGTATCCATACGTCGCGCCCTCGACAGTCAGGACTCACGCCGTGCCGTCGACACTCAGGAATCACGGCCTCGCTTTGGCCGACCTCGCCGTTTACTTGGGAATCGTGCTGTCGCTCGAGATGTCTTCGCGATTCATGCTGGACGCACGCGGCAGCAACCCGCCTGCTCGACCCGGCCGCCTGGGCCCGCCTTCCCGACCCGCGCGTTAGGGTCTTCCTGCCCGATTTGCCCGTTTGGTTGTGCCACGTGTTTTCTGCTCTCAGCCCCCCCCTCCTGTTACTCCCTCTCTTGCTCCATCCTCCTCCCTCCCCCTTGCCCCTTCCTTCCATCCGTGTTCTCTTCCCTTGCCTTCGGGACTGTTCGAAATACACTCTGCAGGTAAGAAAGATACACCCTACGGGGGTACGATCGAATACGAAGATGGCAGGTGTCGAGGGCTTAGGATTTCAGCGAACAGTATTAAGATAATTGTTGTTGTCGAGGATGAGGACGGTGATGATGATGAGGACGGTGATGATGCTGATGTTGTTGATGATGGTGATGATGATGATGACGATGACACTGATGAAAATGCTGGTTGTGATTACGATGGTGGTCATGGTGGTGGTGATGATGATGCAGATGACGATGCTGATGATGATGACGATGATGATGCTGATTCTGATGCTGATGCGGATGCTGATGCGGATGACGATGATGATTAGGATGAGATGATGATGATACTGATGATGACGACGATGATGCTGATGATGCTGATGATGCTGATGCTGCTGCTGATGATGATAGTTCTGAAGATGATTAGTTTGCTGCTGCTGCTGATGATTATGATGATGATGACGATGATGATGATGATGACGATGACGATGATGATGATGAGGAGGAGGATGAGGATGATTATGATGAGGATGATGCTGATGCTGACGATGATGATGATGATGATAATGCTGATGATGATGATGACGATGATGATGATGATGATGTCGACGACGATGATGATGATGATGATGATGATGATGATGATGATTATGATGATGATGCTGCTGATGATGATAACGATGATGATGCTGCTTCTGATGATGATCTGGTTGTTGATAATGATGCTGCTGATGATTCTGCTGATGACGTTAATGATGATGATGCTGATGATGATGACGATTATGCTGATGATGATGATGATGATCATGGTTACCATGATGATGATGATGATGATGATGATGATGATGATGATGATGATGATGATGATGATGATGAGGATGATGATTCATATGATGACGATGCTAATGATGATGATGCTGATGCTGATGATGATGATGATGATGATGATGATGATGATGGTGGTGATGATGATGATGGTGATGCTGCTGATGTTGTCCATGATGCTGATGATGCTGATCATGATGATGATGATGATGGTCATGGTGATTACGGTGAAGGTGGCGGTGTTGTGGATGATGACGATGATCACGGTGGTGATGATGCTGCTGCTGCTGACTATGATGATGCTGATGATGCTGCTGCTGAACATGATGATGCTGATGATGACGATGCTGCTGCTGATTATGATGATGATGATGATGATGATGATGATGATGATGATGATGATGATGATGTCGACGCCGTTGATGATGATGATGATGATGATGCTGATGATGATGATGATGCCGACGATGATGACGATGAAACCGATGATGACGATGTTGATGCTGATGATGATGATGATTCTGATGACGATGATGCTGATGCTGATGATGATGATGCTGATGGTGACGTTGATGGTGATGCTGATGATGTGGATGATGATGCTGATGATGCTGATGACGACGCTGATGATGACGATGATGCTGATGATTTGATAATGATGATGATGCTGCTGCTGATGCTGATGATGATGATGATTCTGATGAAGTGGATGCTGATGCTGATGATGATGATGCTGATGGTCATGTTGATGGTGATGCTGATGATGTGGATGATGATGCTGATGATGCTGACATCAACGCTGATGACGACAATGATGCTGATGATTATC
The DNA here is from genome assembly GCA_963575745.1 of Prorocentrum cordatum. Taxonomy (NCBI): domain Eukaryota; class Dinophyceae; order Prorocentrales; family Prorocentraceae; genus Prorocentrum; species Prorocentrum cordatum. Next base: position 133,591 of record CAUYUJ010019486.1, read on the forward strand.
ATAATGATGATGATGATGATGATGATGATGATGATGATGATGATCATGATGATGATGATGCTACTGCTTCTGATGATGATGATGATGATGTTGATGCTGATGATGCTGATGATGATGATGATGATGATTATGATGATGATGATGATGATGCTGCTGATGATGATGATGATGATGATGATTATGATGATGCTGCTGCTGATGATGATGGTGATGATGTTAATGATGCTGCTGCTGATGATGATGATGATGATGATGATGCTGATGATGATGATGCTTATGATGCTGATGCTGATGATGATGATGATGATGATGATGATGGTGGTGATGATGATGATGATGATGATGATGATGATGATGTGATGATGATGATGATGATGATGTGATGATGATGCTGATGATGATGTTGATGATGATGATGATGATGATGATGATGATATGATGATGATGATGATGATGATGATAATGATGCTGATGTGATGCTGATGGATGATGATGATGATGATGATGATGATGATGATGATGATGATGATGATGATGATGATGATGATGATGATGATGATGATGATGATGATGATGTGATGATGATGATGATGATGATGATGATGATGATGATGATGATGATGATGTGATGATGGGTGGTGGTGGTGGTGGTGGTGTGTGGTGGTGTGATGATGATGATGATGATGATGATGATGATGATGATGATGATGGACGACGACGACGACGATGATGCGGAGGAGGAGGAGGAGGAGGAGGAGGAGGAGGAGGAGGAGGAGGAGGCGAGGAGGAGGAGGACGAGGAGGAGGAGGAGGAAGAGGACGAGGTAGGAAAAAGGCGAGGAAAGAGAAAAACGAGGAAGGGGTGCAGGAGGAGGGCGAGCAGCCCACCGCCGCGCAGGAGTGGACCCGCGTCATAGACGTGACCACCGAGGTCCTCGCGCGGGAGCCGGCGAACACGAAGGTGCGCAGGAGGAGGAGGAGGAGGAGGAGGAGGAGGAGGAGGAGGAGGAGGAGGAGGACTCCCCGCGCCCCTCTTGCTCTCTCCTCGGGGCGCTGCGCTGGCCCTGGCGGGGCGCTTCGGTCGGTGGCGCGAGGCGGGCGGGCTTTCAGGAAGAGGCGGGGAGCCTTCTGAGAAGGCACTTGGCCCTCTCAGAGGCCCTCTGGGCCCTCCTCTTCCTCGTCCTCCTCCTCCTCCCCCTCCTCCTCCTCCTCCTCCTCCTCCTCCTCCTCCGCTTCCCCCTGTCTCGGCTGTGAAGAAACCCTCTCAGACGCCTCTGGGCCCTCCTTCGATGTACGCCCGCCTTCCCATAAGGCCACCCCCCTCGCGCCACCCCACGGTAAGCTCCGCCAGTGGTCGCCCTCCGTGGGTTCCTCCTTGCAATACGGGGGCGCGCGGGCTGCAGAGCCCACGGCAACAGTTGTTTGGCCGAGGCTCCTGTTTCGCGCTGCACGCTATGCTTCAAGGCAGTTATCGAAGACGCCTACGGCGAACCACCGCCCCCCCCTGCCTTTTAGGTAGGATGCAAGTACGAGGCCAAACGTTTGGGCAAAGTTTGGCCACGCTAGTGGACCATGCGTTCTCCCAGCCGTTGTGGAAACCCTTCGGGGAACAGGTGGAGGAAGAATAGGAGGAGGAGGTGGAGGAGGAGGAGGAAGAGGAGGAGGAGAGGGAGGAAACACGAGAGAAAGGTGAGGAGCCTCTGGGGCCTCCTCTTGGGGCCTTCTGGGAGCCTCTTTGGAGACTTGTGGAGATCTCTTGGGGGTCTCATTGGGCCTCTTAGGGGCCTTTTGGAGCTTCTTGGAGGCTTCTTTGGCTGTCTTGCGGCGTTCCTGGCCCGTCTGACGCTGTCGGAGGCCGTCTTGGATGCCTCTCTGAACCGACTTGGGGCCCTCTCAGGGTGCTTCAGGGCCGTCTTGACAACCATCTTGGGCATCTTGGGGCCTCTTGGGTCGTCTTGGCGCCGTCTCGGAGCCGTTTTGAGGGCTTCTTGGGCCGTCATGAGGTCATTCATCTTGGAGGCTTTTGGGGCCATCGTGGAACGATCTTGGAGGTCTCCGGGGCCGTCTCGGGCCGACTTCCAACTTCCTTGACAAAAACCTCTTGGAGGTCTCTTGGGCCATCTTCAGGGCCTCTTGGGCGCTTCTGGGGCCATCTTGGGCAATCTTGGTCTATCTTGGATCATCTTAGTGGTCTTGGAGGCACCTTGGGACAGTCTTGGAGGCCATCTTGGGCTCTCTTCGGGTCGCCGTCTTGGAGGCATCTTGGCCATCTTGGAGGCTGCCATCTTAAGTGCACAGGGCGACGAGACACTCACCGGGGCGCAATGGACCGAAGCTCCACGGGGAGACTTACAACGAGCCAACAACCACATGAACCTCAGCACGGCAGGCACCCAATGAGGCACCCCTGTGGCAAGACCACAGGGGGCGGCGGATCGAAGACGCCTACGGCGAATCACCGCCGCCCCCTGCCTTTTTGGAAGCGCCGATGTGGCCGAACGTTGAGGCCAGACCTGCCAAGCCATCGGACCATGTGTTCCCCGAATCGGTTTGGAAAGCCTTCGGGGAACACGTGGGCATCTTGAAGGTCATCTTGGCCGTCTTGAAGGCCTCTTGGGCGATCTTTCGGCGATCTTTGGGGGCTCTTGGGCCGTCTCGGGCCGTCGGCAGGCCGAAAAGAAGGAAATGTCAAAATCCGTCGAAAACCTTAGGACCATCAAGTTTTTTTTTTTTTTTTTTTTTTTTTTTTTTTTGTTGTTTTTTTGTTTTTTTTGTTTTTTGTTTTTTTTGCCTTTTCTGGCCTTCCTGGAGGCCCTCTTGGGGGCCTCTTGGGCCGTCTTGGGCCAGCTTCGAGTCAACTTCGGCCATCTTGGTGGGTTCCTGGCACGTCTGACGCCGTCGGGAGCCGTCTTGAGGGCCTTTCTGGGCCAACGTGGGACCCTCTCGGGGCGCTTCGGGGCCGTCTTGGAGGCCATCTTGGGCGTCTTGGAGGCCATCTTGGTCGTGTTGGAGGCCTCTTCGGCCGTCTTGGGGCCCTCTTGGGGCCATCTTGGAGGCCACTTGGGCCGTCATGGGGCCCTCTTGGGGGCCTCTTGGGCGATCTTGGGGGCCTCTTGGGCCGTCTTGAGCCGTCGGAATGCCGAGAAGAAGCAAATTCCAAAGTTCTTCAAAAACCAAAGGAAAATCAATGATTCTTCAGGCTTACGCCACATCCGCCGACCCCTTAAATGCGTTCGAGCAGGACATGTCTGACGCTGTTGAAAGAGCAGGCGGACATGTCGGGTGCACAAAAGAAGCACAATTTATCGGGGGAGAGGCTCTGTCGGAAATGCGCGGAGGGGCGAGAGAACGAGGTGCGACGTGACGTGCGCGGCGTGCGAAGGAGCGTTCTCGGACACGAAACACTTGCAGCAGCAACAGGTGGGGAATCATCAAAAGGCGACAGGAGCGGCGCGTGCAAGAGAAGACTACCGAAGTCGGAGAGGTCGTTTGGCGTCTCGGAGCTCTCGTGGGCCGTCTTGGAGGCTTTTTTGGGGGCCTTCTTGGCCCGTGTTTAGGCCCTCTTGACCCTGGAAAAGTCCCGTGATGCGCTCGTGCCGGGCCCGGGGGGGGGCAAATCTCCGGTTTGAGGTCCCTGGGGGGGTTATGGGGGATCTCTGGGGAGGCATCTCGCAGGCTCGTGGAGGTAGTTCCGAAGTTCACTGATAGCCGTTTTGGGCCCTCTTGGGGCCTCTTTTGGGCCTCTCGGACTCTCTTTGGAAGTCTTTTGGGGGTCTCTTGGGACCTTTTGGGCGGCTCGTGGGGTGTCCCAGGGCCAGGTGGGAGCGGAAGGCTCGGATTTTCGGTTCGGGCTCCGCCGCGGGCCGATTCGGGAGCCTCTGGGGCCGTCTTGGCGCCGTTTTGGGCCGTCTTGGGCGCCTTTTGGGACCTTTTAGGGACGTCATGGGGTGGCGAGCCCATATTGGGCATCTTGAGCCACTGAAGGCCACGTGGAGGTCCTCTTGAGCCGTCGTAGTGCGTCCCGGGGCCATTTCGAGGCCACCAGAGGAGTCCCTGCAGGATTTTCGGGAGCGGATGACCCCCCCGGGGGAATCGGGGGAATCGGGGGAATCGGGAGAATCGGGGACCTTGGCCGGACCCCCCCCCCCCCTCCAAATCGACCTGACCGGGCTCCCGGGGGAGGGGTTCGGGGAGGGGGAAGATCTCACACGGCGATGAACCCCAAGGGGTCGGCGGATTTTGGCCTCTTCGGGCCCTCCTGGAGGACCTCTTGGAGGCCTCTTGGGCCGTCTGGGAGGCCTCTTGGGGGTGTCTTGGGCCATCTTGGAGGCCTCTTGGGAGCCTCTTGGGCCGTTTTGGGCTATCTTAAGGCCATCTTAGGCGGTCTTTGGTACATCTTGAGCCGTCTTGGAGGCATCTTGGGGCCATCTTAGCCGCCTTGGAGGCCATCTTGGCCGTCTTGGAGGCATCTTGGAGGCCATCTTCGGCCAGCTTGAGTGAAAAACCGACGAGATTGGGGAATTGAGCGCCTTCCGGGTGGCCGGCGTGACGGGCCGAAGCCCCAAGGGGAGTTCTTTTGGAAAAAGAACCAAAACCAAAACCTAGAGGGTTCAGCACGCCAGGCACCCCTGTGATGAATCAACAGGGGGCGGCGGATCGAATGGCCCTCGGCCCATCCCGCCACCGTGCCTGGGTTGTGGGTCAGGGTTCTCAGGGATGCTTCTTGGGGTTTCTTCGGAGAGCAGCTGTGGGGCTTCTTGGGAACCTCTTGAGAGTCTCTTGGGAGCCTCTTGTGGGCCTCTTGGGGCTTCTGGGGGCCTCTTGGGACCTTGGGGCCTCCTGGGGGCCTCCCGGGGGCCTCCTGGGGGCCTCTTGGGGGCCTCCTGGGGGCCTCTCGGGGCCGAGGGCTCGACATTTCCGCTCTGGTCCCCCGTCTGGGCTCCCTCTTGGAACAGTCTTGGGGGCCTCTTGGGTCGTATCGGAGACCGCTTGGGCCTTCTTGGAGCGTCTGGAACCCGAGCAGGCGAGAACCGTCATAATCATTCAAACACCGAGAAGAACATCAGTGATCCTTGCCTCTTGGGGCCCTCTCGGGAGTGCTCGTGGAGGCCTCCTGGGGCGTCGTCGAGGCTTCTGGGGCCGCCTGGAGGCCATCTTGGGCGTCGTGGGCCGTCTGGGCTGCCCCCAGGGGCTTTCTTGGGGCCGTTTTGGGGCCCTCCTGAGCGAGGGGACCGTTTCGGAGGCCCCCGCGCGACACGCCCCAGGAGCGCCCGAAAGCGCCCAGGAGCGGCCGGGAAACCGGGGGTCTGGGTCCCTGAGAACCCTGCAAGCCCTTAACCTTTCAGGGCAGCATGAGCTTTGGGGCACTCCACTTCGTGCCAGAGGTCAGTCGGGCACGTCCCTCTACAGGGGGAGTATTCAAAATAGTAGAACATGTCTGGGGACGATATTTCGAATTTTTTTTTGACCTGTTTGGACTATTTTTTGACTATCTTCCAAGTTTTTCTCCCAAATCCGCCTCTAAGAGGACATGCCCGACCTAATGCCAGAGACACGGTTGTGGATTTAGAGCTTGAGGGCTCACGAGGCGCGCTGAGAGCATACAGTTTGGCAGGGCCTAGGCTGACCAGGCGCAGCCCGTTGCAAAGGCTGCTGCCGCAAGCCGTACGCCTCCTTCGCGATGGCTGCGCTGCCGCGGTGTAGCCACGTGTAACAAGGTGCCACCCATGCGGACAATCCGAGGAGAAAAAGGTACCCATACCTCTACCCTTCGCCCGCTTTCCCTTTTTGGGCCTCCTGGGAGGCCCTCGTCGCCACCGCTGGATTCGCCTCGACATTCTGGTCAGAACGCACCCTGGGAGAGGTCCGAGGAGTAGCGGTATTGGTACCTTTCGGTTTTCCCAGACAAAGTTCCCCAGACAAAGTTGGCAGCCGTGTGGCGGAGTCGACGGGATTGGCGAGGATGCCAGGAGCGCCGCCGCTGATCATGCCTGGTGAGTCTTCTTGCCCTTGACCTCCACCTACCGCACCTTCTGGACGGCAGATGCCGCGCAGCGGCCGACCCCAGCGCGGCCGCGGTGCGGCCGCGGTAGCGGCCGCGGTCGAAGCCGCGGTCGAGGCCGTCGCAGCCGTCTTGGCGGTCGCCGCATTCACGCCGCACCGGCACTTGCTGACTTTAAGGTTCGGAAGGTGGAGGTCGAGGGCCCCCCTCTTCCTCCTTATCCTTGCAAGAAGCGAGGCCGTTTGCAGTGGAGTGTCATATGTCCAGCTGCTGGTGTGACAGGTTTTTTTTTTTTTTTTTTTTTTTTTTTTTTTTTTTTTTTTTTCTGTGAGAGCCGCACAGGTCGAGCAGGACAGGGAGGGAAGGGGAGGACGACGCGGAGGAGAGAGAACGGATCGGGGAGGTGGAAAGGGCATAGGAAGGGAGAAGGAGGAGGAGGATGAGGAAGAGGCGGAGGAGAGAGGAGGAGGAGGAGGAGGAGGAGGAGGAGGAGGAGGAGGAGGAGGAGGAGGAGGAGGAGGAGGAGGAGGAGGAGGAGGAGGAGGAGGAGGAGGAGGAGGAGGAGGAGGGAGGAGGAGGAGGAGGAGGAGGAGGAGGAGGAGGAGGAGGAGGAGGAGGAGGAGGAGGAGGAGGAGGAGGAGGAGGAGGAGGAGGGGAGGGAGGGGAGGGGGAGGGGGAGGGGGAGGAGGAGGAGGAGGAGGGGGACGAGGGGGACGAGGAGGAGGAGGAGGAGGAGGAGGAGGAGGAGAGGGAGGGAGGGAGGGAGGGAGGGAGGGAGGGAGGGAGGGAGGGCGGGAGGGTTGGTTGGTTGGTTGGTTAGTTGGTTGGTTGATTGGTGTCCTCCCAGCGAGGCGGCATTGTGGGGGCGCGGGCACGGCCCCTTTAGCAGATGGCAGCAGGGCCAGACGACGGCGACTGCCGCGACCCCGCAACGTCCGCTCAGGGGAAGAAGCGACACCGCTTGAGGGGCTCGAGAAAGAGGAGGGGGATGACAGGGGCGGACCAAGGAACGCCCGACTGAGCCTGGCCCCGCGCCTCTCCTAGGACCGCGGAGGAGGAGCCGCTTCCTGGGCCTTGAAGCGAACGCGATGGAGAAGAGGGGAAGGCCCCGGGAGGGGGCCTCACGGCGATTCCCTCCCACGGGGACCCCCGCCCGTACTCCCAGCCGCCTCGTGTCAGCGCAGGACGCAGCTGCGAGACAGAGGACGGAGGGAGAGGGGGTCACCCCAGGAGAAACAAATGTTTGCACTACTCGGCTCCTGGTGGCCTGGACCAGAATGACGCCTCCTCCTTCTCTCAGAACTTTTGCTGTCCATCCCAACCCAGGCCCAGCCGGCCAAGCGAGGACCAGGAGGGACGGTGGAAGGGAGGAGACTCGCGAGGAGGTAATTCGTGCCTGAAGGTCGTAAAGGTCAGAGCGGCGATCCGAAGTCACCCGGGCACGGGGGGGTGCATCAGAGCAAAGAGACAAGCCCCGCCCAGGGCGCCACCTGGGCCCCAGGCCCCAGGGGGAACCCTCGCAGAGAATTGGGCCGATCTCTGACCTGAGGTACCCTGGCAGCGAGGATGGCTCCCTGCCGCCTCGGTCCAGCCCAGCCCAGCCCAGCCCATCCCAGCCCAGAGACCCACAGGGACCTGGAGGGAGGGAGGGAGGAAGGGGGGAGGGAGGGAGAGAGGAGAGGATGGGAAGAAGGGGAGAGAGAAGGGGGGGTTGTGCCTCGGCGCCGTTATTGCTCCTCGCCCTCACTGCGACTCCAGGAGATCCGGCTATTCGTGAGCACATCTATTCGTGAGCACATTTCGAAGGCATGCTCTCCATGGCCAGGGCGACCAAGAGCGGTCAGCCCCGTGGCGTTCATCGGGCGCTGCGGGCGGGCCAGCGGGCCAACGCTCCCGATCCCAGCCCGCTCTTCCACAAGACTAGGCTCTGCAAGTTTTTCGAGGTCGGCGCGTGTTCAAAGGGCGAGCACTGCCGATTCGCCCACGGCTCCAGGGACCTCGCGCAGAACCCGGACTTCACGAAGACCCAGTACTGCCCGTCCGTCCTGGCGGGCGCTGTGTGCGAAACGGGCCGCGCGTGCACCTTCGCGCACAGCAAGGCGGAGCTCCGGCCCAGGGTCGACAGCGCCGGCCGCCACGGCGAGGCACCGCGCGGCACTCCAGCGGCGGCGGCGGCGGCGATCGCCGTGCCGCAGGCGGGGGCGAAGAGTTCCGAGGCGCCCGCGGCCGTGCCCCCCGGGCCAGCGCCTCCCTGGCAGGACCCGCCGCCGAGCAGTCGGGCGCCCGAGTGGGGCGCGCAGGAGGCGCCCCCGGAGGCCGCCGCCAAGGGCTCCCCGGGCGCCCTCGGCGCGGTCCTGCGCTGCGGGGGGGAGCTGCTGCACGCCGCCGGCGGGCTGCTCGACGGCGAGGGCTCGGCACTGTCGCGCCAGACCACGGCAGATGGTTGGGCCAGCTCCGCCGGCCCGCCTTCGAGGCAGACCACGGCGCAGGGGGGAGGCGGCCCTTCTGGTGGGGCGGGCGCGCCTCTCGACGAGAGCTGCGCTGCGTGGAGCAGGCGGACCAAGAGTCCTGAGCGCAGCCAGGCGCAGCAGCAGCAGTGGCGCCAGGGCCCAGGCGGTGTTGCGTGGAAGTCAGAGGATGCCAGCGCAGGGGTGCCATGGCCTCGGTTCGGCAGCGAGGCGGACGCCGATCTGGCCGTGGAGATCAGGAACACCTTCGTGACGCTGCCAGACGACGAGGAGTCCGCCAGGCCCCTTCGCCGGACCCAGTCGTTGCCCGCGCTGCTGCGAGACCGCTGAGGGCGCCGTGCGTGCGGACCAGTGGAGCGCGCCTGCAGGTCGCGGAGGGCGGGGGCAACAGCCCAGCCGAATCTGCGGCACCTTGCAGAATGGTCCAGCGGTCCGTATTTTCATCACTGTTGTGTCGTTGCCATCGATGTGCATATGATACTTGCCTCCTTCCGCGGCACATGAGCAGAGGGCACGCTGGAGTTCGCCGTCGAAGGTCGCCCATCGGCATGCCTCGATTCGCTGAGAATGTGTCGCTCGCTCCTGTACTCACGAGTCGGGGCCTGGCCCCACTTTGCACGGCAGGGCGGACCGTAAAGGATGCGCCCTTGCTGCTGTGCCCGTGGAACGCTGCCGCTTACCCCCCCTCCCCTCCTCCGGCATTCACACGGGGCACACAGGGCCTCTCGATCGCCTCCTCCCTCCCCCCCCCCTTTCTCTTTGCAGTGCAGCGCGTCCCCCTGGCCGTCGGAGCATGCCGCTGCTCCAGGCAGGGGCGCGGCCCGGCTCTCCAGGCTGCTCAATACGTCTGCCCCGACCACCGCGATGGTGTGGGCTCCCCGCCGCCTCCCCGTGCGCGGCCTGGCCCGCTGGCCCGTGCCGGAGGCGCGCCGCTCCGTTTGCTGCCTGGCAGCCAGCCACGCAGGGCTCTCCGGGGCGGTTCGATGCGATCTCGATGGCTTCCGATTCCGATTCCGATTCCGTTCAGCTTGGGCTTCCGATCTGTCGGGGGCGAGAGAAGGGCGTACACGTACACGAATCCACGCTGGTTTCGGGAGTACGCATTGCCCGAGTGTTTGTCTCACGCGGCCAGTCTCGCGGATCGAGTGGCCGCGTTCATGTACATGGCTGGGCGCGTACGTCCTTTGTGGGCTCCCTGATGATCTGGGCTCCGCTCTCTTCCTGGAGGCGTGCCAGTCTGCCGATTTCCGCCGACTCGACCTTCCCCGACTCGGCTGCCGGTTTCCGCCGATCCGATTCCTTCCGATCGCCGACCCGCCTTGGCCGAGCCGCTCCGGGGTCCTCCCGGCCATACAGGGCCGCTCGGTGCCTCTGGGCCCCCCCCCCCTGCACAGCGTTTTCCCCCCTGGAGGGAGGCGCCTTCCCCTCCGCGGCGGTCGCTCGGCCACGCCGCCGAGCGCCGGCCACCAGCTTTCGCGCCGCGCCGGCAGCAGGCCCGAGGGGCCTGCGTTCCACCGCCACCGCCGCAGGCGGGAGCACTCGGGCCGAGGCCTGCGAGCGCGCCCAGGGAGGCACGTTCCTGTCTGCGAGCAGCGGCTCGTCCGTCAGGAGGGCTCTCGCGCGAGCCAGGTCTGAGCCACCGCGCGTGCCCAGCGATGCCTCCCCCGTTGGACTTGGTGCCTCGGGTGCCAGTTCAAGTTCCCCTCTGAGCTAGCGGGGCATGGCTCCCTGCGTAAGTGCCTGTGCGGATCATGCCAATTCCTTGGGCGCTCGTCCGCTTTATTACAGTAGATCTTGCATAGTTCGACTGCTCGAGCGCGCTCATGGAATATATTTGCGGTGCGCTTGGATCACCCAGTGGGTCGTTGGTTGCCGTTTGGCGCCAAGCCCGGTACCCCGTGATGCCGAGACCATGCCAGTCTAGTGTTCGTTTGAGTCGTCAATGCTATATGTGGGGCTCGCTTTATGACCGATTCCGCTGTTTTTGAGTATAACGCCTCGTGCGACAACTGCGACCACTGTTAGGAGCGAGCAGATTTTGAAATGAGCAATGTGCTCCAAGGGGCTGCATTCGTCGCCCGCTAGCGGGCCCACCTCGTCCAGGCACAGGCGTTCCGATAGCGACAGCGATGCCAATCAGAGAAAGAATCCTCACGCATCTCGAAATCAAGCCTCACGACCTTTCCTATCATACCCAGCTGCCTGCGACAGTGCCCGCCACCGTGCCAGTGCAGCAACGCAGTAGGGAGGAGGAGGAGGAGGAGGAGGAGGAGGGGGAGGAGGGGAGGGAAGAGGAGGAGGAGGAAGAGGGGGAGGGAAGAGGAGGAGGAAGAGGAGGAGGGGGTCGAAGAGGAAAAAGCTACATACAGTGGAGGCCAGTCCACAAGAGACCTTCCACAGGACACCCAACCCTGGGACCCCAGGAGGTCCATGGCTTCTTGGCGTGGGAGCATCACGATTCCCATTGAAAATCCATCGACAACCCAAGAAACCCAGGGCACCCTGGAGGCAAGCAGGGTGTTCCTTGGCAGGGGGAAAAAAATTAAGCTTTCGGAGCTCCGCGCGGACTTCTCGTATTGGCGCTGGGCCCTTGGCGGTGCCGCCCCGGGCTCGCTCCGCGCGCCGGGGACAGGGCCCGGCCCCAACGCCGACCCAAGCAATCCGCGCGGAGCCCCGACAGTGTGTTGTGGATGGGGTCTCCTTCTTTCCCCTCCTCTTTGTTAATTCAAGCTTCGCGCGGCCCGCTTAGCTTCGACCGGAAGAGGTGCGCTCTCGACCCGCGAATCAAAAAAGTGTTGTGGATGGGACACTCGTTGCCGCCCTTTCCCCTGGGTCCGCGGGGCTTGCGCAGAGCGGGCACGGTTATGCCGCCTGCTCCTATTCTAGTTACCGTATCTCTTGGCTGACCCAACAAGGGGGTCCAGCGGAGAGAGGGTGGTGCACTGGATTTGGTGCAATAGATGTGTGGGGTTGCAGCAGCATCGGGGCGTGCAATACATTCCAGTGCACAGATATGTTGCTGGACTTGCGCGTGCAATGCACTGGCTGCAGTACGATGCAGCACAATTCTCCGGCGCAGTACGTTTGCAGTTCAATTGCCCCAAATGCATTGCACCACCCCCTTTCAGCTGGACCACCTGTTGCGTCAACCAAAGTACAGTGCCGTTTTTAAGACATGCTCCGCGTGCGGATCATGTAGTAAACACGCAGGGCTTTAGTGTTATAAACAACGATGAGTTCATGCATCAATCTATTCATAAACGAATCATGCATTAAACATCCTGTATGTTTCAAGATCCTATGTCTTAGAAACTGCCCTGTATCCCCGTCCTCTCTGCCCGCCCCCCCAGCCGTGCCCACGAACTGGCGCTCTCCGCACCTCTGAGGCCCGCACGGGGGCCGCGGGAGAGGGCGCGCCCGCCCCCGGCGGCCCCAGGGGGCGCCCGGCGCCCGGAGCGCGCGCCGCTGCGCCAGCGGGGGGCATCGTGCCGCCTTCGGTCCCTGGCCCTCGGCCCGTGCTGGTTTAACGGGCGAAGAACGGTATAAGATAAACTTTTTCGCCGTCGGGGACACCTGCCCCTGGGCGGCTGGAAAGTTTATACCCTTACGTACGGTGGCTTCAGGCCTGGATTGGGCGTGCCCACGGCCCCCCTGAGGCTGTGCACCCAAGGTCACTCTTGCCGGGGGTCCCCCTTGCGTGCAGCCCAGGGTGTGGCGACGCTGTGCGAGAGGGCAAGCAGCGACAGCCGGCCTGTAGACGAGGGCAGTTGCTTGCCTCTGCATCCCCACGCTTGCCTCGAACGCAATGGGTTCGCTCCGACGCCGCCGACCAACGAAGTAGCTAGGGACAGGCTCTGCACAAGTGCTTCTGCCTTCGGTGGTCCACGTTGCCCGTGGGGTTGCCCTGTGGTGGCTGTCTTGCTCGGGGTGATGGAAGTTGCGGGTGCGGCGGAGCTTGCGAGCGGGAGAAATTTGCGATGCAAAGACGTTGCTGTCAGCGTGCGGGTTGGCCGAGTTCCTCCAGGTGATGCCCGGGAGTTCCTAGTATTGTCCTGACTCATTGCAGCAGTTCCACGGCTGACTGGTCAGGGTCAATGCTCTGGCGGCTGCAGTGCCACTCAAGCAAGGCCTTCGGGGCCCAGCGCTGACCTGACTGTTCCCCACAGTGCTTGCACTTACGGTTTCTTACTTCTCTTCTACGGAACTGGGCTGTGTGGGTGGTCTGAAGGCTATGTTGTCGCCGTCGCCGCCCTGTCGCCGCCTCGTCGCCGCCCGTCGTCTGGGCCGTGTGGGCGGTCTGGTGGCTTCGTTGTCGCCGTTGCCGCCCCGTCGCCGCTTCGTCGCCACCCGTCGTCTGGGCCGTGTGGGCGGTCTGGTGGCTTCGTTGTCGCCGTCGCCGCCCCGTCGCCGCCTCGTCGCCGCCGTTGGATTGCGCCGCATAGATTGCACGGAAAAATCGCGCCTACGGCGCGCTTTTAGATCGCTCAGAACATAGTTTGCACCACACATATCGCACAACATAGACTGCACCATATCTATTTCGCAAATGTACTTATACGTGTATATATATATATATATATATGTATTTAGACACACTGCACTACATATATTGCACAACATATATTGTATCGATTCTCCTTTCGAAAAAGAGAATAGACTCTACCCCCCGGACTTAACGCTTCCCCCTGGGATGGTATAATTTCACATATATATATATATATATATATATTCTGCACACTCGTCCATCCTAAATATGAAATCATACAATCCCAGGCAGGCCGGTTTCCCCCCCCCCCCCCCTGAGGTTCCCTTGTAAAAAACACTGTGCGGTGACATTTTTTGTTCAAACATAGCACTTTTTCACGAATCCCTTGCAAAAAATGGGACGAAGTGCACACGCGCGCGTCGTCGCGCGCGCATGCCGAAATCCTTCAAAAACTCTCGGTTCCAGAGAGATATCAAAATTCAATTTGCGAAACACATACAAAAACACATGGTTTCGCAACACTGATTTGTTAAAAAAGCTTACGCGCGAGCTCTTGCGAAATCTTAAGAACACCCTAGGCTTTCGAAGGTTTTCACAAAATGCTACCAAACGGGCTTCGCGCGCGCATGTCGAAATCTGTCGAACGCCCTTGCGCGTGTGCCGTCGCGAGAATCCTTTTTGCAAAAATGGGACGAAGTGCAGACGCGCGCGTCGTCGCGGGCGTATGCCGAAATCCTTCAAAAACCTTCGGTTTCGAAAGGATTTCGAAATCGTGCGTCCAAACAACTTACAAAAACACAAGGTTTCGCAACACGGGTTTCCAACAAAAGTGTGCGCGCGCGCGCGCTCTTGCGTCGTCGTCGTCGTCGTCGTCCTCCCTCCTCCCTCGTCGTCGTCGTCGTCGTCGCCGTCGTCGTCTTCTGTCTTTCCTCGTCGTCGTCGTCGTCATCTTGGCGTCGTCGTCGCTTCCGTCGTCGTTGTCGCCGTGGTCGTCCTTCCTCCCTCGTTGTCTTCGTCGGCGTCTCGTCGTTGTCCCTCCTATTTCGTCGTCGTCGTCGTCGTCGTCGTCGTCGTCGTCGTGGTCTTCACTCCTCCCTCGTCGTTATCCTCATCCCTCGTCGTCGTCGTCCGTCGTCGGCGTCTCGTCGTCGTCCCTCCTATTACGTCGCCGTCGTCGTCGTCTTCGTCGTCGTTGTCGTCGTCGTCGTCTTCCCTCCTCCCTCGTCGTGTCGTCGTCGGCGTCGCCGTCCTTCCTCCTTCTTCGTCGTTGGTGTCGTCGCCGTCTTCCCTCCTCCATCGTCGTTGTCGCCGTCGTCGTTTTTTCTCCTCCCTCGTCGTCGTCTCCGTTGGCGACGTCGTCGTCGTCTTCGTCGTCGTCGTCGGCGTCGTTGTCGTCGTCGTCGTCGGTGTCGTCGTCGTCGTTGTCGTCGTCGAAAACATTGGAGACGTCGTCGGTGTCGTCGCAGTCGCTGTCGGCGGCGCCGTCGTCGTCGATGTCGCTGTCGTCGTCGGCATCGGTGTCGTGGCCAAGTGCCATGTGGTACCTACCGTCACGGTCTTGTCTGAAGAGGTCTTGCGACCAAGTTGCGGGTGGGAGGGTGGGATGTTTGCACGAGCAGTGGAGAGGACAGCTTCAAGACGGTCAAGATTAATTGCACAATATAGACTGCACGACATGTATTGCACACCATCTTTCACAACATGGCTTGCGCCACATAGAGCGTCCCGTCACTGTTGGAGGGCACCGAGAAAATCAAGACATCGCATGTCCCGGGCCTGCTCTGCCGGGCTGCGGAGCCTCGCAGGCCACCGAGCCCTGCCGCCCTGACCCCACCCGAGGAGGCGCAGGGAGCAGCAAAAACAACATCCCACGTCGGCCGTTGCCGTTGCCGTCGCCGTCGTCGCCGCCGTCGCCGCCGCCGCCGCCGCCGCCGCCGCCGTCGTCGTCGTCGTCGTCGTCGTCGTCGTCGTCGTCGTCGTCGTCGTCGTCGTCGTCGTCGTCGTCGTCGTCGTCGTCGTCGTCGTCTGGCGGGCTGCGAGGCGCTCTACCGGCGAGGGGTCGCCCAGCTCGGCAGCGGCCGACAGCAGGCCTCCCCCCCTTGGCCCCTGCCGTGGCCGCGGCCCGCGGGCGCGGCGGCGCACCCTGGCGCGCTCTCCTCGGCGGCGTCGGGTTCGGTTGCGGCCGCGCAGGAGGGCAGCAGCGGCATAACCCGATGCGCACGCACGCACACGCACACGCACACGCACACGCACACACGCACACGCACACGCACACACGCACACGCACACGCACACGCACGCGCACACGCACACGCACTCGCACACACACGCACACACGCAAAAAAAAACTCGTTGCCTGTGGGCTGCGAGCTGCGAAGCCGGCGCCACCTCCGAGGGCTGCTGGGGGGGGTCCAGCGGAGTGACGTCCCACGGGGGCTCGGGCTATAGTCCTCACCATCCCTCGGGGGGGCTGCGATCTGCGGAACTGCCGCCACTCTCAAGGGCTGCTGGAGGGTCTACCCGAGAAATATTTGCGCAGACTCAGCGCCTCGACTCATCGTGACGCCCCCGCCAGTCCCCAGCTCCTCCCCGCGGTGGGCGAGGGTCTTGCGAGTCCTGCAACGGGCGGGCACCCCATGCAGCTCGCGCAACAAATGACGGTTTTCACATTAGGATCGTCCATGACAAAATGTGGGTCAATCAATTTGGTCACTTGGTGCACATGGGTTGGGTATGTCACAGGGTCATGGTTGAATGATTTGGGGCTCTCGGGGGCGTCCTCTGAAGCTCCGTGGCCACTCGGAGTCGTCTTGGGGGCTTCCTGGAGGCATGTTGTATGCCCTCTTGACCCACCTTAGGCCCGCTTGTGCCATCCCGGAGGCAATTCGAGAGGCAATTATCTTGGGCGCCCTGACTGCGCGCGGCACCCTGATCCTGTCCCCAGGATAGGGGGTAAGGGGACGGGTGATTGAGAATCTCCCCGAGGGGGCAGAAGGGAGTTGGAACAGGGGTCGCTTCTAAACCACCCAGGCCCAGAGGGCCGGTGGGACTTGTTCTGTCCATTCGATCAGCTTCTTCAAGCGGTCCGCTCCCTCCTGCCGACCCCCGGCAGACACGTGAGCTACAGGCTGCGGTGACTCTGTTTCCCAGGGGTTCTGGGGTCTGGGCGTTGCTTGCGCCACTGCGGCATCCAGGGAGGCATCTCTGGTGCATGTTGAAGGGTCTCGCGGCCATGCCTGGGGGGAAGGTGCCGAGGGTTAGTTTGCAGATGGTTCTCTTGGGCCGTCCTGGAGCTGTCTTTTCCCAACCATCCTGTGGTGTGGGGTCCTCGTCTCGAAGAGACAGCGCCCCGCGTTCCTCACTCACTCCTTCCTCCTCCCCTCTCTCCTCCCGCTCCTCCCTCCTTGCCTCTGCCCTCCGCGTGTTTCCCTTCCGGCATACCCAGTACAGCGTTTCGTGGCCCCACAGGGAGCTCCACCGAAGGCCCCAGTGCCACCGTCCACATGCGTCCCCCACTCCCATTTCGGCACACCCCTCACACGTTTCGTGGCTCCACTGAAGGCCCCAGTGCCACCGTCCACATGCGTCCGCCGTACCCATTTCGGCACACCCCTCACACGTTTCGTGGCCCATAGGGAGCTCCACCGAAGGCCTCAGCCCCACCGTCCACATGCGTTCCCCACACAATTTGGCACCTCCCTCACACGTTTCGTGGCCCCACAGGGAGCTCCACCGAAGGCCTCAGCGCCGCCGTCCACATGCGTCCCCCACACCCATGTCGACACACCCCTCGCACGTTTCGTGGCCTCATAGGGAGCTCCACGGAAGGCCCCAGTGACAGTGCCACCGTCCACATGCGTCCGCCGTACCCATTTCGGCACACCCCTCACACGTTTCGTGGCCCATCGACACCAATTCCGGCACCTCGCTCACACGTTTCGTGACCCAATAAGGAGCTCCACCGAAGGTCCCAGTGCCACCGTCCACATGCGTCCGCCGTACCCATTTCGGCACACGTTTCGTGGCCCCGTAGGGAGCTCCACCGAAGGCTTCAGCGCCACCGTCCACACGCGTGCCCCACACCCATTTCGACATCCCGACATCCCCCTCACATGTTTCGTGGCCCCACCGGGAGCTCCACCGAAGGCCCCAGTGCCACCGTCCACATGCGTCCCCCAAACCGATTCCGGCACACCCCTCACACGTTTCGTGGCCCCATAGGGAGCTCCACTGAAGGCACCAGCGCCACCGTCCACATGCGTCCCCCACATCCATGTCGGCACACCCCTCGCACGTTTCGTGGGCCCATAGGGAGCTCCACCGAAGGCCCCAGTGCCACCGTCCACGTGAGTCCCTCCCATTTCGGCACACCCCTCACACGTTTCGTGACCCCACAGGGAGCTCCACCGAAGGCCTCAGCGCCACCGTCCACATGCGTCCGCCGTACCCATTTCGGCATACCCCTCACACGTTTCGTTGCCCCGTAGGGAGCTCCACCGAAGGCCCTAGTGTCACTGTTTGCATGCGCCCCCCCCCCCACACCCAGTTCGGCACACCACTCACACGTTTCGTGGCCCTCTGGGGAGCGCCACCGAAGGCCTCAGTGCCACCGTCCACATGCGTCCCCCCCCATGTCGGCGCACCCCTCACACGTTTCGTGGCCCCATACGGGGCTCCGCCAGATGCCCCAGTGCCACCGTCCACATGCGTCCGCCGTACCCATTTCGGCATACCCCTCACACGTTTCGTGGCCCCATAGGGAGCTCCACCGAAGGCCCCAATGCCATCGTCCTCATGCGTCCCCCACACTCATGTCGGCACACCCCTCACACGTTTCGTGGCCCCATACGGGGCTCCGCCAGATGCCCCAGTGCCACCGTCCACATGCGTCCGCCGTACCCATTTCGGCATACCCCTCACACGTTTCGTGGCCCCATAGGGAGCTCCACCGAAGGCCCCAATGCCATCGTCCTCATGCGTCCCCCACACTCATGTCGGCACACCGCTCACACGTTTCGTGGCCCCATATGGAGCTCCACCGAATGCCCCAATGCCACCGTCTACCTGCGTCCCCCACACCAATGTCGGCATACCTCTCGCACGGTTCGTGGCCCCATAGGGAGCTCCACCCAAGGCCCCAGTACCACCGTCCACATGCGTCCCCGATGCAAATTTCGGCACATCCCTCGCACTTTTCGTGGCCCCATAGGGGGCTCCACCGAAGGCCCCAGTGCCACCGCCCACTTGCGTCTCCCACACCCATTTCGGCACACCCCTCGCACGTTTCGTGGCCCTACAGGGGTCTCCACCGAAGGCCTCAGCGCCGCCGTCCACATGCGTCCCCCACACCCATTTCGGCATACCCCTCACACTTTTCGTTGCCCCGCAGGGAGCTCCACCGAAGGCCCCACTGCCACCGTCCACATGCGTCCGCCGCACCCATTTCGGCACACCCCTCACACGTTTCGTGGCTCCATAGGGAGTGCCACAGATGATAATATACACAATTGCGGTACGCACAACTGCATATGGTTGGGTCGTTCGCCAGGCTAATTTTTGGAGGGGGTTGGCCGTCTTGGAACGATGTCGGGGGCGTCTTGGGCCGTTTTGGCTTCGCGGAATCCCGACAGGAAGGAGCGCAGCACATGTAGAAATGATACGAGAAAAGAGGGAGGGGGAGAGGGCAGGATGAAAAGGGGCAGTGGGTAGCTGATGCCGTCATTGGCGAACGTTGTGTCTGTTGACAGGGGGATCTGACAAAATAGGTAACGAGGAGGAGGAGGAGGGAAAGAAAAAGGGCGGAAGGAAAAGGTTCGTCGTCGTCGCAGTAGTAGTAGTAGTAGTAGTAGTAGTAGTAGTAGTAGTAGTAGTAGTAGTAGTAGTAGTAGTAGTAGTAGTAGTAGTAGTTGTAGTAGTAGTAGTAGTAGTAGTAGTAGTAGTAGTAGTAGTAGTAGTAGTAGTAGTAGTAGTAGTAGTAGTAGTAGTAGTAGTAGTAGTAGTAGTAGTGTCGTAGTAGTAGTAGTAGTAGTAGTAGTAGTAGTAGTAGTAGTAGTAGTAGTAGTAGTAGTAGTAGT
>CAUYUJ010019486.1:162718-179238 GCA_963575745.1 Prorocentrum cordatum
CTGATGCTGATGCTGATGATGATGATGATGATGATGATGATGATGATGATGACGATGATGATGATGATGATGATGATGATGATGATGATGATGATGATGATCAGGAGGAGGAGGAGGAGGAGGAGGAGGAGGAGGAGGAGGAGGAGGAGGAACGTACCGCCTGCTGGGGCGCCTGTAGCGCTGCCACGGGAGGTCTTAGGGGACGAGGAGGAGGATCGGGAAGAGGAGAAGAAGGATGAGGATCGCAGACGTCATACGATCGGTTCTGCTGACCCTGTAAGGACCCTGGGCAGTGGCGGCTTTGATGCGAGGGCGAATCTGTCAGGTCCTCGGCACACCCCGCCTCTGCGCAAGGGCCGGGCTCAAGAGGCCTCGTGGACATTTCGGGGGCTCCTGGGGACTTCTTGGGGTGGTTCCTGGGCTGCCTTGGTGGCCCAGTTAAAGCATGTGATTCTCGAGGGTCTTGGTGTTACGCTGCATGGGGTTGGCTTCCAGCGGCGCAGCGGCGGCGCGCTTTTTGGAACCCTCTCTGGGACGTCTTGGGGGCCTCTTGACCCCTGCTGGGGGCTTCTGGTTCTGCCTGCCGGTATTGGGGGCTGCTTCGGCGTCCTGGCCGCTCCTGCGACCGAAATCGGCAAGAGCATGACATCTCACAAGCGCATCAGGGATTCAGCAGATTTTGGTTTCTTGGGCCAGCCTCCACGGCCTCCAAGACGACCCGAGAGACACCCACGAGCGCCGAAGCTGGCCCAGGTATGGCTCGAGAGGGCTCTAGCGAGCCTAGGTGTCCCAAAGATAGCCAAACTGGCCCCACGATTACCCGTGCCACTTGGCAGGCCCCCTCCCCTGGACACGCAGCAGCGAGGAGGGGATCAAAGGGAAGTTTCCTCATTTTGATTTGATTGCGACCCAGGTCGATTCACTTCGGGTTGGCGAACTTGGAGAACCCCAGGTGGCCGCAGGAAAAGGGGGGGAGAGCTTCGACTGGAGAAGCGTCTCACAGGATCAGCCCGGGACAACCACTCCAGGATCTCCCGCGCACGCGCCGACAAGCTCAGCGGAGTGCATCTCGCGCGACGCAAGTGGCTTGAGGTCAATGGCGTGAGTAAGCGGTCAGGAGCTTTCGCTTGGCGTGTCGCGTCGCTGGTTCTGGCCCACCGCGCTTCGGCGCGACACGCCAACCACGTCCCAGTTCCCCGGGCGTCACGGGAGGAGGAGGAGGAGGAGGAGGAGGAGGAGGAGGAGGAGGAGGAGGAGGAGGAGGAGGAGGAGGAGGAGGAGGAGGAGGAGGAGGAGGAGGAGGCAAGTTCCCCGGGCGTCAGCGTCCCGAGTTCTGGCCAGGCCCCCCGCCACGCGGAGCGGGGCGACGAGCTACTCGCCTGCAGGACATAGCGTGTCGCCAGGGCCGCCGCCGCGGCATGGGAGGCAGAAAAGGCAGGGTGCCTCCGTCGCGGAGTTCCTTCTGGCGCGGCTTGCCAAAACCAGGAGGGGCCAGGAGCGATGCATGCAAGGCATGCAGCTGTCCGTCAGTCGAGGGGGGGTCCCTTAGAATATACAGACCGGCAGAGCAGCACCTGGAGTTCTAATACGCCCACACCGTGCTGGCACGATGGCCGCATCAAGTTGTGCCACAACGTATCCTTATGCCACGGGAGGGAGGGTGGGAATGGGCGAGGAACGCTGATTCGGTCGACCTGGCTGCTTTGACTCTTCCTCCTACTCTTCCTCTTTCTTCCGCCATCGCTTCCTTCCTTCTCCTTCCCGTCCTCCTCCCCCCTCCTTCTGTCTCCTCCTCGCCTCTTTTTCCCCCTCCTCGCCCACCCTCGTCCTCCTCGCCTGGGAGGACGTTATCGGCGCGCGTTGTGTCCCAGGAGCAGGAGCATGTTTCGTTGCCATTCGCCCCTGCCCCCGGGGCTCTCCATCTCGCGTCGCCTCCTTCCGCGTCTCCTCCTTCCTCTCCCCGCCCCCTCCTCTTTCTCCTCGCCCCCTGCCCGCTTCACAATTACACAGTATGAATACTACTCTCCTCTCTCGCTCTCTCTCTCTCTCTCTCTCTCCCCTGATGACGTCCGGAAGATGTCCGGCCCCCCTCCGCGTAGTGTTTTTTACGCAGGATTCTTGGGAGTTGGTTTTCGCTGTTTTTTTCCAACCATCCTGTGGTGTTGGGTCCTCGTTTTGAAGAGA
Source organism: Prorocentrum cordatum (assembly GCA_963575745.1). Classification (NCBI taxonomy): domain Eukaryota; class Dinophyceae; order Prorocentrales; family Prorocentraceae; genus Prorocentrum; species Prorocentrum cordatum. The sequence goes on from CAUYUJ010019486.1 coordinate 164,903, forward strand.
CGGTCCCCGCGTCCCTCTCCTCATCTCCTCCTCCCCCTCGACCCTCCCTCTGAGCACACCTCTCGCACGTTTCGTGTCCCCATAGGGAGCTCCACCTAAGGTCCCAGTGGCGCAGTCCGCATGGCGGCGCCGCCCTATTTTGGCACACTCCTCACACGTTTCGTGGCTCCATAGGGAGCTCCACCTAAGGTCCCATTGGCGCAGTCCGCATGGCGGCGCCGCCCCAGTTTGGCACACCTCTCACACGTTTCGTGGCCCCATAGGGAGCTCCACCTAAGGTCCCAGTGGCGCAGTCCGCATGGCGGCGCCGCCCCATTTTGGACCGCCCTTCACACGTTTCGTGGCCCCATAGGGAGCTCCACCTAAGGTCCCAGTGGCGCAGTCCGCATGGCTGCGCGGCCCCGTTTTGGCACACCTCTCACACTTTTCGTGAGCCCATAGGGACCTCCACCCAAGGTCCCAGCGGCGCAGTCCGCATGGCGGCGCCGCCCCATTTTGGCACACCCCTCACACTGTTCGTGGCCCCATCCAAAGCTCCACCTGAGGTCCCAGTGGCGCAGCCCGCATGGCGGCGCCGCCCCATTTTGGAACACCCCTCGCACGTTTCGTGGCCTCATAGGGAGCTCCACCTAAGGTCCCATTGGCGCAGTCCGCATGGCGGCGCCGCCCCAGTTTGGCACACCCCTCACACATTTCGTGGCCCCATAGGGAGCTCCACCTAAGGTCCCAGTGGCGCATCGTTATTATCATCGCCATCATCGCCGCTCGCCCCTCGCGCGTTTCGTGGCCCCATAGGGAGTTCTCCGAAGGCCCCAGTGGCAGCACCCGCATGGCGTCCCCGCCCCATTTCGGCACATCCCACACACGTTGTTTGGCCCCACAACGGGGGCTCTACATCAGGCCCCAGCAGCAGCGCCCGCATGGCGGCCCCGCCCCATTTCGGCACACTTATCACGCGCTTCGGGGCCCCATGAGGAGATCCACCGAAGGCGATACTAACAACGACGGTATTCGCAACTGCATATGGTTTGTGGTCCTTCGCCAGGCTAATCTCAAAATGCTGCTCCAGCTGAAGCGCTGGCCTCATTTCCGCGCTTTCGCTCGTTCCGAATCTTGCTCTCTCTGCAGCGCTGGCGTCATTATTTCCAGTGCCATGCCACGCCATGCAATGCAATGCTATGTGGCGTTTCGCTGTGCGATGCCATGCCTTCAGCTGCAATGCTAGGATATGCAGTGCTTGACTACGAAATGCCACGCCATGTCATGCCATGTTACGCTTTGAGCTTCAACGCCATGCTATGCCATGTTCTGTTCTGTGCCGCTGTACGATGCTATTCTTTGCGTTGAAATGCTTTGTGATGCGATTCTTCACTACGCAACGCCACGCCAGGCTATGACATAACACGCTCTGCCGTGCTCTTCTACGCCCTGCTATGCCGTACTCTACGATGCATCGCGCACCCTCTCGGGATCATTGCCCTGCTCGACATCCGACTGTGCGAATAGAGAGGACATCTGCGCTATGGCGAGGGGTGGGGAGGGTGGGGTGGGACGTCTGATATGACGCGAGCGCACTTGGCTTGCCTTCCTCCTCCTCCTCCTCCTCCGCCTCCTCCTCCTCCTCCTCCTCCTCCTCCTCCTCCTCCTCCTCCTCCTCCTACTCCTACTTGCGACATCGTCGCGAGCCGCGTCCTCCTCCTCCTCCTTTTCCTCCTCCTCCTCCTACTTTTCCATACGCTGGAGTTCTGGGTGTGTGGGGGTTGGGGGGGGCGGGGAGCGCCACCCCCGGGCCTCTCGGGGACTCGCGCGGCCCGGGCCCCGGCGGAGAGGCGCGCCAGAAGCTCGTGGAGCTCTCGCGGCAGAGCAGGGCGGCGAGGGAGGCGAGCAGGGAGCAGGCGAGTGGCCCGACTTTGGGCCTCCCAGGATGAGCCTGTTTTCCACCACCACCACCATTAGTTGGAGGGGGGAAGGGAGGAGAGGAGGAGGAGGAGGAGGAGGAGGAGGAGGAGGAGAGGAGGAGGAGGAGGAGGAGGACGAGGAGGAGGAGGAGGGAGGGGAGGAGGAGGAGGAGGAGGAGGAGGAGGGGAGGAGGAGGAGGAGGAGGAGGAGGACGAAGAGGAGGAGGAGGAGGAGGAGGACGAGGAGGAGGAGGAGGACGAGGAGGAGGAGGAGGTGGACCCCCCTCCAACTTATTGTGGTGGTGGTGGTGGTGGAAAACACGCCCATCATCCCAGATGGGGCCCGAGCAGATGGGGTCGGAGAATCGCGCCGTATCGCCGATGCATCGCCAATGCGTTTCGATGTGAGCCTGGTTTGCTCCACGCTGGCGTCGCCGATGCGTCGGCGATGCATCGGCGATGCGGCGCGATCCTCCGACCCCATCTGCTCGGACCCCATGCGGCGCGCTCCTCACCTCCTCCTCCTCCTCTCCTCCTCCTCCTCCTCCTCCTCCTCCTCCTCCTCCTCCTCCAGAGAACAGTTGCGGGTACCGTCCTTGCGAGTATTGTGGTCGGTGGATCTTCTCATGGGGCCACGAGGCGCGCGAAGGGTGTGCCAAAATGTGGCGGGACCGCCATGCAGGCGCTGCATCTGGGACCGTAGGTGGAGCTCCTTATAAGGCCACCACACCTGAGGGGTTCGCGGACATGGAGGGTGGGACCGAATGCGGGCGTTGCCACTGGAGCCTTCGGTGGAGCCCCCTTTGGGGCCATGAAGCGTGTGAGGGGTGCTTCGACATGCGTGCGCTGCCACTGAGCCCTTCGGTGGAGCTCCCTACGGGGCCACGAAATATGTGTGAAGGATGCAGCGATATGGGGGTGGAGCTGCATGCGGGCGCTGCCACTGGGGCCTTCGGTGGAGCTCCCTATGGGGCCACGAAACGTGTGAGGGGTGCACCGAAATGGGGGTGGAACTGCATGCGGGCGCTGCTCCTGGGGCGTTCGGTGGAGCTCCTTATGAGGCCACGAGCCGTGTGAGGGGTTCACCGAAATGGCGGGTGGAACCGCATGCGGGCGGCACCACTGGGGCCTTCGGTGGAGCTCTCTATAGGACCACGAAACGTGTGAGGGGTGTACCGAAATGTAGGTTGGAACTTCATGCGTGCGCTGTCACTGAGGCCTTCGGTGGAACTCCTCATGGGGCAACGAAGCGTGTGAGGGGTGCACCTAAACGGGGCGGGGAACTGCATGCGGGCGCTACCACTAGGGCCTTCGGTGGAGCTCCCTATGGGGCCACGAAACGTGTGATGGTGTGCCGAAGTGGTGGGTGGAACTGCATGCGGGCGCTGCTCCTGGGGCGTTCGGTGGAGCTCCTTATGAGGCCACGAGCCGTGTGAGGGATTCACCGAACTGGAGGGTGGAACCGCATGCGGGCGCTGCCACTGGGGCCTTAGGTGGAAACGTGTGAGGGGTGTGCCGAAATGGGGGTGGAGCTGCATTTGGGCGCTGCCCCTGGGGCGTTCGGTGGAGCTCCTTATGGGGCCACGTGTGAGGGGGGCACCGAACTGGAGGGTGGAACTGCATGCGGGCGCTGCCACTGGGGCCTTCGGTGGAGCTCCCTATGGTGCCACGAAGCGTGTGAGGGGTGTGCCGAAATGGGGGGTGGAACCGCATGTGGACGCTGCTACTGTGGCCTTCGGTGGTGCTCCCTATGGTTGGGCCAGGAAGCGTGCGAGAGGTGTGTCGAAATGGTAGATGGAACCGCGTGCGGGCGCTATCATGGAGACTATGACAGCGAGCATGATGACGATGATGACGATGTTGATGGCGATGATGATGATGATGTTGCTGCTGCTGATGATGCTGATGATGCTGATGATGCTGATGCTGCTGCTGATGATGCTGATGATGATGATTCTGATGATGCTGCTGCCGATGCTGATGCTGATGATGACGATGCTGATTCTGATGATAATGCTGCTGTTGCTGATGATGCCGATGCTGCTGATGATGATGGTGATGATGATGATGATGCTGATGATGATGATGATGATGATGACGATGTTGATGCTGGTGATGCTGCTGATGATCTTGATGATGACGACGGTGATGATGATGCTACTGATGATGATGCTGTTGATGATGATGCTGATGATGACGCTGCTGATGATGACGATGATGATGATAAAGATGATGCTGATGATGATGCTGCTGATGATGATGACGATGATGATGCTGATACTGATGATGCTGATGATGCTGATGATGATGGTGATGATGGTGATTCTCATGATGCTGATGCTGATGCTGACGATGATAATGATGCTGCTGATGATGATGCTGCTGATGATGATGATGATGATGATGAGGATGGTGGTGGTGATGATGATAATGTGAATGCTGAGGCTGATGCTGATGATGATGATGCTGCTGCTGATGATGCTGTTGATGCTGATGCTGATGATGACGCTGCTGATGATGACGATGATGATGATGACGATGATGCTGCTGATGATGCTGCTGATGACGACGACGATGATGATGCTGCTGATGCTGATGATGCTCGTGATGATGATGATGATGATGATGATGATGATGATGATGATGATGATGATGATGATGATGATGCTGATGATGATGATGCTGATTCTCATGATGCTGATGCTGATGCTGATGCTGATGATGATAATGATGCTGCTGGTGATGATGATGATGATGATGATGATGATGATGAGGATGGTGGTGGTGGTGATGATAATATTAATGCTGATGCTGATTCTGATGATGATGATGATGATGATGATGATGATGATGGGTGATGATGCTGATGATGATGATGATGATGATGATGATGATGATCACGGCGATGAACATGATGCTGCTGCTGCTGGTGATGATGATGATGATGATGATGATGATGATGATGATGGTGGTGGTGGTGGTGGTGGTGGTGGTGATGAGGATGAGGATGAGGATGAGGATGAGGATGAGGATGAGGATGAGGATGAGGATGAGGATGATGATGATGATGATGATGATGATGATGATGATGATGATGATGATGATGATGATGATGATGATGATGATGATGATGGGAGGAGGGAAGAGGGAGAGGAGGAGTGCGGAGTGAGGAGTGGACGCGGGGCGCTGTCTCTTCGAAACGAGTACCCTACACCACAGCATGGCTGGGAAAAATCATGACGTCGGGCGTCTAGGTTTTCTTCACCCCGACATCGCCGACGCATCACCGATGCATCCGCGATGCGGTACGCTTCTGAGACCCACGCGCTCCAGCCCCACTGGGGCGGCCTGTGGGGGCGCTTGAGGGAGATGAGGGCCCTCCCACATGCTGATGCGACGAGGGGCTGACGACGCGCGTTTTTTGTTTTTTGTTTTTTTGTTTGTGCTGCTTCGGCACCCAGCGCCACTGTCGGAAATTGAAACATATACATTACCAGTGTCAGGCTGTTTTTCAATTCCAGGACTTTTTGAGGGTCGGGGACGACGTCGGAGTGGTGTGGTGTATACTTTGTTCATCCGTTTTCCGGGGAAACAGCGGAAAATATATACGCCAGGGTCCCGCATGCACCAGGATCCGCGTATCTGTGCAAATTTCAGTGCAGGGCCGAAACAAGCGTCGGTGAATAGAGTTCGGTTCCCTACTCTGCGGATCGATCCAGCTCGAGGCATCACGAGAGGAGGTCCACATGCTCTGCCACGGGGGAGGGCTCGGGGAGCTTCGAAGGGACAGCGCCTGGGGCCCGGAGCTCACAAGCAGCTGCCAGCGTCCCTTCTTTGTCGTCGTCGTCGCCGCCGCCGTCGTCGTCGTCGTCGTCGTCGCCGTCGTCGTCGTCGTCGTCGTCGTCGTCGTCGTCTTCGTCGTCGTCGTCTTCCTCCATTCTTTTTCCTTATATAAGTTGACTCCTTTCTGTCGCGCCTCCAGACGTGTCTGTAGGGCGGGCCGGGCACTTCGGTTGAGACTTCCTCACCATCTATGGTCCTGAAATTTGAATTTGCAGCAGCTTCAAAGAAGGATGACGGGTCGTTTTCAAAATGTGGGTCTGGCCGAGGTTGGTGGGCGGCTGGTTTTCAAAGTGTGGGTCTCGCCTTAGCGCCGCGCATATTCGTTTTTAAGGTTTGCAGCAGTTGCGCGTATGGTTGAAGTCCCAGGACGTGTGTCCTGGCACAATTCAGGATTGTCAGGACGCAACAGTCACGTTAATTCGCGGCGTTGAAATCCCACGAATGGTATTCTGGCACGATGCAGTCACTTTTGATTCGCGGCGTTGAAGTCTCAGGAGTTGCACTTTGGCACGACTGAGGATTCTCACACGTTTGTGTTCCAATGTCGCACTTCACGCAATGAAGATCAATCCTTCTGGTAGGGACCTGTGAAGAGGGAACTTGCAGGGAGGGTTTACTGCAACGTCGTCGATGCGCCTTGGGTTTGCACTGGTCCTCCTCCTCCTCCTCCTCCTCCTCCTCCTCCTCCTCCTCCTCCTCCTCCTCGTCCTCCTCCTCCTCCTCCTCCTCCTCCTCCTCCTCCTCCTCCTCCTCCTCCCCCTTCCTCCTCCTCCTCCTCCGCTGGCACTGCTCAGCCCTGCCTGCGCCCTCCCGCCTAGGGCCGCAGGGCCAAACGAGCGCTGCGGACTCCCCTGGTCCCCGTCGGCTGGCAAGCCGGGGACGGCCTGTGCCGCAGGCGCTGGCTGATGAGGAGGAGGAGGGGGAGGAGGAGGAGGAGGAGGAGGAGGAGGAGAGGAGGAGGAGGACGAGGAGGACGAAGAGAGGGAGGAGGAGAGGAGGAGGAGGAGGAGGAGGAGAGAGGAGGAGGAGGAGGAGGAGACGAGGAGGACGAGGAGGAGGAGGAGGGAGGAGGAGGAGGAGGAGGAGGAGGGGGAGGAGGGGGAGGGGCAGGTCCAGCGGGAGCTCACCACCCACCAGACCACCCCAACCCAACCCGAGGGCCTCCATCTGCCCCCCCTTTCGAGTAGGGGGGGGGGGGGGTCGGGGGGAGCACTCACAAGACAACTGTGGAACCCGTACCCCCCCCGTGACCCGAAGTGTGGGCCTTCGGGTTGGGTTGGGGGTGGTCTGGTCGGCGCGGCCAAGCGCCTCCGTGCACACCTGGCTCCTCGGCGCGCACGCGTGCGCTGTCTCCTGCGTCGCGGTGCACTCGCGGAGCCGGCCTTGGCGCCTGGCTCCGCGGGCTTGGCCGCCGAGGGGTCCCCCGCGTGCCTCCGCCGTGGATCTGCCGCGCGCGCGCGCAGGAGGCCGCGGCGCACGGCCTTCGCACTCGCGGTGCCCGGGCCCGAACGTCTCCTGGGGCGGAGCCTCCCGGTGGTCTTCGCCTCTGGCCCCTGGCTGGGAGTCGGGCCCGTCCCTCCACAGGAGGAATCTTCAGAAATAGTCCCAAAATAGTCTGGGGACTAGTTCTGGGGCATTTTTGGACCACTCTGGGGGCATTTTTTGAATATTTTTAGTTTCTCGCCCAAAATCCCCATGTAGGGGGACAGGCCCGGCCTCGAGAGCCAGGGGCCGTCGGATTTCGCGTTTCGGTGCAGCTCAGGCCTGCCCGAGAGCGCGCCAGTGCTTGCTGCCCCGTGGCCAGCGGCGCCAGCGCCGGCTGCCTTCGCGAGCCCTGCACGTGCCTGGACTCACTGGCACTGGGCGCCGCCAGCGCTGGCTGCCCCGGCGTGCCCCCCAACCCCCCAGAGGCCCTCGCGTCGTGAAATCATGACAGAACGGTTTGGACAATTTTCTGCCTCGCCCAAACCCTTCGGGTCGTGAAAGAATGACGGTCAGGTCAGGTCAGGTGTGCCAGGCGCTTGCACGGCGCATTGGTATTCCAAACCACTTTTGAGCTTCGCACATATCCTACATAACAGGTTACACTGCCAGCGGGAGGAGGAGAAAGGGAGAGGTAGAGAGAAAGGGAGCGAGAGGTAGAGGCAATAAGCATTAATTGTCAAGTCACTTCTGGACGCACTCAACCCATTGGTGCTTGGGCCTCCCACGTCTTCGCTCGAGAACAGACCATTGTGGCTCGGGTGAGCCAGGCTCGCAAGTTCAAGCCATCAGCAGGCTGTCGTGCGGCACGGCAGCAATGGCATTGTACAACTTCGCTTGTTTTCCAGCCCAAACATGTAAAGTTATTTGTCCTGCTTTTTCGAAAGTATCGCTGTTCGATATTCTCGAAACGAAGGAGCAAGGTACCGACGTAATTCCACGAAGACATAGGGTATGGCCGCCGTCAAGGTGGCGCTTATCCGCTACTAGCAGCCAGATGGAGTCGATATTGTACAACAGTTTGGGGAGGACAGTTGTGGTGCTGTACAGTTCCATCGTCCTATGTCTGGAAATGCTAGCGTGTGCTCAGCAACGCTGCATAGCTTTGATCATTCCCTTGGCCTCACCGATACGTCGTGATACTTCTGGCTGGGTTGTCCCATTGGCTGTAATATGCCCTCCAAGATATACCGTCTGCTCCACTGTTGTCACCGGGCTTCCAGACGGAGCGAAAATAATGCCATCGTGTTGTACGCGCACGGGAAATATTTGGTCTCAGTTTCATTTCAAGCCGTACACTGACTCCGCTTTGATCGCAGTAGTCGAGGGTAGCCGCAGCTTGTTTGTGCCGCTGCTTACAGGCATGGTCTCATCGGCGTATAGTAAGTTTGTGGTAACAAGAAAGGGTGGCTTTTGGATGTCCAGGTTCCGGCCTTTCGCTGCTTTTGGCCTTTGTGGGTCCTCACCAGGCCCCCCAGAGGCCAAAAATATCCGATCCCTGGGGAAGGCCCCCGGACTGTCCAGAAATGCCTCGGGACGACAAGCCGGTCCGCGGGGAAGGGGTCTAGCAGAGGAGGAGGAGGAGGAGGAAGAGGAGGAGGAGGAGGAGGAGGAGGAGGAGGAGGAGGAGGAGGAGGAGGAGGAGGAGGAGGAGGAGGAGGAGGAGGAGGAGGAGGTGAAAAAAACGATGAGGAGGGGAGGAGGAGGAGGAGGAGGAGGAGGAGGAGGAGTAGAGGAGTAGGAGGAGGAGGAGGAGGAGGAGGAGGAGGAGGAGGAGGAGGAGGAGGAGGAGGAGGAGGTGAACAAGATCACGACGTCGGGGGTCTGGGGATGAGCCACGGCGGAGCGGAGGGGGAGCGGGCGAGGGAGAGCGGGCAGCGGCCAGGGTGGCCTCCAGGCGCTGGCTCGCGGCTTCCCCGCGCGGGGGTGTTTGGGGGACGGCTGGTCGGGAGAGGACTTGGGGTCTCAGCCTCGGGCGAAGAGAGCTAAGCACATGCATCGATTCTGGTCAGGCCCATCTTGGGCCCGGGATCGGTGCATATGCTTTCCTGGCCAAGGCAGGAGGGCATATGCACCGGTTCTGGGCTCAGGATGGGCCTGGCCAGAGCCGGTGTATGTGCATGGTTCTCTTTCCTCTACAAGCCCCCCGACGCCATGATTTGTTCATAACTCAGTGTCGTTTATCCGATCCCCATCCCCATCCCCATCCCCTTCGAGACCCCCACCAGATTCCCCCCCGCAGTTGGGGATACACCCCCTCGAAACCCGAAGGGAACGGCCTACATCCCTATCTAGCGGGGTAAATCGGCCAGTGGGGCCCAGGCCACGCCGCTGGGGATGGGGATCGGATAAACGATACTCAATAACGTGGACCCCAGAGATCTGGACCCCTGCCGGGGGGACCAGTTTTTCATCCTGAGTCATTCTTTGTCGGCGGCGAGCGAGGGGGGGGGAACTGAGAAGGAGAGTGCCTTCTCAGAAGGTTCGGAAGTCCCCCCGGCCGTCTGAGAAGTTCTCTAAGCCTTCCCCGAGGACAGAAAAAAACTTCTCAGGAGGCGCGAGGGCTTCTAAGAAGTCCCGCCGCCTTCTGAGAAGGCCTTCTACTGCTCATTTCCCCCCTCGCTCGCGGCCGATTTTGACGTTCCCGAAGCCCAGTCAGGGCCCCCTCTGTGATGGGACCGGGGTTCGCTAAGGGGATCGGCGGGGGATGTAGGAGGGGTATCCGCCTATCCTCTCAGCACCCCCCGCGCCGATCTCGGCAGAACTCTTCAGAGGCCTCTGAAAGCCTCGGGGAGGGCCAGACCCAGCTCTCCGATGACTATGTTTTTTTCGATCAGGGCGCGTTTCCTCGATTCGATCGATGTCGGCCCCCGGGGCCCCCTCTCGAGCCACGGGACCATCACATGGATCCAGGATGAAAAACTGGCCCAGGGGAAAGGTTGGAGAAAGTTGGAGAAAGCTCGACGGAGGGTCAGACGCGTCCAACGTGTCCTGGATCTTCGGGTCCCGACCCTCGGCCCTCGATCCTCGGCGACGGCGCCGACGCCGACGACGACGCGGACGGCGACGACAGCGACAACGCCGCTGCTGCCGACGCCGACGGCGCCAGCGCTGCCGCCGACGCCGGCGGCGCCCGGCGGGCGCGCCGAGGGCGCGCGGCCGCGCGCGCGCGCCCGCCGAGGCGGCGAGGGTGCGCGGCTTCCTGGCGGGCGAGCGCCTGGACGCCGGCATCGCTTTGTGCGAGGACGCCGCCCCGCCGCGCCTCGCCGCGGCGCGCCGCGGCGTCGGTCGGAGTCGCCCCTGCTGCTGCTGCGGGCGCCTCGCCGTCGTGCCGACGGCCGCGGATCGGAGGGAGGAGCCCACGGGGGCCACCCGCACAGGCAGGGCGGGCAGCCTGTTCAGGGGCACCCCTCGCATCCCCTGCCCCTTCGGCCCCCTCTTGGCGACTGTCGCCGGCCAGCCCCGCTCGAGGAGCGTTCACAGTTGCCTCCAGGACCCCTCTGCCTCCGCAACGCGCATCCTCACGATGCTCAGGAGGGAAAGAAACACACAGACACAATTAATCCTCCATTCCCCAGAAAATATGGGAAAATATGGGAAGTGGTGGGGAAGACAAAAACCGAGAAAATATGAGAAAATATGGGGAATTCTTTTATTTGTGTGTATTTATTTGTGTGTCCCAAGGCCCCTTCAGATGCGGGTGGACTGCACGTGCTCGCTTCGTGAAGGGTCTCGGGCCAGCAGCCTCTGGGGCACTCTTCTCCGGCCTCGGGGGACGCTCGCCGGACCTCGGCACCATGGAGGAACGACTCGGGATGATATTCTGCCCCGGGGCAGGAAAACTCGGGGGCGGAAACGAGGGGGGTGATGACTAGGGGGGTGGATATCATGGCGCGGGCCATGATATTTCCCCAGATTTCATGGCGCCTCTTCTTATTTCATTACGTCCCTGGCCCCCCCGCTGCGCCGCGCACATGCCGCCGGCCATGATTTGCACCCCCCCCCTCTTTGACGCCCCCCTCTTTGCCGCTCCCGAAAAACGGGACTTCCGGGGACTGCGCCTCGACAGCATTCACAAGATCCCACGTCTTTGGCGGCAGTCTTTCCGTTTCCCCAGCAGCGTTTCGGTAAGTAGAGGGTTCGAACAGTGATAGAAAGAACCACAGACGAGTCCCACAGAGGGGTGGTTCGGGTTGCTGCTGCTGCTGCTGCTGCTGCTGCGGCCTTCCTGTGCATGAGCCCAGCCGACTCCAACTTCTCGCGCCTCTGCTTCCTGGCCTCGCGAAGCCGTTCGTGGTCGGACATCGCTCCAGCTTCAAGGCCGAACAATCCGTCATCATCATCATCATCATCATCATCATCATCATCATCATCATCATCATCATCATCATCATCATCATCATCATCATCATCATCATCATCATCATCATCATCATCATTATTATCATCATCATCATCATCATCATCATCATCATCATCATCATCATCATCATCATCATCGTCACCATCATCACCACCATCATCACCACCATCATCACCACCATCATCATCATCACCATCATCATCATCAGCAGCAGCAGCAACAGCAGCAGCAGCATCTTCATCATCATCATCATCAAAGTCCAGATCCATGCCAGGATCACCTGCGGGGACGCCCTCTGCCGCCGCCCTCTGCCTTGCGCCGCCTCCCGCTTCTCCAGCTGCGGATGCGGCTGCGGCTGGGGCTTGGGCTGCGGCTTCGGGGGGGGGCTGCTGCGCGCGCGCGCGCGCGCGCTCGGCTGCCGCTGCGTCGGCTGCTGGTGCCAGGTACTCCACCTGCTTGGGCGATGCGGGCGCCCTCGTCGCCGCCCAGCCTGCCCTTGACGGCCTCCAGCGCCCGAGCCAGCTGCGAACTTGGCGTCGGCGGTGCCGCTGGCCCCAGGCCCCCTTCCTTCTGCGTGACCTTCGCATCCGTGTCCGCGTATTCCTTGATGGTTGCCCTCTGCCGTTCGAGCACCACCATCTCCTCGTCCAGCTTCGCCTTTGTGTCTGCCAGCTCCTCCTTGAGCTTCTTGACCCTGGACTGTGTCTCGGCGACCATGGCCTCCGTCTCACTCGTGAAGAAGGTTCTGCAGCCTGGGCTCCTCCTTCGGGGCGTCCTGTTTAGCCTTGCTCTCCTCCGCCCGACGACGAAATGCAAGGTCACTGCAAGCGCTCTGGGACCAGGACGAGGCCACCCGCGTCCTCCTTTGACATTTGGGGTGTCCCTGGCTCCGACTTGCTCTTGCTCCGCTCTGCCGGGTGGGACCATCATCACTCCATCTGTTGTGCCAGAGCGCTCTTTTTGGCGACTTGCTCGAACCGTAGAAGGTGACCTCTGGCTTGCGCTTCTTCTTTGCCACCCCACAGCACCGACACGCGGTGCGACACGCCCAATTCGATATTGTCGTACCTGACATTGCGCACGAACCGCACATCCATTCTGGGTGCCGTTCATCTCTCGCTACCCTGAAAGGCCCGCGCGGAGAACAACTGTTCCTAAACACCCCACGCCAGACCTGAGTCTCTTTCACACTCATCCTGCTCAGGCCAGGAACAGCTATGCTGCTGCTGATGAGATGATGACGATGATGATGCTGATGATGATGATGATGCTGATGATGATGCTGATGCTGATGCTGATGCTGATGCTGATGCTGATGCTGATGCTGATGATGATGCTGATGATGCTGATGCTGATGATGATGCTGATGATGCTGATGATGCTCTCGCTGATGATGATACTGATGATGCTGATGACGATGATGATAATGCTGCTGCTGATGATGCTGCTGGTGATAATGGTGATGATGATGAGGATTGTGGCTGATGGTGATGCAGATGATTGTGATGACGATGATGCGCATGGGGAGGAGGAGGACGAGGAGGAGGAGGAGGAGGAGGAGGAGGAGGAGGAGTAGCAGTAGGAGTATGAGTAGGGGTAGGAGGAGGAGGAGGAGGTGGAGGAGGAGGAGGAGGAGGACCTCCGTAAGCCTTAGATGCTTCAGCGATGCTGCAATACACCCTTCCCTCGCAAGTCCCCTCCTCATGCCCATACAAGCTTGCCTTCCTCACTTCAAGAAGAGCTCCCCTTGCAGGTCCAGCGCAGCATGGCCTGTCAGTTTGGCGAGGGGCCCGCTTTGAAACGGAACTGTTTTGCACCCGTCTGACGCATCCATGACAATATGGGTCAACTACTCTGGTCACGTGATGCAGCTTGGTTGGGTATGTCACAGGGTAATGGTTGAATGATTTGGGGCTCCTCGGAAGCTCCGTGGCCACTCGAAGTCGTCTCGGGGACTTCCTGGAGGCAAGTTGGATGCAGTCTTGACCCATCTTAGGCTCGCTCGTGCCATCCTGGAGGCAATCTTGGAGGCAATCATCTTGGGCGCCCTGACTGCTCGCGGCACCCTGATCCTATCCCCAGGGTAGGGGGTGGGGGGATGCGTGATTAAGTCTTTCCCCGAAGGGGCAGAAGGGAGTTGGAACAGAGGTCGCTCTAAATCACCTAGGCCCAGAGGGCCGATGGGACTTGCTCTGCCCATTCGGTATTTTGTGTGGCATTCGACATTTCACACCGACCCCCAGAAGACGCGTGACTTACAGGCTGCAGTGTCTCTGTTTCCCAGGGGTCCTGGGGCTTGGGCGCTGCTTGCACGACGGCGGCATCTTGGGAGGCATCTTTAGTGCATGTTGACTGATCTCGCGGCCATCTTGGGAGGAAGGCGCCGAGAGTCAGTTCGCAGATAGTTCTCTTGGGCCGTCCTGGAGCTGTGCTGTCTTTTTTGGAGGGGGTTGGCCGTGTCGGAACGAGGCCGGGGGCGTCTTGGGCCGCTTTTGCTTCGCGGAATCTCGACACCGAGGAAAGCATCACATATATATATATATATGTATTTTGAAGATCAACAGAAATTCCAAGAGGAAAGAGGGATGGGAAAGGAGGGGAGGATAAAGATGGATCATGGACAGCTGATGCCATCATTGGCGAAGGGGTAACAATGAGGAGGAGGAGGAGGAAGAGGAGGAGGAGGAGGAAAAGGATGACTGGGGGGAGGAGGAGGAGGGGAAGAACGAGGGGGGGAATGAAGAGAGTAG
>CAUYUJ010019487.1:7500-45000 GCA_963575745.1 Prorocentrum cordatum
TCCTCCTCCCCCCTCCTCCTCCTCCTCCTCCTCGTCCTCCTCCTCCTCCTCCTCCTCCTCCTCCTCCTCCTCCTCCTCATCCATCATCATCATCATCATCATCATCATCATCATCATCATCATCATCATCATCATCATCATCATTCATCCCCCTCCTCCTCCTCCTCCTCCTCCTCCTCCTCCTCCTCCTCCTCCTCCTCCTCCTCCCCCTCCTCCTCCTCAGTGCACAGGAGACCCGCCTCAAGCGGTTGAGGTGCGGGGAGCCGCCGAGGTAGCGGCTGAAGGTCCTGGGTCTTGGCGATGTTAAGCACAGGGGGAGCCCCTCAGGATTGCTATTTCACTGTCGTGTGGGCTCGGGCAATTTGGACTCACATTCTACTGGCGTCTCCTCCTCCTCCTCCTCCTCCTCCTCCTCCTCCTCCTCCTCCTCCTCCTCGGCCCCGACCAAGCGGGGGCGGCGGGCCTTTCAGCACCGAGGGCGCCACCGGCGCGCGTGCATGGCCGGTCGCTTGCCCTTGTTGGCGGGCTCGGCGGCACAGGCGGCGTGGGGTTCAGGGGTAACGTTACACTCAGCCCGCATAGTAAGTCAGAGGAGGAGAAGGTACCTATACCATCACCCTTCCTCGTTTTCCCCTGTTTGGGCCTCCTGGGCAGCCCTCGTCGCCTCCGCTGGATTCGCGTCAAAATTCTGGTCAGAACGCACCCCAAAAGAGGTCTGGGGAGTAGCGGTATCGGTACCTTCTGGTTTCCCCAGTCACAGTCAACCCGCATGGTAAGGATGAGCAGCTTTTCAAGGTTACACGTGCATCCCTCCCCTTCGGCCCATCTTGGCCGCTTTCACTGGCCGCGCCAAGCTCGCAGAGTGTCGGCATGGTCTTCCAAGACCTTGGCATCGTCATCTTGCGTCCTGATTATACGGGTTGACTGTACGGGGCTGCTTGATGCTGGGCGGGGCCGGCGCCTCGCACAGCACAGCGCCACCACAGGTCAGGAGCCCTTGGCCGCCCAGAGGGGGTCCGAGCGGGTGAGGCCAGATCAGGGGCAACGTGAGCGGGGGATGGGCTCGGGGTGGGACGCATTGGACCCCAATCGCCCACTGATCGACGATGACCAGGCCGCCTAGCCCCGCCCAGGACCGTGCGGATGTGCTGTCCGGGGCCAAGGAGTGATGTATCGTCGATTCCAGGTCGATGTTTTCCCCCTCCGAGCCGGTCCCACCCTAACGTCCCCCACCAGGGACGAGGGGGGGAACGAGAAAAGATCTGAAGACTTTCCTGATCGAGAAGCGAAGTTAGGGGGCGTTAAGGATTTTCCCTGATCAGTTTGTTTGCACTGAGCCTCAACAAAGCAGTTTGTTTGTATGGGTCCTCTGTGAATGTAGTATAACAGCACCAACATATAATAGAGCATGAGCAAATACTAATCCCCCCCAGCGGCGCCGCGCACCTCGCAACCATCTGCGGCAAATCTCCGGTACGGCCTTCACGGGCTCCCAAAGAGGCCCAGGAGGCCTCGAAGACGGCCTTGGACGCCGCAAAGACATCGCAGGAGAGCTCCAAGATTGCCCAAGACTGCCCCCCGACAGCCCTTGCGCCCCCACCGCCCCAAGAGGCCTCCAAGAGGCTCCCAGAGCTCCAGGGAAGCCCTCGAGACGCCAAAAAAACACTGAAAAATCGAACGGACATGTATGACTGTGGTGGTCTCGCAGGTTCCCTTCCGATACGGCCTCTGAGAGCCTCAAGACGCCCCCAAGAAGAGTTCCGAGCGGCTCGAAGGGGCCCCAGGGGGCCACAAGAGGCTCCCAAGGACGCCCGAAGAGGCACCACCGAGGCTCCAAAGACACCCCCGAAGAGGCTCCGAGGAGCCCCCAGGACCCGCCCGCGAGGTCCCCGGAGGCTCCCCAAAACCCCAAAGAGGCACCCAGGAGGCCTCCGAGAGGCCCTCGGGAACCCCCCCGGGGCGCCCAAGAGGCCCCCGGAGACGCCCCCGAGTTGCTCCAGGGAAGGCCTCAAAGACCCCCCGCGCCCCCGGGAGGCTGCGCCACCCCCTTCTCCCCGATCCCGATCTCTTCTTTCTCCCTCGCTCCCGCTGTGTGATTCGAGTCTAGAGGCCAGTGGTTTTCAATGCCGACGCCCAACTAGACTCCCTGAGCTTGAAGGTCACGAGCATGGGTCGTAACCATTTTGGCTCAAGACCCAACTTCTACTCATTCCTCATCACTTATGCCACATCCCACCTTCCATCCCTTTCCCTATACCGTTCTGTGCTTGATCTGTGCAGTGTTGGAAGCTGTGTACTGAGAAGAGAGTGCGAGGGTTCTCTTGCTGGAGAAGAAAGGATCCGACACTTTGGCCCCACCGCTGTCGTCCGTCGGGCGACAGTGGTAGCGGAGCTGTGAGCAGCTCTGGTTCCGCGGACCAATGACGGCAGCAGCGGGGCAGGGTGCTAATCGGGGGATACAGCAAGATGGACGAGGGGAGCATTCCGCAGCACGAGCAGTGACCGACACACTGATGAGGCATGACGGTCTCAACCTCGACCAGGACGAGGCGGAGAAGTTGGCGCGTCTTTTACTATTGGACGTGGTGCCGGCCAGTTCCCAGAGTCACCAGCGAGACTCGCACGGGGACAGCGCCGGCGGACAGTGGCGCGGCCACGGACAGAGCTCAAGCGTTCCGTGGTCAGGCGCCGAGAAGCACTCGTGGACGGGCCGGCGAGCACCACAGCCAGAACACGAGTCGACGAGTGCCGGGACATGGTCTGGCGGTGGCGCAGCTGCGTCCGCCACCGAGGCGCCCCAGGGCAGGTCGGAGCAGTGGCATCCAGGTGGCTGGAGCGCGACGAGAAGCACGTGGCACGAGCCAGACCAGAAGTCTGGCGAGCAGCAGTGGGCTCCCTCGCGATCCACCTGGACTCCGACTTCGACCTGGGAGAGCTATGAGGACAGGGCTTGGAAAAACGAGTACAATGGCGGGGGCGACTGGTCGTCCGGATGGAAATGGAGCGACAACTACCAGGACAGCAAATGGGAGCCCAATAAGCGCTACTCCGGGTACGACGGCGACCGCTCCAGCACGAACTCCGGCAAGGACTTCGCCGATCCCGAGAAATGGAGAGGCTGGGGGGACTACGGCATGTGGCGCCGCACAGTGCTGCGCTGGAGGACACTGACGGACGCCCCCTCTCACAAGCAAGCCGATCGCCTCTTTCGCTCTCTCGATCAAGATCTTCAACGGAAACTCGAGGACCTCGACGATGACATGTTGTGCAGCTCCTGGGGTTTCGATGCCATCATAAAACGCCTTGATTTGATGTCTGGTGAAAGACACGGTGACGAGCGACGGAAGGTTGCTCGAGAATGCTCACTGGATTATTCACGCAAGCAGGGAGATAATCTCACTGAATATTGCGCGCGCCTGGACACGGCTTTCGACCGGGTGGCCACTCAGGGGCTGCCGCTTCCAGACGCGTGGAAACTGATGTTCCTGGAGGAAGGAGTTTCTCTTGACGAGCGCTCGGCACAGATGGTCAAAGTGCTCATGAAGGACCAGAAGGACTACAAGTCAGCTCTCTCTGCCATTCGGGAGATGGACATTTCGCATCGAGAGCATCTCAAAGCACGGAGGACCTACGCCACTATGGGCTCAGACGTCCCTCCACCTCAGATGCCTACCTATCAGGTCGACCGTGACGATGAGTCTCTGCTCGACTATTCGGATGTCTCTTCTATGAACTCGGACGGGGAGGCAGAGGTCTGGGCGATCCTGGAGTCAGCCGACGTCGGGGAGGACGACGCGCCGGCGGCGCTGGCCGCTATCAACCAGGAGCGCCGCAAGACGTGGAAGCAGAACCGCGACTTGAAGAGACAGCTGAAGACCGACCGGAAGTTCTACGACAGGTCTGGCCAGGACCGCGGCAGTGATGGGCGCGAGAAGGCTCGCAGGCCCGGCCACAGGGCAGCAGACGGCACGTTCAGAGCGCGGAAGAGCCGCCTTCCGCTTGCTGAATTGATCAAGCGCACGAGATGCCGCATTTGTCATCAGAAGGGACACTGGTCTCGAGAGTGCCCACAGAAGCAGGGCGCAGGGACCAAGGACGAAAAAGGATCTACTTCCACAGGCTTGACTTTTCTGTATGTGAACGCTCTAGATCACACCACCTCCCACTGCTTCGATGAGCCTCCTCCTCCAACCTATGCTGTCGTTCTGCTTGCTGTAGGTCTCGGGGCCACGGCGGTCGACACAGCGGCCGGTCAGGGCCTTGTAGGAGAGCAGGCTTTGCAGCAGATCGAGGGGCACTGGGCCTCGAAGGGGCTCGCCGTCCCAAGGGCCCCACCCAGGAACCGAAGCGCGCGCGGAGTAGGTGGGGGGGTAAAGGTCACCCACACCGCTCTGATCCCTTTAGGCATTGAGGGGCGCATGGGGGTGCTGGAGCTGGACGTCCTGGACCAGGACGTTCCGCCACTTTTGCCGATAGGATTTCAAGAAATGCTAGGTGGAATCGTAGATCTTCCCAACAAGGCTCTGACTTTTACGAAGCTAGGGGCCCCGACGCCTCTGACTAGGCCCCCGTCGGCCCACCGCGCCATACAGGTGGGCAAGTTCTCGGTTCCCGCCAAGGACTTTGAAGCTCCAGCC
Source organism: Prorocentrum cordatum (assembly GCA_963575745.1). Taxonomy (NCBI): domain Eukaryota; class Dinophyceae; order Prorocentrales; family Prorocentraceae; genus Prorocentrum; species Prorocentrum cordatum. Next base: position 12,138 of record CAUYUJ010019487.1, read on the forward strand.
TCCGCGTTTAGATCGTACCCTCAGTTGCAGAAGGACGCGTTTCAAGCCAAGGGGAAGTATATCATCGCGTCTTCTGCCAGCGTTGGCCAAGGGGGGTTGCACGACGGAAGCTGCTGGGGAAGTCTGAGGGGGACGGCAGAGCGGCCGGGGGAATCCGGGGCCTTTTTCTGGGAAAATCTCAGGTCAGACGAAGTCGGGACGTACGCTGGGGCTTTAGTTGGGCCGGACAACTCAGGTTCCAGGACCGTTCCACTAAGGGGTCTGGAGTCGGGCGGCACCTCCGACTCCGCGCTGAGCAGCACGTGCACTTCGGGACTCGCCAGGGCTTTGAGTTCCAGGTCGAGACGTTTCAGAACCAGGGGAGGGTCGACAGCGCGGGGTTGGAGGTGGCCGACGTGGGCCACGATGCCAGCCTCGACTTCATCCACCTTCCTCGCAGCACTTGGGCTCGAGTCATTGAGCTCGCAGGGATTCAGCAACAGCCTCGACAACTCAGAGGCCGATCAGGGAGCAGATCGCGACGCCGCCAGCTGCTTCGACGACACGCGTGGCAGGCCAGAGGGGACGTCGTGGAGCTCAGGAGCGGCCTCACACGATGACGGACCGCATGCTGAGCCAGACGGACTCGGCCTGGGTCTACGGGGCCACCGGGACCTACGCCCCGGAGAACCTCAACAAGGGCGAGAAGGGATGGGCCTGCTTGACGGGGTGGGTGCTATATTGGTCGGCGCGCCTGGCAAAGGAGTTCGGGAGCATGTGCCGCGCCAAGCGCTTCTGGCCGACCAACCTGCCCAAGTCTCTTCGTCGCCTCTCGGAGATGTACGAGACGCGCTGGCACCCACCGACGCTCGTGAGCTACGGAGCCAACTCGTGGGGGAAGTGGTTCGTATGCAGCGCTTGCACGATGAGGGTCGGATACTGGGAGCTGAGGCCCACACAAGGGACCGTTAAAGAGGAGAAGATGTGTCTGTGCAAGAAGAAGGACGCAGCATGCACGCTGCGTGGGCAAGGCTGGGCCCAGGGCGCGACCGCCGAGCCACAGTGGCAGTGGCGGGCTCTGGTCTGCGTGCCCAAGCCACCTCCTGGGGCCGAGAGGGCCCCGCTACCTCTTCACCCGGGCATGATGGCCAAAGGTCTGGCGAGCGGCTCGTTCCTGGCGGCTCGGCAGCCGGGATATCAGCGGGTGGCGGAGGACGCGGCGAAGGTCACCGAGGCTCTGCAGAAGGACCAGGCGGAGCAGAGGTCCGCAGCAGCAGCAGCTCGCCGGGCGTCCTCAGTGAAGCGCAAGCCGGAGAGCGACACGGAGGCCATGGACACCGCCTCCGACCCGCTCGAGGAGATGCGCGAGTACCAGGCCAAGGCCGAGAGGGACGTGAAGAGCATGGTCGAGAACCAGTTCCAGGAGATGAAGGCCATGATCCAGGGGGTGATGACTTCGCAGGCGTCGCAGCAGGAGGCGCTCGAGCGGGTCACGAGCACCGTAAAAGAACAGATGACGGCGATTGCGACGGCACAGGGACAGGCGCAGGAGGCCAGCCGAATGATCAGGGCCATGGCGCAGGGCAGCTCGAGCAGCAGGCGGGCCAGGCCAAGGTCGCAGCCGCTGCAGTCAACTCCACCCCCAAGGCGGAGGCCAGGGCACCACAGGCTCTGGGGATCCCACAGCAGCCAGTGCAGGCGGGGCATCCTTCGTCACCGGGCCAGCGGATGACCGAGCCACAGCCCCAGGGCCCACCGCCTCTCGCGGCGGGTGCGCCGCCAGGAGTGGCTCCATCGGCGTGGGCCTACATTGGGACAGCACCTCTCGATGGGACGAGTGTGCCGGCAGCGATGGCCTCCCAGGCGATGCTGCACCAGCAGGCGGCAACCAACGCGGGGGCGCCGCAGCCGACGAGGTCACCGGCGCTGGGAGGCTACCCGACGCACGGTCCTCCGGTCGAGCAGAAGACAGCGGCGGTGATTCCTCGCAACCCGGACCGCCTCTTCACGGCGGACGAGATGCCGATCGGTTCCACGGGGACGCTGACCACGGAGGCCAGCCTTTCACTCCCGGGCACGGACCTGGCGGCTCCGCCGACGGCAGCAGTCGGCCCCTACGGCAAGGGCAACAACAAGGGCAAGAGTGCGTTGACTTTAGGCTCGGGGAGGCTCGGGTCAGGGAACCATAATCATGACAGAAGGGGACGCCCGCGCGCGCTCGCAGGGACTGCGCGCATCAGAGCGCGCAATTGGATCGTGCGAGCAAAGCGCGTTGGCGACAGCGGTTGCTGTTGGTTTGTTTCTTGCTTGTGTGCTGCTTGATGGCCGGGCAGCGCGGAGAGCTCTTCATCGAGGAGCTCTTAGATTGGAGGGTCGATTCCTCCGAGCGCGAGTCCCTTTCTGCGCTCGTGCAGAGAGAGGGACTGGAGTCGGCTGGCGATTTAGCGCATTTGTTTTGCTCGACGGACGAGGCGGAGCAGTGTGGAGTGCCCACGGCCTGGGCCGTGGCTCGGGACGTGGCGCGGGTGACGCCGTGGCTGGTGCCCGCGCATGGCATTTGCGCGGAGGGGCGATTTGGCGGCGCGGCGGCGGCCGCCGCGCCCGCCGTGAGCGCGGGGGCCGCGGCGGGGAAAGGGCGTGGGCCTACCGCCGCGCGCCGCGGTCGGCCGAGACGCTGCGCCGCAGTGGCGACGGAGGCGGCAGAGCGTGAGGGGCGCGTTCAGCTGGCGGTCAGCGCAGTTCGAGTGTCGCTTGAATGGCGCCCGGAAAGCGGCCTCGGGCAGGGGTTGCAGGAGGCGCAGGCCGAGATGCTCGCCGACGTCTCGTCCGCGGCGGTGTTTAGGCTGAGTAATTTCGAATCCGGGACGCTGCGCACGGCCTTGCGCGCGTGGGGGCAGTGGGCCGAGTGGGCGGGCCAGCAAGGGCAGCCGGCGACGAGTCTGGCGCGGCAACCCATGGCAGTCGCCGAGTTCGTGCATAAGCTCTCGATCGCACGGACGTCCGGCGTCAGGATCTGGAACGCCTTGAAGTGGATGTGCGTACATTTGAAAGCGCCTTTCTGCCTGGACGATGCGTTTCGCCCTGTGCCACGTGATCCAGGCAGTGGAACCGTAGCACCGCCGGCCCAGGCCACTGTCGTCGAACCCGAGATGATTTACCATGTGATCGATTTCCTGGATGGCGCGAGAACGCCTGGGCAAGTCATGCTCGCGGCTGGGATGCTGGCGGTGGTATTCGCGTGGGTGAGGTACACGCACCTGCTGCGCTCTAGGCCTTTAGAGAAGTCTGTTTATTTTTGCTGGTTCCGCGCATCGAGGGGGAAGCAGGGAAAGCGACAGGGGCGACCTTCGTTCGATTGGTGCTTGCCGAGGCGGCTAGGTGGCGCGCGGTCCGCCGCTGACGCCTTGTGGGATGGTTGGCACAAGTTGGCGGCGCGGGAAGATCGAGCAGGAAGGGCTGTGCCGACGGGGCTCGTCTTCGATCCAGTTTCCGGCGCGCCGGTGAAGTTGGGTGCCTTTAACCGATCGCTGAAGGAAGTATTCCGAGGCTCGCTAGCGGACGATTCCCAGTTGGATCTTGTGACTTCGTACAGTTTGCGCCGGGCTGGGCCTACATGGGCGAGCGCGATACAATTGGACTGGGAAGCCCGAGTCATCTCGGGCGGTTGGACGGAGGGGGGAGACAACTCCCGTCGGAACCAGATGCCGATCGTGTATAATGCGCGTCGGCGGCAAGCCGAGATGTGCACGCGCCTGCACATGGCCGGAGTGTTGTCGTGCCTGCGGACCGATCTGGAGGCCCCAGTGCAGTGGGAGCAAGTGCGATGCTGGGCGAGTTCTGCGCCAGGAAAAGTAATGTTGGCCGACCTAGAGAAAGAGGCGCAGCAGCGGGTGGCGGTGTCGACCGTTCGTGAGAAGGCCGCGTTCTTGCCCCCGTCGGTCGTCGAGGAGTTGAGGCGGCAGAAGTTTCTCCGGATAATCGTGGCCCCGCGTGGACAGCGGGTGGGGCGCGGTAAAGCGCCGGGCGCGCCTCCACCCAATTGTCGGGGTCCTGCCGACGGGGGCGCCGCGGGTAAGAGCGGTGAGGGGGGGGCGGGCGCCGAAGCGCCGGGCGCGCGTGCGCGTTGCGCAAACCCTCGCGTCGGGGGCACCGCGTGCAAAGCGGGGGGGGCGCGGTAAAGCGCCGGGCGGTTTGCGTGGGAACGCGTTGCCTGCGCCTGCGAGTCCACGCAGAGCGCCGAAAGTTGCCGGAAAAAACAAGCGACCAGCAGAGGCGGGAGCGCGCGCCAGTCCGGCGTCGGTTGCCATTGCGGGCCGCGCAGGGCGAACCGCGGGTCGATCGCGCGGCCCAGCGGTATTGTGCCCGGGCGTGGGCGGCATTGGAGGCTGTCTCCATCCCCAGGTCCAGGGGAGATGAAGTGTCGGTGCGGCCGGGAGACGCAACCCGTGCAGGCCCGGCCGCGTTCCAAGCGCGGGGAGTTGACTGCGCCGGTCGCGCGGTGACCGCGCTTCCAGGTGACGAGGCAGCGCAGGGCGCGGAGTTGGGTGAATGTGACGTAAAGGGCTCAGATGGCGCGCCAGCGCACTGCGCGCCGCCAGTCAGGCAGGTTGCGGAGGGATCATCCGCGCGCGCGTCGCGAGCCGTGGGCCCGTCGCCCGAGCCGCGGGGCGCGATCGGGTACGTGCAGTCTGAGCCTGGGAGGGCTACCCGGGTAAGGGAGGTTATGGGGCCTCGATATCACGTCGCGATGCCCGTAATTCGTCGCCTCAAAAAGTCCAGAGCCTGGACGGACAGTGAGTTCGGGCCAGTGACGAACCTATGTCAGAATGGATTGAGTGATCTGCAGTGGTTCCCGGCGCTCCCGGAGGGAGCCCTGGTGTGCGCGGCGTGTGAAAAGTTGCGCGGCCGGGCAGCCCCGGCGTGAGGTGGTGACGTCATCGCGGCGGAGACGCGCGGAGTTGCGCGTGGGCCTGCCAGCGAATGCCAACTTAACGGATGCGTATGCGCGCCCCGAGGTGGGCTCGAACGCGGTCCAGAGAGTAGGTTTAGCGGAGCGACACGTGTGGTTCTCGGTATGTCTTTGTCAGTTGACGGCATTGCGCTGCCGGGGCGCGTCGGCGCTCGCGACGCCGCTGCACAATTCAGAGAGCTGGCCGCGAAGTATCAGTTTGATGAGCGCATCGCCACCCACCTGGTCGAAACCGTGGGTCTAGAGACGTTGGTCGATTTCGCGCATGCCGTCACGAGCGAGAACGAGTGGGCGCCGATCCTCGAGCGCGTGCCGGATCTCGAGAGGAGGCTGGGACAGCTGTCCCGCGTGCGCCAGGCGCGGCCTTCGCCTGCGCGGGGGGGGGTCCTGCCTGGCCCGCGCCGCAGTTCGAGCGCGTAGTGCGGCAGGCGTGGAAAGCCGCGTGCGATGCCGCCCGGGAGTCCGAGACCCGGAAGAGGCGCGGTTTGGACGAGAGCGACGATGTCCCATTGCCGTCGCCGCAGCTCGCTGAATTGAGCGAGCAGTTCTTCGCTCGGTATAAGATGGCGTACCCAGCGGAGTGTGAGCCGTCCGAAGCGCTGGTCAGTAAGATCAGCAGGGAGCTGGGCAGGCGCGTCCCATTGCACGCGGAGGGGGTGACCGCGTCGCGCGCGCGGCCCCCCATGGTCGGCAGGCGCCAGGTGACGATGATGAGTGTATGGAAGGTCCGCACGTTGCTGAATGCCGCGAGGGCTGCCAGGAAGCGGCAGCGCATTGGGGATGTCGAATTCGTGTGCGACGAGAAGGAAGATCCGGATCCCGCGAAGGACTTGAAAACCTATATCGCGTTGCACCAGGTTCTCATGGTGGCATACGCGCGCGCTGGGGTGAAGCCGATTGACCCGGCGCCCGGGACGCCAGAGAAGGCGTCTTCGGATACGACGGATTTCGTGCAGATTCCGTTGGATGTCGCGATGGCCTACCATTTCCGTTTGGTCAAGTACGCCAGTGCGATGCCGTTCTCGATTGCGCTGCCTAACGTCGTGCGTCGGGACGAGGAGGAGCGCGCTTGGTGGACGGACAGGGTCCGCACCAGCGAGCTGAGCGTCGGGAAGATAATCCGCGAGGGCTTGCAGACTCGCGAGGTCATGTGGAGCCCGCCCTCACCGCCAGCTCCCGGGCCGCAGCGGCCGCCGACGAGCGTCGGGCGGAGCCAGCGGACAGGTGGCAAGGGCGCGCAGTTGGGCGATCGGTTGAAAGACGGAACCCAGGTGTGTCGCAAGTTCAACGCCGGGGAGTGCTCCGAGCCGTGCCCTCGCGGGTATAAGCACGTCTGTTCCGTCGTGATCAACAAGACGGGGCGCTTGTGTGGCATGTCGAACCACTGCGCCCTCAAGTGCACCAGGAGCCCGGGTCTCAGTTTTTGGTTTCCCTGTTAGCTTAAAGGGGGCGGCCCGGGTCCGGGGGCGCCCTGGGTCCGGGAAAGGCGACGGTTAGCGCCGAATGTTCGGAACACCCGGCGTTGTAGTTTGCGACACGAGGAACGCGAGCGGGGGCGCGGCCGACGGCGGCAAGCGCGGCCGCAAGGGCGATTGAAACGCACCCGCTGCCGCGCCGCCCGCCGCGGCAGAAGGGGCAGTCACCAGTGGGGTCGCGTGCCCCAGCGTCGTGGGCGCGCGATGGAGCCAGGCGGACATCGCTGTGAAAATTCGGAAGTCCTTTCCGGAAGAGTGGCTGGTGGGCGTTCCCATCCCGTTCTTGCAAGACTTGTTGAATACTTCGCCATTCGTTGATTTCGCCATCTGGGCGGAGCTGCAGGACGAAGGACTACCTCTGGGATGTTCTCTGGGCAGAAATTCCAAGGGGCGCGCGAGCGCCGTGTTGGGTCGCCAGGCAGGCGTGCTCGACCACAGGCTAGCGCTGGCGCCGGTTATCGAACTCGGCGTGGGGGAGCGGGCACACCTCGCTCAATGCATCGAATTCGCGAGCGCGGGGCGATTGCCATTCGACGATGAGTACATGGCACCCGTTGATTTGAAGTATGCTGCCTTTGCCACGGTTGCGTTCGCGTGGGCCGGTGGTAATCGGCTGAGGCAGTGGCGCGAGTCTTGCGCCGGGGCGTTGAAGGAGCTTAGCCGAAGGCTGGCGCCAGTGTCCCGCGCCCTTCGGCTCTGGCAAAGCCCCTCAGTACATGCCGTGGCGCAGAACACCCACATCGCGCTGATTTGTGTTCTGACTTGGGTGATGGGTTGGCCGGATTGGCAGCTGGCCCAGAGATATGTGACCGGCTTCAATATCGTGGGGCGATTGGAGGAGACGGGTGTCTGGGAGCGGTGCGAAAGTTCGGAACCTGTTTCTGAAGACCGCTTGTTGGCGGAGTCCACCGCGCTTTTACGTTCCAGGGACAAGCGACGGGTTGATCCTGAGGCTGAGTTTCTTTGGGAATCATGCTTGAAGGAATGCGAGAAGGGCTGGGCTGCTCCTCCGGCGTCGCTGGCCGCGATGGACCGCGAGTACGGCGCCGGGCGCTGGGCGGCCGTGCCGTCGTTCGTGCACGTGCAGCAGAACGGCAAGCGTCGGCGGATAGACGATGCTAAAGCCGGTGGGCAGAACGGCGCGACGGTGTACCCTGAGAAGTGGCACTTGCCATCAGCGTTCACGCCTGCATTGCATGGCAAAGTCTTGAGGCAGCGGTCGGGAGGTACGCCAAACACCGGAGGTGGCCTTTTCCCCCTCCCCGCCGGCCGGTGTGTCGCGGGTTTCCCGCGGGCCGTTCCCCCGGGTCCGTTCGTGTGGGCCTAGTGGGCCCCTCCGGTGTCCAAGGGGCGTGGTCCGGCCCGGTGTTTGGCGTGCGCCCTCAGGCAGGAAGCTGCGGCGGGAGGCTTTGCCGATGAGGGCTTAACCCTTGAGACTGGAGGCGAGGACCTGCCGGACGCATACAGGTCCGTGCCGGTCAATCCCGCGCAGCTGCGATATAACGTCATTGCGGCGCGGGAACCGCGCAGCGGGGAGTGGCGATACTTGACTGCATTCGCCATGCTGTTCGGCTTGTCGTCGAGTGTTATGAATTTCATGCGGTGGTCTGCCTTTCTGGAAGCCGCTGCCAGGCGCGTGGCGGCATTGTTGCACACAATGTATGTCGATGATGGCAGTCTTGGGGACCTCGGATTGGCGAAAGGCTCGGGACAGGCTTTACTCAACGTCTTGTTTTCGGAGTTGGGTACCCCGAATGCCAGCGCGAAGCAGCAGCGCATGGCCGCCACTGGGGCATTCTTGGGAGTCGATCACGACGTGTCTCGGGTTTTTGAAGGCAGAGGGGTGGTCTCCTTTTGGCCGAAGGCCAGCATGATTGACAAAATCAAAGGCCTGCTCGCGGAGCACCGTGCGCGGAACAGCCTGACACCAGCGGAGGCCTCGAAGCTCCGGGGCATTCTGCAGTGGTCGTCCTCCGCGATGTTCAACGGCGTCGGCAGCGCCGCGATGGCGCCGCTGAAGCAGAGGCAGTACACTGACGCGCCTCCGTGGGCGTTATCCCACGCGATTCGGCGGTGCTTCGATTACTTCGAATTTGTAATAGACCTTGCCCCGAAGAGAAGCGTCGACGTGAGCCCGCCCTCGTGTCCGCTGATTGCGATCGCAAGCGACGCGCGGGCTGACGGGGCGACCGCGCCCACAGGCGGCTACCTCCTGGTCGATTGCTTGACAGGGGAGCGCGTGGGAGGATGGTGTGTATTCGACGATGCCATACTCGCGGAGTGGGGTTTCTCGCCGGCGGACCGGGAGAGGGGCGCGAATCCGATCGCCCTCTGTGAGGGGGCCATGGTCCCCATTGTCCTGGCGCAAGAGGCGCGGAGGTGCCGAGGGAGGCGCATCCTGTGGGTGCTTGACAACACGAGCGCTCTCCACAGCTTCGTGAGTGGCAGGTGCGACCATGCTACCCTGGACCGGAGCGTCAAGCTTATGAATTTCTTCAAGGCGCGCGCCGCGAGGGCAAATCGCGGGGGGACGCGCCGTGCAGCGTGTCGCGCCAGTTTCACTGCGACATGTCCACCTGGCTCGAGTGGGTAGACTCGAAAAGCAACTGGTCGGACGGGATCTCACGGCGCGCCGTACGCGCGCGGGGGCGGCCTTCCCCCGAGTCGTCCACTCGCGCGGTGCCAGGCGGCTCGGCGAGGATAGCTTCGCCCGGGAGAATGGTTTTCGTACCGGCGAGGTGAGAGTGGACCCGGCCGCGTGGCGCGGGTGCTTACTAGACGCGTGGCGTTGGGTGCTACGGCGCGCGGAAGGCGCGTTCCGCGAGGGCAATTCGCGGGGGGTGGGCCGCGGCGTGCAGCGTGCCGCGCCAGGCTCAGTGGATTCGCCGTAAAGAAGGAGTCCGCGCAGGAGAGGTGAGCGCGGGCCCAGCCGCGGGGCACGGGCATGCCTCAGACACGGGGCGCCGTGTACATCGACGCGCGATTGCGGAGCGGCGTCGGACCCAGAACAGCGTTGGGGGTGCAGAAACGCGGAGCCAGAGCAGCGTTGGGGAGAGCGGCATTACTGGCGAGCCACGCCAGGGTCTTGCCTTCTTCACGCAGGTGTTCCATTCGGGGGGTTTGGTCACCCCAAGGTCGTTCTGCACCCCCGGAGCACCGTTGCACTTTCTGGGGTCGGGGGACGGGGTATGGGTTGGGGGAATGGGTGGGAGGATGGGGCCGTCGCGCGCCGTGTTCGCAGGTGGAGCGCGCGCGCGCGCGCGCGGAGGAGCGGGCCGCCCGCGCGCGCTTCGCGCCGCGGCGGGGCGCGTGCGATTCGCGGCGCGCGAAAGTTGCCAGGGGCCGCGCAGGGCGCGGCGCGGGGAATAGGCCGTCGGTGATTATGCTCCCCCGCGCAGGCAGGAGCACGGGGATCCGTGGACTCCGGGCCCGGAGGAGAAGGCCGCCGAGAAGCGGCGCCAGGAGCACCACGAGTGGAAGGAGGCCGGGTGGAAGACCTACCACAGCGGCCGCTGGACGTGAGTGAGCGCTTGTCTCAGGAGCTGAGGGCGAAGAAGCTGCCTCATCCCGGGGGCGTCACCTTTTCGGTCTCTCCGGGGAAACTCAAGCGTCGCCAAGCGCTGGATTCGCTTCTGTCAATGGGGGCAAGGCCCATGTCCAGGAACGAGTCTCGGGGGATTGAGTTTCTCATGCCCATGTGGGCGAATACGGTCTTCGGGGATCAGAACAATGACGATCACGAAGTTTTACTTACTAAGAGCGAGAGGAGACAGCTTCAGTCCCTGGTGACCGATCGCAAGGTCTCATCGGATCTCAAGTCGAGATCATTTCTAGCAGTTTTCTCCCCACCCCGAGTCGCCCCCCTTCTTGAGGAGGCAGGACTGCGTACCCTAGGCAGTCTCGATCTGGCGACGGGGTGGGATTTCAGGAAGAAAGCGATCAGGACGGGGCCATGGAACTCGTTCAGACCAAGAAGCCGTGGATGATTTTCCTGGAACCCCCTTGCGCTGAGTTCAGTCCGATCCGGGAGCTCTCTCGGGGGACCTCTCCTGAGCCTCTGGAGGTTCAAGAGCGGAAGAAAAGAGAAGCTCTGGAGCTTTTGGCTTTCTGCATGAAGCTTTCGCTCGTCCAAGCGTTTTGCGTTCGAACATCCGAATGGGGCAGCGTCCTGGCGAAGACATGTCGTAGACATGATCAGGAGGCTTCCGGGGGTCATGGAGGTGGTCATAAACCAGTGTGAGTTTGGTTTATCAGTGGTCGAGGGGACCCTCTCCCGCAAACCCACTCGTGTTATGACCAACGACCCCGCCCTTTTTCGTCAACTATCAGGACGGCAGCGCAGGGGCGGCCACGAACATCACCACCTGGATGGGGGGGCATTTAACCAGAAAGTCACAGGTGCATCCCCCTGAGCTCTGCAAGGCTTTCGCCGACGCGGTGCTCAGGGGCATTCAGGAACAGGAAAGTCTTCTCACCATCGAGGAGATGGCGGAAGCCTGCTCAGAGGATCTTGGGGCGTGCCGGGTCGGGGTCGAGGCGTTCCCCAGTCAGGCTGAGCCCTCGGGGCAGGTCCCGGAGCAGGGAGAAGACGCGGAAGGCGAGGCCGAGGAGCGCGCCCCCCAGGAGGTCCCTGGAGAGCACGAAGTGGAGATAACCGCGCCCATGAAGCGTCTGATTCACAAAGTTCACGTGAATCTGGGACATCCTCGCAAAGAGATCTTTCTCATGGTCCTGCGTGCGGCACACGCTCGTCCTGAGGTCATTCGGTTCGTCCGAGACGAGTACGAGTGCGCCGACTGCCAGGCCCAAGTGAGGCCCGCCGGGCATCGCTCAGTGGCCATGCCACGCACCTTCCAGTTCAACAGGGCGATAGCTGTCGACACTTTCTATATTAATTTCGAAGAGGAATCGATTCCAGTGCTGAATTGCATATGCCGCGGCACGAATCTCCAAATAGTGGAAGTGTTCGACTGGGCGGCGGAGGGGGCGTGGAGGGCTTTCCTTAGGGCCTGGATCAGGCTTTTCGGGCCTCCGGAGATGGTGCTCTCGGATGGAGGGCCCGAGTTCAAGGGCCATTTCGAGAGAGGCCTTGAGCATCTCGGCGTCTTGCAGCACGTGATAGACGCCGAGAGCCCCTGGGAAAATGGGCGAGTTGAACGCCATGGGGGGTGGGCGAAACAGATTTTACTTAGAGCCTCCGAGAGTAGTCTCGCCACTACCCGAGCCGAGATAGAATCCCTTCTCCACGAGGTCGCGGCAGCCAAGAACCGCTACTTCCAAAGGGGAGGCTACACGCCTTTTCAACTCGTTTACGGGGTCAACCCAAGACTGCCCAATGATATGTTGTCAGACGACGGCATGAGACAGGTGGGGGAGGGAGACCTTGTTCAGACGGCCTGGGACCAGGACACGGCGGCCGCGGATTATGCCAGGCAGCACGCCATCCAGGATCTGGCTCGACAGGAGCTCTCCCGCTCCTCGAGCAGGCGGAAGCTGGCGGAAGCCTCGAAGGGCAACGTCCACAGGGACGCCAAGGTCTATCCAGGGCAGTGGGTCTTTGTCTGGCGCCGAGCCCCGATCTCTGGGAAGAAAACGTACGCGCTTCAGCGTGACCGCTGGGTCTGACCCGGGCTGGTGCTTCTCCAGTCCGGAGGGACCGTGTGGGTCGCTATGAGGAGTCGTTTGTGGAAGTGCTCATCCGAGCAAGCGAGGTTGGCGACGCCACCAGAGGCCCAGGGCGCTGAAGTCATGTCCGACCCCGGGGTCCAGAAACTTCTTCGAGAGGCCCAAGTGGGCCGTACCGGCGCGGGGTTCAACGCGGCGGCCGAAGGGCCGCCACCTCGTGAGGCCTGGGAACCAGGACACGGTGTGGAAGTGGAGGCTTCACCAATTCAGGCTCCGTTTCCTCCTCCAGCCAGGTCTCGGGCTCCTGGGGGTAACGTTCAGCGGCCGGTTCCACCTCCAGGGTTGCCACCCATCCCGGAGGAGGAGGTCGCTGACGCCACGGGTTCGGGTCCGGGGAGCGACACCAGGCCACCTACGGATTGCGAAGGCCTTACGGCCGGTGCCGCCGACCCTGTTCGCAATGCGCAGCAAGAGGCACGGGCTGTGGGATGGTTTTGGGGAGAGGGGAGAAGGACGAGAAGGTGGGGGAGGGAGGTGTACTTTTGCTGGTGGTCGTTTTCTTCCTGCCGTTGCTGTTGGCCATGATGATGGTCTTGGTGGTTCTCTTGCTGCTGGTGTCGCGGGTGCTGCTGGTGGTTCGGTCGTCCCTGGCGATGGTGACGGTGTTGCTGGTGGTGGTGTTCCGTCTGCTGCTGCCGTCTTGAGGCTATATCTGGGGTCCTTTTCAAGCGCTCTTGGGACTTCACCGGAACTTTGGAGGTCGTCTTGGAGGCATCTCGGGCCATCTTGGCGACCTCGGTGGCCTCCCAGGTGCGTTTTGGAAGCCATAGTGGGTCTGTTGGACGACTGGGAGAGCCCCGGGAAGAGGGGGCCAGCCATTCGGGTGGGTGCGATCCGGTGGGTGGGACCTCCACAACGAGTACAGAAGCCCTACCAGACAGCACTTGGCATTCTAGCACGCCCCAACGTACCAGGGGTCACGGTGGCGGATTATAATCGTTATCCACTGGAGGGGAGGATGAGTAGCAAGAAGACGACGAGGGAGCGCCCTTGCGTTGCATGTCTGATGGAGGAGGAGGAGGAGGAGGAGGAGGAGGAGGAGGATGTGGATGAGGAGGAGGGCGACATTGACATCCGCCTCGGGGCGCACTACAGCGCGGGGGCCCAATCAGCTAGCAACTGGCCTTCTGGCTCAGCCCAAGCGGCTGCAGAGAAGAACCGGCTCCACCGAATCCTACCCCAGGGGAGAGAGCGACGGGAACCTCAGCCCAGACAGAAAGAGGAGAGGAGGAGAGAGGAGTCGCCGCCGCTTCCTGGGCGCCGGCCCGCAGAGAGGTCGCGGGGGGCGGCGGGGGAGGAAGATCCGGAGGGAAGAGGAGGAGGTGGAGGAGGAGGAGGAGGAAGTCGGAGGAGGGAGCAGGACGAGGAGGAGGGGGAAGGGGGAGGAGAGAAAGGAGGAGAGGAGGAAAGCAGGGTGGAGGAGAAGGGATAAAGGAATGAGAAGGGGTGGAGGAGGAGGAGGAGGAGGAGGAGGAGGAGGAGCAGGACGGGGAGGAGGACGAGGAGGATGACCAGGAGGAGGAGGAGAAGGAGGAGGAGGAGGGAGCAGGAGTGAGGAGGGTGGAGGAGGAGGGGAGCGGAGGAGGGAAGAGGAGGAGGAGGAGGGGGGCCAAGTGGAGGTGCTCCCTTGCCCCCTCTACGGGCCCAGGGCCTCCGGATGGCCTCCCCCCTGCCCCTCACTTTTGCCGCCAGGTGGAAGGCCATTCTCTCCGGGGAACTCAGGCGTCAGGCAACCTCGAAGTCAAAAGCCGGTGGGGCGGGTGTTCCGCGCTGGCAGCAGTCTCTAAGCTCTTCGAGGCCCAGCTTCGAGACGGGGGGGGGGCGTCGTATCTGACCCGGGACTCCCCCGGGCCCCCCCCCGGGACCCCCCCTCCCCCCCCCTGTCGGGGAAGGGAAAGGGAAGGCGCTTCCCTTCGACTCAATTACGACGTTGCTCAAGGTCGGTTTGGCTGGCGCGCTTGAGGAGGAGGCCCCGGGAAAGACCTCCCCTCCCCCTCCCGGCGGGGGAGGGATTAAAGGAAAGGGGCTTCCCTTCGAATCAATTACGACGTTGCTCAAGGTCGGTTTGGCTAGCGCGCCCTGGGGCTTGGGGCTCGGGCCCTGGGGAAAAGGAAGAGAAGGTCCTGGGGCCGGGTCCTGGAATCAGGGGGCGGGGCCCAGAGTTGTCAGGCTCTCGGGTTCCGGGGTAGAGGAGGAGGAGGAGGAGGAGAAGGAGGAGGAGGAGGATGACTAGAAGGAGGAGGAGGCTGAGAAGGAGAAGAGAGGAGGAGTTGCAGGGTCCTTGGAAGGATGTGAAGCTGGAAATCCGAAGGTACGGGGGAGAGGGGGGAAAGGCGCGGGGCGCGGGGCGCTTTCTTCCTGTGGAAAGGAAGGACAGGGGGAGGAAAGGGAAGGCCCCCCCCCGCGTGGACAGGGGGAACAGAGGGGGCTGTGGACAGGGGGAACAGAGGGGGGACGGGGAAGAGGGGGGAAAGGCGCGGGGCGCGGGGCGCTCTCTTCCTGTGGACAGGAAGGACAGGGGGAGGAAAGGGGGGGCCCCCCCCCGCGTGGACAGGGGGAACAGAGGGGGGCTCTCTGAGGCGCTCTCCTCCTCGGGCGCGGCTCGGGGGCGGCTCGGGCGGCTCGGGCGCGGCCTGAAACAAGAAAGAATCCTTACGTGGAGTACTTACGGGGGGGGCGTCGTATCTGACCCAGGACTTCCCCGGGGCCCCCCCTCCCCCTCCCGTCGGGGAAAGGAAAGGGAAGGCGCTTCCCTTCGACTCAATTACGACGTTGCTCAAGGTCGGTTTGGCTGGCGCGCTTGAGGAGGAGGCCCTGGGAAAGACCCCCCCTCCCCCGCCCGGCGGGGGAGAGATTAAAGGGAAGGGGCTTCCCTTCGAATCAATCACGACGTTGCTGAAGGTCGGTTTGGCTAGCGCGCTTGAGGAGGAGGCCCTGGGAAAGGGCGAGGGGAGCGGGGAGGAGCCCAGGGGAAGAGGGGTACCAGGGAAAGGGAACGACAGAGACGACGATTACAAAGAATGACGGAGATGACGGCTCGAACGGAAAAGCCCCTCACACACGCCGACAGGGTCGGCGGATTTGTCTCGCTCCAGACAGGTCAGCACCGAGGGGAGGGATGAAGAAGAAGAGTCACGACCGCACAAATACATTCAAGTCGATCCGGAAGGGGCTGCCTCGCTCCTTCCGCTCTCAAGCGGCCCAGTGCAGGGTCAATCTTCAAGCTCCCCTTCCTCTCACCCCCCCCCCCCACCCCAACATGCTCCAGAAGGAGGGCGGCTGGAGGCCGAGCCTCAGCAGGCGTCCGTCATCGCTGATCCGGCAGCAGACCCCCGCATGGACGAGAGCCATAGCGCCGGACAAGTCCCGGGTGATGGTGCACCCAGTGGGGAGTCCAATGTGCCAAGGCCTATCATGGATGGGACAGTTCTTCGGAATGAGATATTAGACCTGGGCATGAGGCGTCAGAGTCAGCGTTTTTCGGTCATTAGGGGAGAAGACTTCAGGGGGATTCCACCGGGGCGTGTTCGGACCCAGGTCCAGGAGCTGGAGGGTCGGCCAGAGCCCAGACCGGGAGGACGCTCCAGATCTCCCCCCCCCGAGCGGGCCCCGGGGTCCGCCATGGATGACGCTCCTGTATCAGGCTTTCTCGAGATGAGTGACGCGAAGATAGACGCGCTTCTGGAAATGAGCGATGAGGAACTCGTGTCGCACGTCAACGACGCGGGGAAAGCTTTAGACGAGGAGAGATGCAGCGGCACTTGGACTCAGTATCACAATGGCAATGTCGACTGCGAAGTTCTGCCCGGAGACTCGGGTGTTTTTTTTTTTTTTTTCTCTCTCTCTCTCTCTCTCTCTCTCTCACTCTCTCTCTCTCTCTCTCTCTCTCTCTCTCTCTCTCTCTCTCTTTGCTAGCTAACCGAGGGTGCGAGGTGCGTCTCAAAGACCTCACGCCAGAAGAGAAGAGAGAATTCGCCTCTTCCGACTCGCATGAGTGGGAGGGGATCGTCGCCACCAAGTCCGTGAAAGTTCACGCTCCGGCCGAGGGGCGTCAATTTAGGAAGCCGTTTCCAAATCGGGTGGTTTCGAGCCGGATGGTCCGTCGCTGGAAGCCTCAAGGCAGTGTCGGAGCTCGGCCTAAGGCGAAGTCGCGCTGGTGCGTGAGGGGACACCAAGATGAGGACACCGCAGAGCTCCAAGTTTACGCCCCTACGCCATCCATGGAATTTCGCATGCTGTTTCTGGCCATATCTCTCATGTACGGCTTAGAGTCCATATAGACGACATCAAAAACGCCTTTTGTCAGTCTGATCCGCTTCAGCGACCCAGGGGGCGCGTTTTCGTGGAGCCCTGCGATGGTTTGAACCTCCCGGCCCGAGCTCTCATTGAGCTCATTGCTCCCGTGCACGGGCTCGACGATGCCCCTCTCGCGTTTCATGAAACGTCGGCCAAGTTTCTGGAGGGACAAGGCTTCGCGAGAGCCAAGCTGGAGCCCTGCTGGTTTTCCCAGAAGGAGAATGGTCGTCTGGTCGCGCAGGTGTTGCTGGAGGTTGACGACTGGGCGATCGCTTTCCCTCCGGGTCAACAGCAGAAATATTTGGCCGAGTTTAAGAAGCGTTTCACGTTCGGAAAAGTGGAGAAACTCGACGAGGCTGGAGTCGAGTATATCGGTCGAAGGCTTCGACTCGTGGGACATGGTACAGCCACGCCGCGTATTCTAGTGGACCAGGAGAAGTACATTCTCGAGCAGGTCCGCAAGGTACCGCTGTCAAGGGGGCGTCGTGGGGACCACTCCAGTCCTCTGGTTGGGACTGAGGTGGCGGAGTTCCGAAGCCTGGTTTACAAGTTAAACTGGGTCGGACGGGAATCCTGGGCTGAGGCTGCTGGCTGCGCATCCATTCTAGCAACCAAAGTGAACTCGCCGTGCGTCAGAGACCTGGTCGAGGCACATAAGATGGTGGACCACCTTAGGTCTACGGCCAGCATGCCCGTGATAATTCACAAGTTCGACCCGCCCCACTGCATTTTCGCGACGGCCAGCGATTGCGGAGGAGTTGGCTCGGATGACTGCATGTTCCCACAACAAGCATGGCAGGTCCACCTGGCAGACAATGCTTTATCGCACGGTCAACGTGCGAGGGCCGCTCCCTTAGCTCGGAGATCTTGCCGAGTTAAACGCCAAGTAGCGAGCACTCTCGCAGCAGAGACGCTTGCACTTTCCGGGGCTCTTGCTGAAGCTCAGTGGCTTCATCTCATGCTCGAAGATGTTGTGAGAGGGAATGTGGCGTCAGAAACTTGGCAGGGGAAAGTCGGCCCCTTTGCGGCCATTTTGAAGGAAGACTGCAAATTGGTTGCTCACTCGTCTTCGGAGTGCCTTAGCATAGTCGACGCTAAAGGGATATATGATACCCTCAGCAAGCTATCGAATGGTTCTCGATCCGATCGTCGAGCCGCGATCGACCTCGCGGTCGTTCGGGATATCATGCAGAAGGTCGGAAGCGTGATATTCGTTGGATGCCGCACCCGCTACTTCCTGTCGACTGCATGACGAAATCGGACCTTGCGAAAACCAATGCGGCTCAATATGAGCTGCTCCGCTCTGGGTGTTTGCGTCTCTCGGCGGAAAGCGGGGCCCTCGAGGGCCGGCGCGAGGACCCCCGGAAGAAGGGCCGCTCCAGGGCCGAATCCCAGAGGCAACTCCAGCAGCAGGAGGATGGTGGCAAGGCCAGTGCTGCTCAGCCGTCCCATGCCGAGTGACAGTTGTCACAGTCTTGCGGGACAGGGCAAGTGCACGTTTCTCGAGGGGCTGTCAGGGCCGGGCGATATATAAGTGCATAGCCAGGCCGGAGCAAGGTCGTCAGGACTCGCTCCGGCACGACGGCAGCAGCGATATATGTGGCACTGAAGTGTTTATCCCTCTCTCCAAGATGGTGCGGTTCATTGGCTCGGAGGAGATCTGTGCAGTGTTGGAAGCTGTGTACTGAGATGAGAGTGCGAGGGTTCTCTTGCTGGAGTAGAAAGGATCCGACACTTTGGCCCCACCGCTGTCGTCCGTCGGGCGACACCGCTGCGTCCTTTTGTCCACCCTCCCTCCTCCTCGTGTCGCCCTCACTCCTTCTTCCCTCCAGCTCCCTCGCCCAGCATCCTGCCCCACGCAGTGGTGGGAAGTCCAACTTTGAAAGATCATTTTGACGAAGGACCCAAGCATGTGCAGCTGCGAATATCGCAAAGCAGGTAAGACGAAGGAGGGGGGCCAGCAAAAGGATTGCGGCGTGGATGAGGGGAAGAACAGCTGACGCGGGCGAGCGGGGACTCTTCTAGCTTGGCCTGAGCCTCGTGCGAGGCATCTGCTGATTATCGGGGGGACGTATGCGGACCCTGCCAATGGGACCTTCGACGAAGTGTGTGAAGGGTGTGCCGAAATGGGCGGGGGGATTCCGGTGTGCCGAAATTGGCGGGGGAGCGCATGCGGACCCTGCCATTGGGGCCTTCGGTGGAGCTCCCTGTTTGGGGCCACGAAGCGTGTGAAGGGTGTGCCGAAATGGGCGGGGGGACGCATGCGGACCCTGCCACTGGAACCTTCGGCGGAGCCCACACATGGGGCCACGAAGCGTGTGAGGGGTGTGCCGAAATGGGCGGCGGAAAGCATGCGGACCCTGCCACTGGAACCTTCGGCGGAGCCCCCACATGAGGCCACGAAGCGTGTGAGGGGTATACGGAAATGGGCGGGGGGACGCATGCGGACCCTGCCACCGGGGCCTTCGGTGGAGATCCCTGTGGGGCAACGAAGCGTGTGAGGGTACGCCCATGCGTGGTGTCAGCTTGTGACTTCTTTAAATAGTAATAAGAATATTAATAATAATAATATTAATAATAGAATAATATAATAATAACAATAATAAGAATAGCAATAATATCAATAATATCAATAATATGTTATACAAAAAACAACAACAACAACAACAACAACAACAACAACAACAACAACAACAACAACAACAACAACAACAACAACAACAACAACAACAACAACAAAATGACCCCCCCCCCCCGGGGCTGATGAATAGACCCCGCGGGGCGCGAAGCCTTTTTTCCCCAACCATCCTGTGGTGTTGGGTCCTCGTTTTGAAGAGACGTCGCCCCGCGTTCCTCCTTCCTCCTCCTTCCTCCTCCCCCCCTTCCTCCCCCCTCCTCCCCCTCCCACACCCATTCTGGCACACCCCTCACACGCTTCGTGGCCCCATAGGGAGCTCCACCGAAGGCTCCAGTGGCTGCGCCCGCATGCGGTTCCACCCCCCATTCTGGCACACCCCTCACACGCGTCGTGGCCCCATAGGGAGCTCCACCGAAGGCTCCAGTGGCTGCGCCCGCATGCGGTTCCACCCCCCATTCTGTCACACCCCTCACACGTTTCGTGGCCCCATAGGGAGCTCCACCGAAGGCCCCAGTGGCTGCGCCCGCATGCGGTTCCACCCCCCATTCTGGCACACCCCTCACACGTTTCGTGGCCCCATAGGGAGCTCCACCGAAGGCCCCAGTGGCTGCGCCCGCATGCGGTTCCACCCCCCATTCTTGGCACACCCCTCACACGTTTCGTGGCCCCATAGGGAGCTCCACCGAAGGCCCCAGTGGCTGCGCCCGCATGCGGCACACCCCTTTTCGTGGCCCCATAGGGAGCTCCACCGAAGGCCCCAGTTGCTGGCATGCACCCCTCACACGTTTCGTGGCCCCATAGGGAGCTCCACCGAAGGCCCCAGTGGCTGCGCCCGCATGCGGTTCCACCCCCCATTCTGGCACACCCCTCACACGTTTCGTGGCCCCATAGGGAGCTCCACCGAAGGCCCCAGTGGCTGCGCCCGCATGCGGTTCCACCCCCCATTCTGGCACACCCCTCACACGTTTCGTGGCCCCATAGGGAGCTCCACCGAAGGCCCCAGTGGCTGCGCCCGCATGCGGTTCCACCCCCCATTCTGGCACACCCCTCACACGTTTCGTGGCCCCATAGGGAGCTCCACCGAAGGCCCCAGTGGCATGCGGTTCCACCCCCCATTCTGGCACACCCCTCACACGTTCGTGGCCCCATAGGGAGCTCCACCGAAGGCCCAGTGGCTGCGCTCGCATGCGGTTCCACCCCCCATTCTGGCACACCCCTCACACGTTTCGTGGGTGGCTCCATGGGGAGCTCCACCGAACGCCCCAGTGGCTGCGCTCGCATGTGGTTCCCCCCCCCATTTCGGCACACCCCTCACACGGTTCGTGGCCCCATAGAGAGCTCCACCGAAGGCCCCAGTGGCTGCGCTCGCATGCGGTTCCACCCCCTTTTTCGGCACGCCCTTCACACGTCTCGTGGCCCCATAGGGAGCTCCACCGAACGCCGCAGTGGCTGCGCTCGCATGCGGTTCCACCCCTCATTTCGGCACACCCCTCACACGTTTCGTGGTTCCATAGGGAGCTCCACCGAAGGCCCCAGTGGCTGCGCTGGCATGCGGTTCCACACCCCATTCTGGCACACCCCTCGCACGTTTCGTGGCCCCATAGGGGGCTCCACCAAAGGTCCCAGTGGCACTGCCCGCTTGCGTCCGCCACCACCCAGCACAGCCCTTGTTCCCTGCGCTTCACCCACCCAGAACAGCGCTTCGTAGCCCTATAGGGAGCTCCACCAAAGGTCCCAGCGGCACCGCCCGCATGCGTCCGCCACCACCCTGCGCAGCCCTTGCTCCCTGCCTGCGTTTCACCCACCCAGTACAGCGTTTCGTGGCCCCATAGGGAGCTCCACCGAAGGTCCCAGTGGCACCGCTCGCATGCGTCCGCCACCACGCAGCACAGCCCTTGCTGACCGCGTCTCACCCACCCAGTACAGCGTTTCGTGGCCCCATAGGGAGCTCCACCGAAGGTCCCAGTGGCACCGCCCGCATGCGTCCGCCACCACCCAGCACAATTGCGGCATTCACAACTGCATATGGTTGGGTCCTTCGCCAGGCTAATTTTAATCACGCGCGCCAGGGGGTCGTCGCCGGCGCCGCCGAGGGGAATCGTGTGCCCCCCTCCACGACAGCCTCAAGACGACTGCCTCTCGCGTAGAAGTTGTCATTAGGGTCGTACGCATCCGAGGCGAATTTTCGTTCCCCCTCTCAGGCGTCGTCGTCGTCGTCGTCGACGAAGAGAGCGGCCGCTGGAAACGGGCGCAGGCAAGGCGGGGGTCGGCGGCGACGACGGCGACGGAGGGGGGGAGGAGGACTACCCGCCTTGCTCGGGTCGTACGAAAGGCTGGGGAAGGAAAGGGGGGGTTGCAAAGCCTGCTGCGCGCAGCTGGTTTCAGTCGCCCCGTCGAAGGGCCAGTCCTCGACGCATGGCCGCTTTCGGCGCCGCCAGGAGGCGCTCGGAAAGTCGGCGACGTGAGCTGTTTGGCAGATCCCCCCTTTGCTGCGCCCAGCTTTCGTCCAGCCCGCCTTGCCCGCAGTCTCGTATCGGCTCGACAGAAAGATCGGCACCCTGGCTCGCCCTTGCCTCCAAACACCCCCCCTTGCCCCTCGTTGGCGGCCGGGCGTCGGCGCTACTCACCGGCGCCGCCCCGTTGATTTTCAATATGGCGGGCGCCACCCCAGGATTTGCCCGAGCAGGGGAATGTGTTTTCAACACGCGCCTCCCACGGATTTGTTAATTACAAGCTGACATTACCTTGCAATTGGGGCCTTCGGCGAGGTTCCTTGTACGGCCACGAAGCGTGTGAGTGGTGTGCCGAAATGGGCGGAGGAACGCACGCAGACCTTGCCGCTGGAGCCTTCGATGGCGCTCCCTATGGGGCCACAAAGCGTGTGAGGGGTGTGCCAACATGGGCGGGGGGACACATGCTGACCCTGTCACCGGGGCCTTCGGTGGAGATTTCGGATCACGAGCCGTGTAAGGAGTGTGCCGACATGGTGCACATGCGGAAAGCAGAGACACGATGCTGACGATGATGATGATGATGATGATGATGATGATGATGATGATGATGATGATGATGATGATGATGATGATGATGATGATGATGATAATTATGATGATAATTATGATGATGATTATGATGATGATGATGATGATGATGATGATGATGATGATGATGATGATGATGATGATGATGATGATGATGATGATGATGATGATGATGATGATGATGACGGGGGCGATGACGATGATAATGACGATGGCGATGAGGTCACGGAATGGGAGGAGGGAGGTGGCAGCGTGGGGAAGGGAGGAGTGGACGCGGGGCGTTGTCTTCTCAGAGCGAGGACCCAACACCACAGGACGGTTGGGAAAAAATGAGTTGTTTCAAATTATTTGTTGTTTCAAGTTGGACCCCCCGTTGTTTCGTCCTGTACCAGGCTTCGGCGTGCTCCAGAATGTGTATCAACCTCCCCCATCCCCCGCTGCCCATTATCCTTGATATGTTTCCTGCTCGTGATTCCCTTCCGTCTCCCGTTCCACGTTTTTGTTGTTCTTCTCTCTCTCTCTCTCTCTTTTTTCTCCCTCTGTGTCTCGCTCTCTCTCTCCCTCTCCCACTCTCTCTCTCTCTCTCTCTCTCTCTCTCTCTCTCTATATATATATATATATATATCCCTCTCTCTGGCCCCTCTTGGACCTCTCTGACACCATCTTTGGGGTATATTAGGCTGTCTTGGAGGCCTTTTGTGCCGTCTGAGTGCCTCCTGGAGGCCCCGGGGAGGGAATATCAATAAATGAGGCATCTTACAGTTAGCCCACCAAGCCTAGCTAGAACTTGAGCGCGAAAGATGGTTCTGGTGTGTATATGTATGTACATATATATGTACACATACACATCAAAATAGGTTTGCAACTATACATACATACATACATGCATGCATGCATGCATGCATACATACATACATATATATATAAATGTATACATACATACATACATACATACATGCATGCATGCATGCATGCATGCATGCATGCATACATGCATACATGCATACATGCATACATGCATACATGCATACATGCATACATGCATACATGCATACATACACATACGCACATATACCTAAACATATACATATACATGTACATATCTATATATATATACATACAAACATATACATATATATATGTATATGTACATTGATATACACCTTCGCAAAAACGAGTAGGTGGGTTGCGGGATCTGGCATCGGTGCGGCGACGTGGCCTCCCGTGGCCTCCCAGATCCGGCACCGGCGGGGCGGCGTGGCCTCCCGTGGCCTCCCGTGTGGCAGCAGCGTGGTGCGTCTCGCTGGACGTGCGGGCGCGATTTTGGGTCGCTCCTCCTCCTCCTCCTCCTCCTCCTCCTCCTCCTCCTCCTCCTCCCTCCTCCTCCTCCTCCTCCTCCTCCTCCTCCGCTCTGGGTCGCCGCGCTCTGGGCCCAGCCTCCTGGCCCGCCGCCCGCGGCGGCCCTGGCGGCGCCCCAGCGGCCTCGGCGGCGTGCTGGGGCGACTCTGGGTCCTCCTCCTCCTCCTCCTCCTCCTCCTCCTCCTCCTCCTCCTCCCTCCTCCTCCTCCTCCTCCTCCCCCCTCCTCCCCCTCCTCCTCCTCCTCCTCCTCCTCCTCCTCCTCCTCCCTCCTCCTCCTCCTCCTCCTCCTCCTCCTCCTCCTCCTCCTCCTCCTCCTCCTCCTCCTCCTCCTCCTCCTCCTCCTCCTCCTCCTCCTCCGCGCTGGGCCCGGAGTCCTGGCCCCGCCGCCCGCGGTCCAGGGATCGATCGGGCTGCCACGGCCCCCCACGGCCTCCAGTTGCCTGCGGCAGGTCCCGCCGCAGCGCCAGCCCGGCCTCCTGGGCGGCAGTTGTTCGAGGGGGCATGGGGAGGCTGAGGAGGGGAAAAAACACACAGACACACTTAATCGTCGATTCCCCAGAGAATATGGGAAAATATGGGAAGTGGGGGGGAAGACAAAAACCAGAAAATATGCGAAAATATGGGGAGTCTTTTTATTTGTGTGTATTTATTTGTGCGTCCTGGGGCCCCTTCAGTCACGCGTGGCGCCTCGTCACTCCGGGCTTGGGAGAGCCGCGACGAGAACGGTGACGATGGGGGTGATGGGGATGGGGATGGGGATATTGATGATAGAGGTAGTGATGATGATGATGATGATGATGATGATGATGATGATGATGATGATGATGATGATGGTGATGGTGATGGTGATGGTGATGGTGATGGTGATGGTGATGGTGATGATGATGGCGGTGATGGTGATGGTGATGGTGATGGTGATGGTGATGGTGATGGTGATGGTGATGGTGATGATGATGATGATGATGATGATGATGATGATGATGATGATGATGATGGCGGTGATGGTGATGATGATAATGATGATGATGGTGGTGGTGATGATGATGCTGATGAGTATGATGATTATGAGCGTGATCATGAGCATGAGGATGATAATGAGGATCAGGATGAGGAGAGGGATGATGAGGATCAGGATGAGGATGAGGATGATGAGCATGAGGATCAGGATCAGGATCAGGATGATGATGGCTTGGGTGATGATGCTGATGGTGGTGGTGCTGATGATGATGATAGTGGTTGTGGTGATGATGATGATGATGACGATGATGATGATGATCATGATAATCATGATCATGATCATGATGATGATGACGATAATGCTGACGACTTTACTGTTCATGGTGACAGCGGTGATGATGATCAAGGTTGTTGTGATATCGACGGTGGCGATGAGGAGGAGGAGGACGATAATGATGATGGTGGTGATGAGTGATGATAATGATGATGATGATGATGGTGGTGGAAGCGATTATTATGATGATGATGATGGTCGTTGTGATGATGGTGATAGTGGTTATGATAATGATGATGGTGATGTTGGTAATGATGATGATAAGCAGGATGAGGATTATGAGCATGAGGATGATAAGGATGACGATGATGATGATGGTGATGGTGGTGGTGGTGTTGATGGTGATGGTCGCGGATTATGGGTATGAGTATGATGGTGTTGATGGTGACGGTGATGATGACTATGACGATTGTGATCATGATCATGGTCATGAGGGTGATGATGAGGATCATGATGAGGATACGTATGCTGAGGATGAGGATGAGGATGAGAATGATGAGCATGAGGATGAGGATGAGAATGATGATAGGGGTTTGTGGTGATCGTGGTGATGTTGGTGACGATGATGATAATAGTGGTTGTAGTGGTGATGGTGATGATGTTGACGATTCTAATGTTGAGGATGATGGTGGTGATTGTGATGACGAAGGTTGTTGTGGTGATGATTAGGGGGAAGAAGTGGATGACACTGACGATAATAATCATGATGCGTTTGGTGATGATGACGGTGGTGATGCTGGCGGCGATGAAAGATGATGGTGGTGGAGATGACGTTGATGATGATGATGAACATGATGATGATGGTGTTGGCTATGATACTAATGATGAGGTGATGAGGATGATGAGGAGGAGGAGGAGGATAATGAGAATGAGGATGATGATGATGGTGGTGGTGATGATTGATGATGGAGCTGGTGATGGTGGTAATAATGCTGATGGTTATGGCTTATGGGTATGATTATGATGGTGTTGATGATGATGATGACGATGATGATGATGATGATGGTTATGATGGTGATGCTGATGGTGTTGGTGATGATGATGACGACGATGATGATGATGATGATGATGATGATGATGATGATGATGATGATGATGGTGGAGATGGTGATGGTGATGATAATGGTGGTGGTGATGGTGGTGGTGATGGTGACGGTGGTGATGATGAGAATGACGATGCAAAAGAGGAACAGGAAGTGGAAGGGGAAGAGGAGGAGGAGAGGAAGCAGGAAGATGAAGGCTGTCACATGTCAACTATTTGGTCTTCATAATGTGAAGAGCTCTCATGGAAGCCGCTAAGGCCGTCTTAGGGGCTGCCTGGGCCTTTCGTGGGGCAGTCTTCGGGGGCACTTTGGGCCCTCTTACTCCGTCTCGGGGCTCCCTTGGGCCGTCGTGGGGCCATCTTGGCGCCGTCTTGGGCCGTCGAAGGGCCTTCTAAGGTCGTCGTAGGTCCCACGGGAGGCCCTCTTGGGCCGTTTCGGGGACGTCTTGGATGCCTCGTAACCATCGTGGGGTCCTCTTGGGCCATCTTCGGACCCTCTTGGAGGCCTCTTGGGCCGTCTTGACGCCATCGTGGAGGCATCTTGGGCCGTCTTGAGCTCACGGAAGCCCGAAAAAGTGAGAATGCGAAAATCATTGTGAAACCCAAGGGACAATCCATGAGTTCGGTTTCTTCGGACCATGTTGGAGGTTCTCTTGTGGCCCTTTGGGACCCTTTGGAGGCGGATTGGGCCGTCTTGAGGCCATATTCGGCCGCCCTGGGGCCACCTTGGGCCGTCTTCGAGGTACCTTGGTCAATCTTGATTGACGAACCAACAACACACACACCCACTCCCAGAGGGGGGTCGGAGAGTGCTATGGGTACGTGTTGTCGGATGGGGGTCCCCGCTCGAACGGGAGCGTTCCCCAGGGTCCGACAACCCGCACCCATACCCATAGCGAGTCCTCCTCCCAACGACCGCCCCTGTGGGTACGGGTGTGTGTTGTTCGTTCGTCATTGATGGCCTCGGTCGCCTGCAGCGGCCGTCTTGGAAGCTCGGGACGTGGACCCATCGTTCTGTTACCGGGGATCGTGGCTTCGGGAGTGAGGGCGGCTCACCCAGCATTCTCAATACTGGCAGGACAGGACAGGACAGGAAAAGGCCGCGCCTAGACGGCGCATCGGCAGAACATGACAACTTACACAAGCCATGGAAAAATCGTGCGAAGACAATTCCGCGCTGAATGCACCCGCGCCGGAACGCAGCCACTGCGTATTACAGTGGTGGGCGGCGGAAGGACATACACCAGCACGGCGGCATGGAGGAGGAAGGGGGGAGGGGGGAAGGAGAGGAGAGGGAAACCTGAAACCCTACCAGGCAGCACTGGGCGTGCTAACACGACTCAGACGTGCCAGGCGGCGCGGTGGCGGATCCCTATCCCTCCGCCTCCACGTGCCCGTCTTCAAGTGGTTTGCGCCACGCCGAGCTCCCAAGCAGACAAAAATCAGTGCACGATCGCGGAAGCCGTTCGGGGCCTTTGGGGTTTGCAAACATTGTGTCGTACAGTCGGGGCGCCGCAGAAGGAACCCTTTTCGTTGGGGAGGGGCTCGGTGTTCCTTGATTGTTCTACAGTTTGCCTTCTGCTTTCCTGAGCTTTCCCATGGGAAATCGAAATTCAACTTATGGGAGAAAGGGGCCCCGTTCCTTATTTAGGGTTCCTTAGGTCAACGCCCCGACTGTATTTCGTCTCTCGTGGGGCCGTGTCATTTCTCTGGCGGCCTCCGGAGTTGGGCGGTCTATGTCAGAAGATTCTTTGGGCCTGGAAGACACGATGTCAATTTCGCCGCCCTGTTCTCGAACAGGATTCGGGGCTCCGGGAGAGGAGAGATCGATGGGGAAGGTTGGGGCCGAGCATGTCGCGCGCGGTCTTGCACTTGGAAATGTGGGCAGGCGATCTCCGCGTCTATGCCTGTGGGAGTCTGTGGGCAAGGCTCAGGCAAGGCTGTGGGAGACAATCGTAAAGCGTTCTGGGAACCGCTTCGGAGCGTTGTCGGGGTCTCGTGGCGGCCACTGGGGGGCGTTCACGGAGTGTGGAAATGCAATGAGAGTCTGCAGAGTTCGTGGAAGGTGGATGCATATGAGGACCGCTCATTGTGGCACCTGGAGATTTGTTGGAGCTTCTTGGGGGCCTCTGGAGGTTCTCGTGGGGGCTTCTTGGAGGCCTCCTGGGGGCGCCTTGGGGGTCTCTAGGGGGCTTGGGGTCATCTGGGGGGAATTGTTGGTTCGTGTTCGCCTCTTGGGCCCCTCTTGGTACCAAAGAGGGCCTCTCTTGGGTTAAGTCGGGCGTGTCCCTCTACAGGAGGAATATTCAAAAATAGTCCAAAAATAGTCTGGGGATTTTTAAGATTATTTTGAACAGTTGGGGAGTATGTCTTGAATATTTTTGAGTTGTTGTCCAGAATCCCCATGTAGGGGGACAGGCCCGCCTTAACTCTTGGGCCGTCTTGGGGGCCCCTGGGGCCGTCTGCGGGCCACTTGGAGCTGTCTTCGGGCTCTGGGAGCCTCGCGGCCCGACTCGGGACGGTCTCGGGGGCCCTTTTAGCCGTCTTGGACGCTGCCACAAGGAAAAAAACTATGACCTACGCTAAGAATGCACGGTGTCCCAAAGGTCTTGGGCAAGTTTTGCATACTGGGCCTCTCTCGGCGGCTCCCTGGAGACACTTTTGGGCCGTCTTGAGGGCCTCGTGGGCTGCCTCGAAGCCATCCTGGACCGTCGTGGGGCTACCCTGGGCCGTCTCGACGCTCTCTGGGACTGTCTTGGTGCTCTGTGCGGACCCTCTTGGGCTGTCTGGGGGCTCTTTGGAGGCTCCGGTGACCCCAGGGAGGCGTTGGGGAGCACGGAGACCCCCCTCCGCCTCTTATCGGATTTTAGACTTCGGGGGAGGGGGAAAGGGACAGGGGGACAGCCAAATGTCTCACATGCCTTTTCACTCCCAGCAAGCAGGGGTCGGCGGATTGGCAGATACACATATACAGTACACGTCTACTTATCTTTATATATATATACAAACATATATATATATACATACATACATACATAGATCTACATATAGATACATACATATACATCTACATATGCATGTACATATACGGATGCACAAGCCTATACATGTATACATGCATGCATGTATGCATCAATCCATCCATCCATCCATCCATCCATCCATACATACATACATACATACATACATACATACATACATACATACATACATACATGCATACATACATACATATATATATATATATACAGCTATATATATATATACATATATATGTATATATTGGGGGCCTCACGCGCCCCCCCCCGACCCGCATTTGCTCAGTTTGACCGTGGGGACCCAATGTCGCCCCCGCAGGGCGCCCTGCGCCCCCCGGGAGTGGACGGCCGGATTGACGGCGGGCCCCGCGGTCCAAAAAGGCAGTGGTGACCCCTGGCGCTGCTGGCTTTGGATAGAGGGCCCATGGGAGAGCCAGGACGCTTCGCCCTTCAGTGAAAGCGGCCCAAGACCGACACCGACGGACCTGGACCCGCAAAAATGACGGCCGCGACGCCCTCCCGCGAACCGAAAACGGCCCACTCACTCATCGACGTGTCAGGGTGGGGGGTCCATCAACCTCCGACTCTTCGGTGGGCCCGTGGGAAAGCCGGGACGCTTCGCCACTAGGGAAACAAAAAGTGACATACACATAAAAATTCGGAGGTCCGCGCGGATTTCTCGGATCGGCGCTGGGGCCCCCCGGCGGCGCCTCCGGCGCCGCCCCTGGCGCGCTCCGCGCGCCAGGGAGGGGGGTCCAGCGCGGATCCGAGAAATCCGCGCGGACTTCCGAGTTTTTATGCTTATGCCACTTTTTGTTCCCCTATTGGAGCACGCGACCCAGACCCCCTCGAGTAATGAAAAAGTCACGACGGAAGGTTTTCTGAATTGTCGGCCTTGGGGGGCCCTCGCCGGGCCTCGGGAGCGTCAAAACACGACTCGGGATGCAGAGCCGGTCATGGGGAAAGGGTCGGGACCTCTGGGGGTCGACGCAATGAAAAAATCATTACGTCGGGGGTTTGGGGGCCGCGGGCACCATTGCCAGTGGGCTTTGCAGCTGGCCTGCGGGGCCATGGCGCCGGCGCGCCCGTCGGCCCCGTGGACGCGGGGCCACACTTTCTCAGAGTCTGTGGCGAGCTTCCCCTCCCGCCCCGACCCCTTCACAGTGGCGCCCGCCTCCCCAGCCGCCATGGAGACGCTCGAGGGCCAAGTCGTTGAACTGAAGGATCCCAGGACACGCAGGGGCAAGTGAGAGGGGCACTGCCAAGTGTCTCGCACGCCTCTTCACCCCCGGCATGCGGGGGGCGGCGGCGGATCCCGATCCCCCTGTCGTGCCCCCCCATCGTAGCCCCTATCGTTTCTGCCTCAAGCTGGTTAGGGTCTGCTGCAGCAAGGGCGTTACATTTGTTTGGCCCCGGGGAGGAGTACCTCGTGGCCGCGGCGGCGAACTCCACTCCGAAATCCTGGCCAGAACGCACCTCGAGACACGCCCAGGGGCCCACTGCGAGACTCAGGAGCGCGAGCCCTGGCGGCTCCCAAAACAACCGCGCTGGAGGTTCGTCGCCGTTCTTCGGTGGGGTGGTCGTTTCAGGACCCTGGAGATGCCCATTACGGACAATGCGGGGTGAGAAGCCAGCACCGAGGAAGGAGTCGAGAGCTCCCAGGACTGGTGGCTCGAAGAGACCTTGCTGTCCTCGGGGGCGGCCAAGAGGGAGGTGATGACTGGGGGGCGTGAATATCATGGCTGTGGCCATGATATAGCCCCCAAGATCTCACGGCCCCTCTTCTTCTTTCATTACGTCCCTTGGCCCCCGCCGTGATTCGCGAACCTTCCTCGTGGACGCCCCCCTCTTGGACGCCCCCGATGTCGGAGGTCTGGGTATGGGGCCGGAGCAGACGGCGCCCGTGGGTCGAATTTCGCGTCGCCGAGGCATCGGTGATGCATCGGCGGCGTGGTCCCAGACATGCCCGCGTCGTAAAAGGTCGGGACGCAGTTTTCTCGCCGCTTTCGGCCTCCAGTGGCCCTCGCCGGGCCCCGGGACCGTCACGGAACGACTCAGACTGAAGAGCTGGCCCCGTGGGAGGGGACGGGACTTTACAGTCGGCCCAGATTAGTAGGTCGACCCTGCCATATCAAGGATACCCTTGTGTCCTGTGTCTCGCGACCCATGCTTCCTGCATTCTTTGTCGCTGACGTGCCTCAAGTCGCCTCCAGTACACCCCACCGCCTGCTGACTGGCGCCCGTCTGACAGTCTTGGACCACTTGGCGCTGGCGGACTTACCACTATGTGCGGTAGGAAGGGCGTGTGGAGGGCAAGGATGACGTCACAGGTGTTGGTCACGGTAGGGGTCGGTTACCCAGACATGCGGCGTCTTGATGTGTTCAGTACGCGGGTTCCTTGGAAGTCCCAGCCACTTCCCTGGGCCCTCGGAAGGGTCTTGCGTCCTCTCGCGTGTCCTGTCCAATCAAGTCCGACTGCACGGGGACCGCGCATGGCAAGAGCTGGACCTCGCATGTCCGGGCTGCGGCCGCTGAGCGCTTGCCTCCTCCCAGCCCGCGCAAGCGCGCGCGCGCGTGCGGCCTCTGCCGCGCTGCGGCGCCGAAGCGTCTGGGGTGCGGTCTTGCAGCCCCGCTTGGCAGGCCTTCCCCCCACGTCCGGAGCGGACGGCAGGCTCCTCCTCCTCCTCCTCCTCCTCCTCCTCCTCCTCCTCCTCCGCCTCCTCCTCCTCCTCCTCCTCCTCCTCCTCCTCCTCCTCCTCCTCATCCCCCTCCTCCTCCTCCTCTGCACGGTCGAGGGCCCCGCCCCGCCAGTCGGCGCAGCGGAGCTGGCGCAGAGCGCCCCGGTCCGCGGGCGCGGAGCGAGAGCTCCCAGGGGCCCTAAGAGCCGACGTTGCCAAAAAAATTGCAACATCGCAGGGAATCACGGCCAGAGCTAGGGACACGAACAATGACATAAGCATAAAAATAAAAACTCGGGGGTCCGCGCGGATTTCTCGGATCGGCGCTGGGGGCCCCCCGGCGGCGCCTCCGGCGCCGCCCCTGGCGCGCTCCGCGCGCCAGGGAGGGGGGGTCCATCGCGATCCGAGAAATCCGCGCGGACCTCCGAGTTTTTATGTTTATGCAATTTTTCGGTAAGAGCCCCAGACACCATCTTTCGGCGGCGTGTGTCGAGCCGGATCGATCTGCGAGGGCCCCGGGGCTCGAAGTGGAGCGAAAGCGCCGGGGCTGAAAAGATTGCAGCGAGAGGATCTCCTGCCTCCGTCCTCCCACTGCTCCGGCCTCCGTCCTCCCTCCTCCGTGCTCCTGACATCCTCTGCCGCCTCAGCCTGACCTGTTTACTGTGCTGAACTTGACTTTCGGTGCCTGTGCAGAGTTTTCGAGCTTCGACTTTTAGTCTAGCCATACGAGCTGTCTGTGCTAACTGCCTCTGCTAGCCGCAGCGCCACTCTTTCGCGACAGCCGCCAAGTTCAACGCGCGTGCAATCCGAAAATCCTGCTGCTGCCTCCTCTGGCGCGGTTCGGTCCCTGCCTCTCTGGCCCCGCCGCGCGCGGCTGTCTTCTACGGCGTGTGCCGGAGCAGCCGCAGGGCGCCGGGGCCTCCGCCACCCCCCGCCCGCTGCTCGCGCCCTCGCGGGCCCAGCCGCTGGGGCCGCCCACGAAAGCTCCATCCATGGATTTCTCTGACATCGGCAAGCTCCCCACTCGGGGGGCTTATCTTGTCGCCGAGGTGCCCCTCGCCGCCAAAGGCGCCAGTGGGCTCCTAGAGCTTGGAGCCGCCTTCTCCTGCATAGTCCTGCACAGCGTGCTTGAAGTAGTCCAGCGAGGCGGCAGCGGCACGGACTCGCCACGCCTGGTGCATCGAGGCGGGGGCGAGGAACTGCAGCACAAAAGCAGGAGCATGGGACAGCATAACACGTGGTCGAGAAGGTTGCTTGCAGAGCTTAAGGGTCACAAGCTGCCCAACAGACCTGCTGCGCCCGAGGGGGAAGTGGAGCGCGCGCCACCCCTTGCTTCGCCACGATTTTGCTGCGACTCCAGCGCAGCAGGTG
>CAUYUJ010019487.1:50000-63376 GCA_963575745.1 Prorocentrum cordatum
CTCTTCTGGATCTTCTTCTGTGTGACCCGTGGCTGGCGAGGGTGTTGCCGAAACTTCTTGACCCTCAGAGTCTGAAGAGTCGAAACGAAAGTGCTCTGGGTCCGTGCGTCTGGGAGTGCGCCCAGCTCTGCCCTGAATCCCGCAAAAAATCGGGGGCTGGAGCTGGGGGGTCTGGAGCATCTCGCCGCATAGCAGCGTAGAAAGCCATGAGGCCATCTCGAATTTCTTCACAAGCCTGAGAGTACTGAAAAACAGGCTCCTCGCACGAGGAGTCGATCAGAGTGTATATACTGGCCACAACACTTTCAGCAAGGGCCTTGCAAAGGCCACCCAGGTAAGCCTTCTTAGAGGCCGGGCGAAAAAATCCGTCCTCCCGCTTGACGAGCAGTGTCCTGTGAACACCTCTGCCGTGCGAGCACTTCCCAGAGCCAGGAGTAGAACGCAACCTGGACGGCAAACAGGGCATGCGCACGGACAATATACAGGTGTGTGCACGTCCGTAGGTAGACGGACATACGGTTGGGTCTTGATGCTCACATTGGTCGAATTCCAGAGCAGACCACGGGGCAGCAGCTAGGGCCTGCATGGGGCGCCATCGAAAAGACGTGGGGGCCCCAGGAGCCCATAGAGCAGGGGTCGGGTGCTCAAGCCAGCCTCCAGTACCTGCCCTGAGATGTTCAGCTAGAAGCCTAACTAAAGCAAATAACATAACGGAGCCAATTCTAACCTGCTCAGACTGTCTCCACGAAATCCATGGCATACCCCAGACAGGCTCCATTGACCTGAGGGGAGGAGGTCCGCATTCCTGCCACCTGGCCGCCGACCAGGTTTCGCAAGGTGGACCTCCCCCCGAGTTAACAAGTCTGCGACACCTCACGTGCTCAATCCACTCCAGAATGGTATTTTCACGAGACAGGTCCCCACGTACATTGTCTATAGCAATGTCCACGCTGAGCACGAAGATTTCGATGGCTGGCAGGGCGATCGAATACTCGATGTGCCAATGAACATCCTCACGTCTGCGGTGTCCACAAAAAAAGTTGAGTACGAACAAAGTGGTGCGAACGATGCGGAGAAGCACGGAATCCGAAGCCACTCCAGTAGAAGCGCCTGGATCACAGAGGTAGAAGGAAGGCTCACGCACTTGATCCTGCCTGGGAGGCACGTCTTGGAAAATGGCCTGGAATTCTTCTCTCCTTTTCAGGGGGAATGGCACTGTCGGATTCCAATAGTATTGCTTGTGCTTCCTGCTGGCCGAGGTCTGCCACAAGCTCGTGGTTGGGCAAGCGCACGCTTGCCACTCGACTGGCTGGGGCGTCCGTGCGCCATCTGCCAAATCCTGCCCGTTGTTGCCACAGCAATCTCTGGGCTTCTTGCTCGTTCAACTGGGCAGCTCCCTCCAAGGAGCACTTAGAAGCACCTACGATAGATAACTGCATGCCGATACCGATACACTCGACTGACCCCGTAATTTCAACGGCCATCTCGCCAGCGCCAAGCGGCCCACAACGAAGGATCTGGGGATGGGGAAGAGCAGGAGCAGACACAATAAGCATAGAACCGGCAGGGTAAGCGTACTGTAGAGGTTCAGCCAGATGTATTTTAGACAATCTCTAGCCACAGTAACCACTTCTGAGTGCCCATTGTCGAGAATATATCCAACAGCACACTTAGCAGAATCGAAAGCTAGATGCGACGCAAGAGCCGAGCGGTGAGCAAACGACTGACAACACGTGTGACAAGTGTGCGTGTGACCCTGTATGCGTCTGATTCGTTGAACCCTGGAATGGTGGTTACGAAGTATATGCGTACGGAGCCCTCTAGCCTTAGCGAACGTAGTTTGACATCACATACATACCCAAGTACGCCCTTGTAAACTCTCAAGCATACGCGTGGGATGCTGCGGATCATCCCAAGCAGGAGGAACCCCCGCATCAAGTACAATGCTGAAAATGTATTGCTCCGCTGTGCGCGCCAAGACTTCACGCTGCAACTGCCTGACATGTGATGCTAGAGCGCTGCGAATGGTACGCTTCCATGCAGATGGGGAGCGACGTGCTTCCTGTTCCCAGGCATGTAGGTCGTCTGCTGGAGCTGGAAGCCGATGGAGGGGCGGCAGATGTTGGCGAAGCCACTTTATATCTTCCAAAATCGCGCGTGCCCACGACTGGCGGCACTCCTGCAGACATGCACCCAGTAGCGCAAACAGGTGCTGAGGGCCAGACACGAGTAACCTTCCAAAAAGCCTTAGCTTGCTGGCCGAGAGGAGAGCCTCGAGAGGAGGACGACCCACTGCCGCCAGGACTGCCCGATTGTGGGCGGCCGATTCGTCGCGTCGCGGTAGCTTGGCGATAGCCCTGTAGTACCTAAGCAGACCGCCCTGGAGCCCGCGATGTTGAGCAATTGCAAGGGGCCCCCACGTGCTAGCCTGGAATAGGCGTCCTGAGCAAACCAGAGAGTCCAGGAGAACCATGGCAGCAGCGGGAGTGGGACCGTGAACTCCAGCATGTTTGAAAACTCGGTACCGTAGGGCCTTCCAAGCGGGAAAACAGCAGTTTTGCCTGTGAGCAAGCTCCGGCCCCATGGACCCAGTCATATCATGCATGGTACCCAGATGCACGCATTGCTGGACTCGATGCAGGGCAACGGTTCCCGAAGACTTCGGTCAAACTTGAATGGTGTTGCACATGTCTTGGACCAGAATACGTCTAGCATTGCAAGCTCCAGGGCCTCTGAGCTGGAATAAAGACGCGGACTTCCCAGGCTCACAGTTGACTCTGAGTCCGCGCATGTCGAAAGCTTCAATAACAGCTGCCGCCACGAAGGGAGCCTGGAACAACAGCGTCTTGGCTGAGCCTGCGAAACTGAATTGGGAGTCGTCAAAAAATGCGCCCTCCACGGCGTGGCATGCGCGCACGCAGCCAGCATCAACATTGCCAACATATGCAGCTAGTGAGGAGACAGAGCGCGTGGGCAATCGAAGCTCAACACTGAATCCCAGTAGATTAGCTTGTGCTCGCTGCATAACTTTAGCCATGATAAAGTTATATCTAGTATATCCCCGAGCTGCTGCCCAGGACCAGAGCCCAAGTAAGGAAATGCAACGCCTTCCCCGTCAGGTACAGAAACCCAGGACCCGTCATACGCATCCGAAATCTGAGCACGCCTCAAGGGGGACACTCCAGCCGCCTCTAGAATATGAGTCTGCTGCGCGATGAACTCCCCTAGCTCCTGGGTGGTGTCGGGTGGCAGGCCACACGCGCACAAGAGCTGCGAGAGGGCCTCGTCGTCACATGCCGTGCGAAAGACTATCTCCCTCACAGCCTGATAAAAAGCCTGCACTGCGTCAATAAAACGGATGAGCACGCCGTGGCCTCTGGCAGCAGCCAGTTGTGGAAACGCTCGCAATTCCAGGGCGGAAAAGTCCGCGCCTCTGCCTGGAAGACCGCCGAACTGCCGATCCCCTGCTGCAGCCAATAAATTCCCCAAGACATCGGACCGAGTGATCGCTCGGAACCTCTCACCGATTTGCGACGACCCAAGGATCGAGCGGTAGTTACTCACCATAGAGGGGGCCCCAGTTTTGAATAAACTCCAGTAGAAACCTCCTCTCCATTGAACCGGTTCGCGGACCCGCACCGTGTTCTTGACCAGGAGTGGGTGGAACATTTCCCCGATGGCAACCGAAAAACTCTTGGGAACCTCCCCAGTGATACCGTCCGGGCCTGCAGCAGAAGCTTCGGCGGCAGCGAAAGACTGCTGCGTGAAACGCAATGTGGGTAGATCGCCAAGCGAGATGCTGAGGTCGCGCGCCACGTCCCTCGGCAACTCTGGGAGCGCAGACAAAAACCAGTGTAAGTCGCTTGCAGGAATTACCGGTGCTGCTTCTTCGCCGCTGAAATGTTGCAACCATCTGTTGGCAACTTCGACATGAGCGCGCAGCGGCTGGCCTGCGGGGCTGAAAAGTATAGGGAGAGGCCCGGCACGCTGCTTCCTCCTGGAACAAGCCCCCATGGCCTTCAGCTTGGCGAAGGCCTCCTTGAAATCCTTCCTGGGCCACGCAGAGGCAACCCGGGTAGCAAGGTCTTCCGCATGTGCTCTGGCATATGCGGCGACACTGTTATTGACCATGACTGCGTGGACCTCGAGGGCCATGACCCTAGCAGCCCCACAGAGGCCGAAAAGCCTGATACAGTAGTCCCAGCACTTCTGTAGCCCAGACGTGGAGAACCCAGGTAGGACCCATTGGTGTTCCTCGAGAGCGCACGGGGGGATCTCATCCAAGAAGCTGCCACTGTGCCTCTCGTAGAGCCTGAAGAAGGCCATGCTGTCCCCCGGGTCGCACGCGCACCTGGACCTTTTCCTGCAGTGTTGCCTACGTCCAGGGAGACGCCCAAGATGATAGCATAGACCCGCAAGTGCAGGTCGCAGCAAGGCCGAGGTAGACGCACATATGGAACCCCATGAGTGCCATAAAGAGCCCATGGAGCGCTGCGAGAAGGTGGGGATCCCCCGCCGACGACAAACCCATTCCCCACGTAGTGGAGCCGCCCATGCGTAAAATAGTAGAGCCACCTGCATGTTCAGGCATGCTTTGCTGGCAGACCGAAAACTGCGAAGCTGGGCCGTGCGCTCATCCATGAGCTCCAGGGTGTGTGCGTAGTGATCCAGGACTGCCTTGGCTGCCTACCTCCTCGAGCCTTGCGAACTGGGAAAGCAGCTTCGAGAGATGTGCGTAGATGAGAGGTCAGGTGCTCGCAATGCTGCGAGGGCCCGACTGCAAAAGGCACTCGAGTACAGCCAGCCAGGCTGCGCTCGAACATGCTGACTGCATCAGGGTCTTGAAACTTGGCAGGATCGCACTTGACTTCGTGTGTGATCTGCGCGTTAATGGGCTGCTGCTTGCACGGAGTGACTAGCTGAGCTGCAACCACCTGGTGGTCCACAATAGAAATCGCGAGATCAACATCTGTGGCCACTTCCTGCTGCAAAACTTTGGAACCAAAGGAGCAAGCGATGTAGTCAAGGCGACGTCCGCCGTATGAACCATGGGATTTGGGAGGGAACCACGTAGCTGTAGTACCGGACCTGGACTCCATAAACGTAGCTGGTAACCAAAGGCGGGAATCCCGTAAGAAGTCATGGAGAAGCTCCCCAGATTCATTTTGAACTTCAGGAGCGATAGGCCCCACAAACTCCATTGTACAGTACCCACTCTAGCATTAGCATCTAGAAGCCCGATAAGCTCGACTCCTGGTGTACGAAGCCCCTTGACCAGCTCCAGTAGCTCCTGCCACCAGATACGACGACTAGCCAACGGGCATTTGCTGCGCGGTGCGTGGGCCACGAGCATCGACGGCAAAAGGCCCACAACGAAGAGCAACGCATAGGTAACGAGGGGCAGCTGCAAGTACCCTGCAGCGCTTAGCTTGTAACCTGGAGCCTGGGCACACCTCCTCATTGACGTTGACCAATAGAGAGCACCCGTACCTCTTGTTGGCGTCAGCCTCCGAGTGAATAATATGATATGGCGCAACGCTAGACACACCTGAGCGAGGAAATCGCGTCTCGACTGTGCCCACTAGCCAATATCGCTGACGAGCAAAAGAGGTGCTGAGCTGCTTCATACGCCCCGACAGGTATAGGCCTGCCGCTCTGAGCCTGTTGGATACACGAGCTTGTCGGGGGTCAAGCGATAGGACATTGGCGGCAGCCACCCAAAGAGGATAAGAAACGTCTGATTGAAACTCGTCGGCAATGCGATCCTTGGCAGAGAAACGCAGCAGCAGAAAGAGAGCATCTGCCTTCCCCCCCGAAAACTCTGCAAAGTCAGGCATGGCGTCACCGGCTGCCGGCGGGCACTGCGCCTGCACGCGCGGCGGCTCGAAGTGGAGCCATAGCCATGCAAGCTCCTGATGTTGAGAAAGACATGCTCGCCACGAGCAATCTGGCACAGGTATACTGCCATTGCCAGTAGAAACTAGAGTAGCGATGGTGTCGACCATTTCGTTCCAGGGATCTGAGGAATGCCCTTCCACGTGATACCAGGAAACCTTGTTAGCAAAGTAGCTGGAAACCTTGACCAGGCTGTCCAGGAGAGACCGTTGCATAGCCAAGGAACGCCCAAGAGTACCTCCTCTAGCAATACGTGATACTTCAGAACTGTCGCAGCAGAACTCGATAGCAAGTTCCCTGGATAAGCTGGAGAACTGGGACTGCAGGAACCATGCAAGAGCCCATTGAGCGCCCAAGATCTCGGAGGCCAGGGAGAGATGGTGGCTGGGAAATTCCTCGAGGTCGAAAAGCCCGCCCTCGAAGCCCAGGAAAGCAGACTGGCCCTGGATGTCCCGAGCCAGGATCGAAGGCCCAAGCGGGCCTGCCCTTCCTGCTGCCTCCTGAACCGTCCGCGTACACTTGCAGAGCTTCAAGGGTCCCGAGATCTTCCCATGGGCTGAGGCTTGGGAGGGCCTGTATAGTAAATGAGTGCCAGTATCCAGCCCAATACCAGTAACAACTGTTGAGCGGTCTCGGCCATTGAGCAAAGAGCTGCTGCCGAACATTCCCTAAATCTGGCATAGGACTAGCGGCACAGCCTCGAACTGAGGAGATGGTGTTTTGCCCCGAACTGCGCTGAGGTGGGGATCTGGATTGGGCCCCGTCTCCACCTGGATCCTCGTGTGGACGCAGCGCAGGCGGGGCTAGCGAAAAACTGCCGCAGCTGCTTCGTCTGCAGCTGCTGGGGGGCGTCTGCTGGGTCGGTAAGTCGAACTGCTGCACCAACTGATCTCCCCCCTTGAGCGGCGCGCCCAGCATGATGGCAGCATCTTCGTCCTCGTGAGGTAGGCAAAGTGCCGTTGTAGGCGGCATCTCGGCTCCTGGGTCCGCCTGAAGTTGTCGCTGTCCAGGCTGCCTTGCTGCCAGCTCGAGCTGTCGAGTGGCCGCTGAAACTTTGCCGCCTGGTCCACCAGCTGCCTTGATCACACCGCCCTTGCCAGTGTGGGTGGTGGGTGCTCCGGCCGCTGCTGTCGTCGCTGCCGTTGGTGCTCTGCCCGCAGCCGCTGCGGCATTGACTGGCTGGGCCGCCTGCCCCGTCTCGGGGGCTGTCGGAAGGGACTGAGCCGAGGAAGCGACGCCTGCATGCGCGACTGAGAGCTTGGAGACGGCTTGCTGCACTATCGCCACGTTGCTGGCGAGGGAGCCAATGGTCGCCTGCAGGGAGGCCTGATTGGCTTGGAGTTGGGCCAGCACCTGAGGTTGGCAACTCTGATTCGATGTGGGAGCTGTTGAGCTCGCCTCTCCGATATCCTCTGGCGTAGTCGCGAACGAGACTGACTTCACGGCTTCCAATTGTGTAGCCTCGACTGCGGCTTGTTGCTCGAACGAATCCAGCAGGGCGGTGGCGGTGTTGAGGTCCGTGGAGATGGCTTCCCGCTGCCGTTGAGCTGCCAGTAGTCGTACTTCTGCCTCGCGTTATGCTTGTTGGGTTCCTCGAGACGACGCGTGGCCCTCGCAATGTAGGCCTTCTGGTTGGCAGTGCGGTCTTTGGTCTCGTAGGAGTAGATGTGCATAAAGTTCAGGACCGCGAGCTCCGAGCACATGTCGTTGAGCTGGTCCTGAGTCACGCCGAGTGCCCGACGGGCCTTCAGCGACTTCTCCACGGCCGCAATGGCATCCTTCAACTTCTTGCTGTGAGTTTCCCTCGCGACGTGCTCCGACGGCGGGTCCACCCACAGCTTGTGCTGCTTGGTCTCCTCGTAGGTGGCAACTCGTGGTGGCTGGTGTTCGTCCTGGGTCGGCTTGACATCTGCTAGCGTCGGGGAGTGGTTGGCGGCAGGCGCCTCTGACTCTGTAGCAGATGGGCGGGATCGCGAGGCCGATCGCGTGCGTCGTGCGCTCCTCGGCCAGCAGACCGTACACCAGCTCGTGGATGCCTTTTGTTTGGATCCACAGCGAGAGCAGTACCACGGCTCGTGCCATGGCGCCATGCTGCTGTGGTGGGCGTCGAGGAGGCGCCTGGCGCTCTCGATGCGGAGGAGCGCTCGTGCTGCCGAACGCTGCTCTCTGGCCCGTCGGTGCCAGGCTGGTTCAGAATGATGCCGGTTCCCACGAACCGTCTTGGCGCTGAGTGCGTGCAGGGCGTGCACGGCCAGCCCGCGGTATATGGCGGCGCGGGCCAGCGCGTCTGACTGCCGGTCCCGAGAGGCTCGCTGCTACCTGGTAGCAGCTCCCAAAGCCTCGAACCGGGGCGGCAGTTGGAGGAGGAGGAGGGAGGGGGGAGGGGAACGGGGGGAGGGGGAGGAGGAGGAGGAGGAGGAGGAGGAGGAGGAGGAGGAGGAGGAGGAGAGGAGGGGGAGGGGGAGGAGGAGGAGGAGGAGGAGGAGGAGGAGGAGGAGGAGGAGGAGGAGGAGAGGAGGGGAGGAGGAGGGAGGAGAAGGGAGGAGCAGGGAGGAGCAGGGAGGAGCAGGGAGGAGCAGGGAGGAGCAGGAGGAGCAGGAGGGAGGAGAGAGGAGCAGGAGGAGCAGGAGGAGCAGAAGAAGAAGAAGAGAGGCGGAGGAAGAGGAGGAGGAGGAGGAGAGGAGGAGGAGGGAGGAGGAGGAGGAGGAGGAGAGAGAGGAGGAGGGGGAGGGGGAGGAGGAGGGGGGGGGAGGGGAGGGGGAGGGGGAAGGGGAGGGGAGGGGGAGGGGGAGGGAGGGAGGGGGAGGAGAGGAGGAGGAGGAGAGGAGGAGGAGAGGAGAGGAGGAGGACAAGGAGGAGGACAAGGAGGAGGACAGGAGGAGGACAAGAGACAAGGAGGGGGGGGGAGGGGGAGGGGGAGGGGGAGGAGGAGAGGAGAGGAGGAGGAGGAGGAGGAGGAGGAGGAGGAGGAGGAGGAGAGGAGGAGGAACAGGAGGACAGGAGGAACAGGAGGAACAGGAGGAACAGGAGGAACAGGAGGAACAGGAGGAGGAGGAGGAGGAGGAGGAGGAGGAGGAGAGGAGGAGGGGAGAAGGAGGAGGGGGAGGAGGAGGAGGAGAGGAGGGAGGAGGAGGAGGAGGAGGAGGAGGAGGACGAGGAGGAGGAGGAGGTGGAGAAGGGCTCCTAGCAGCGGCCCCGAGGCCGAGGTGGCCGCGTGCGCGGATCGCCGCTGGGCCGCGGAGCTGAGCTGCGCGCTGCACCGCGGCACACCGCCGCAGCTCGAGACCCACGCCGCGCTGGCGGTCGAGCTGGCCAGCTAGCCGGCCGGGCGGCGCGGGCTGGGCGCGAGTCTGCACGCACGAAATGGGTACTGAAAGAATGGGCACAATGCCCAACAGCGGATCTTGTTCATTTTGAACAGGGCTCGCTGTCCACGCCGCTGCGGCCTGTGTCCATTCGAGACAGGAGGCCGCCTGCCCAACAGCGGCCGCTGTCGGTTTGGGACAACATTTGCTGTTGGGCATTGTACCCATTTTTTCGGTGCCCATTTCGGGCGTCCAAAGCGAGGCGCACGCGGAGTTGTTGCATTATTTGGTTCGTCGTCCTGCATTTCCGGGCCGCTTCGTTCGCGGAGGAGCTCCGAGTGCACGGCCGCGCGACGGCCGCGCTTGCCGCCAGGAGGGTTCCATGGTATTTTCGCTGGTGGGTGCTGGGTGGACAATTGCATCCATCGGGGACGAGCCGCCGCTGAGCGCGATCCCCACGTGGGCGCAAGCCTAGCTGGCGCCCCTTCGTGCGCGCAGCATTCGGCAGGGTCAATCCGAGGTGCACACCAGGGAGAAACTGCTGGCTACCATCCGCCCCTTTCGAGCCTTTGCCTTTCGAGGCATCGGGCGGGTAGGGGATAGGAGAAGGATCGAGGATGACGGCCGAAGAGCAAAAGCATCATAATCATAAGTGTTCGAGGGTCCGCGCAGATTTCTTGGGTCGGCGCTGGGACCCCTGTTCCTTGGCCGCCGGCGCGGAACGGGCGCCTGACAGACGGGTCGAGGGACGGCACAACAGATTCCCGTCGCTCAAGCGGTGGATGTCGGGCGTGGCTCCAGGCCACGCATCGCGGTCGTGAAGGCATGTCCCGTTATGCGCTCTGCCCGCGTCTGCGGCGGCGCCTGCTCTTTGAGGGCCACGTCAGGCAGAGCATACCGCCACGCATGTTTCAGCCTCGACACGCCAGCAAGCCGGTCAATGAATGCACATCGCGGCACCTCTGGGGCAGCCACGCGGCTTGCTCCGAAGGGGGCCCCGCGTTCCCGCGGCGCCACAGTTATTGCCAGGACAAGTTGACCGATTGAGCACATGGTCACTGGGACCCTCCAGGAGCGGCGCCTGCCTCGGTGGCACTGGCGGGGCGTCG
Source organism: Prorocentrum cordatum (assembly GCA_963575745.1). NCBI lineage: Eukaryota > Dinophyceae > Prorocentrales > Prorocentraceae > Prorocentrum > Prorocentrum cordatum. The sequence continues at coordinate 60,310 of CAUYUJ010019487.1, forward strand.
GAAGCATCGAACGAGCAGTATTGGACGTGGTGGTGCCCGCTGGTCTTGCCCCGCTGCACATTAATGCGTCGGTTGCCGAGTCAATTTCGGCTGACGCCAGCGCGGCCCAGGCTCGCGCACCACGCCCAGGCCTTGCAGCCGCTGACCGCGAGCACACGCGCGCTACCCAAGGGGGCTTTGCCCCTGGAAATCCTCAAGACCGGCTAGCGCTGGGGCCGCGATCTCCGCCGTTTGGCACGCTCGGTTCTTCCGAGGGGGGCGCGCTGGCAATGGCACTGCAGCGCGGCGTCGCCGAAATTGACTGGGCCGCTGCTCTGCTGAGCGCCAGCAAATAGGCTTCACGCACATGGCAAGCCCACGATTGAGCCACCCCCGTCTCCATAAAGGCTCAGGCATCCTTTCCCTCCTCTTCCTTTCGGTTGCATTCGCACTAATGGTTTATGCCAAGTGCGTGGGGTGTTGAGTCCCAAGTTGCTTCCCAAACCATACGTGCACTCATGGGTCCTAACTTCTATCGTGAGTAAGTGGACCTGGTTGTTGGGAGTTCGCCCGTTGGCCGCCTTTGGACACGTCGTGGAACCCGCGCGTGGTGGCTGATTGTTTTTGTTCGCCCAGTTGGCGTGCGTCTCAGCCTTATAGCCCTATAGCCCTGTAACCTTATAGCCCTTTAGCCCCATAGTCCTATAGCCCTATAGCCTTGTACCTCTATATATCCCTATAGCCCTATAGTCCTATAGCTCTATAGCCCTATAGCCTTATAGCTCTATAGCCCTATAGCCTTTGCAGCCCTATAGCTCTATGGTCCTATAGCCCTATAGCTCTATATGCCTATAGCCCTGTAGCCCTTGAGCCACATAACGGTATAGCCCTATTTAGAACGAATGTGCGCGGCGCTAGGGCGAGAGCCACATTTTGAAAACTACCCGCCCTCCATATGTGAAACAGTTGCCAATTTTTCAGCTTCAGAATCACAAATGGTGAGGACGTCTCAGGCGAAGCGCCCGGTCCGCCCTAAAAAGTGCCCTCGGGTTGCGACAGAGATAAGTTTTTCCCCAATGAGAGCTTGCCTCTGTAAGTGTCCTAGCGGATTCATTCCCCAATCAAAGCTTGCCTTTGTAGGGGTCCTAGCGGATTCATATGGTTAGGTGAGCTTTGCCAACGATTTCCGCGGCCCGCCCGGGTGCCCGGGTGTCTGGGTGCTTTATAGCCCTGTAGCCTTACAGCCTTATAGCCTTATAGCCCCATAGCTGTATAGCCCAATAGCACTATAGCACTATAGCCTTATATCCCTGTAGCCCTAGAGCCCCAGAGCCCTATGGCTCTATAGCCCTATAGCCCTGTAGCCCTGTAGCCCGATACCCCAATAGCCCAATAGCCCCATAGCCCTATTTGCCTATAGCCTTCTAGCCGTATAGCCCTATCTCCCTATAGCCCTTTAGCTTTACGTCTCTATAGCTCTATATACCTATAGCCCTATACCCCATAGCCCTATCGCCCTAGAGCCACAGACCCTATAGCCCTATGGTCCTACAGCCCAATAGCCCCATGGCCCTATTTTGAACGAATGTGCGCGGCGCTGGGGCGAGAGTCACATTTTGAAAACCACCCGCCCTCCATATGTGAAATTGTTGCCAGGAACAAGTTATTCCCCAATCAGAGCTTGCCTCTGTGGGGGTCCTAGCGGATTCATATGGTTAGGTGATTTTTGCCACAGATTTCCGCGGGTCGCCCGGGTGCCCAGGTGCCCGGGTGCTTTATAACCCTATAGCCTTGTAGCCTTATAGCCCTATAGCCCAATTGCCCTATAGCCCTATGGCCTTCTAGCCTTGTAGCCCTATCGCCCTAGAGCTCTATAGCCCTGTAGCCCTATGGCCCTATAGCCCACTAGCCCTGTAGCCCAATAACCCTATAGCCATATAGCCCTCTATCCCTTTAGCCCCATAGCTCTCTAGCTTTATATGCCTGTAGCCAAATAGCCCAATAGCCCTACATCCCCATAGCCCTATAGCCCTATGGTCCTATAGCCCCATAGCCTTTTAGAACGAATGTGAGCGGCGCTAAGGTGAGAGCCACATTTTGAAAACCACCCGCCCTCCATATGTGAAACGGTTGCCAATTGTTTAGTTTCAGAGTCATAAATGGTGGGGACGTCTCTGGCGAAACGCCCGGCCCGCCCTAAAAATTGGCTTCGGGGTGCGACAGGGGGATGTTATTGACTCCCCAATCAGACCGTGCCTCTGTAGGGGTCCTAGCGGATTCATTTCCCAATCAAAGTTTGCCTCTGTAGGGGTTCTAGCGGATTCTCATACGGTTAGTTGAGGTTGACCAACGATTGCCACGGCCCGCCCGGGTGCACGGGTGACACCAGTGCATTATAGCCTTAAAGCTTTATGGCCCCATAGCCCTATAGATTTATAGCCCTAGAGCCCTAGAGCCGCCCTATAGCTCTATAGCCCTATAGCAATATGGCCCTATAGCCTAATAGCCCTGTGGCCCTATGACCCTATAGCCCTATAGACGTACAGCCCTATAGTTCTATATGCCTGTATCCTATAGTCCTATAACCCTATATCCCTGTAGCCCCTATCGCCATATAACCCCATTGCCCTATAGCCCTCAAAAACTGTGATGACTTTTCTCCAGCATCATAAGATCATAAGTACAAGCAACTTCATTACTACTTCGAATCATAATACTCGTCACCACCTATTATTCCGACGGCTACTACTACTACTACTACTACTACTACTACTACTACTACTACTACTACTACTACTACTACTACTACTACTACTTATAATAATACTTATACTACTGTTAATTTACTACTACTACTACTACTACTACTACTACTACTATTACTACTACTACTACTACTACTACTACGACGACGACGACGACGACTACTACTCCTGCTACTACGATTTCTCTGGCTGCTATTACTTACTACTACTACTACTACTACTACTACTACGACTACTACTACTACTACTACTACTACTACTACTACTACTACTACTACTACTACTACTACTACTACTACTGTTGCTACTGCTACTGCTACTGC
>CAUYUJ010019487.1:63476-95246 GCA_963575745.1 Prorocentrum cordatum
GCAAATGCCAAAATCCTTCAAAAACCACAGGAAAATCAATGATGTTGGCCTCTTCGGGCCCTCCTGGAGAACCTCTTGGAGGCCTCTTGGGCCGTCTGGGAGGCCTCTGGGGGGCCTCTTGGGCCGTCTTGGGCCATCTTCGACTCTCTTGGGCCGTCTTGGAGGCCGTCTTGGACCATCTTGGGCGGACTTGAAGGCCATCTTGGGCCATCTTCGCGATTTGTTGAGGATGTCCCGAGCAAAACGGCCGTTTCTTGAGCCATTTTGGAGGATTTGTTTCTGGATTGAGCACCTTTCCGGGTGGCCCCTAGGGACGGGCCGGAGCCCCAGGGGGAGTTCGTTTGGAAAAATAGCCAAAAACCAAAACCGAAAGGGTCTAGCACGCCAGGCACCCTTGCGATGAATCGACAGGGGGCGGCGGATCGAAGACGCCTACGGCGAATCACCGCCGCCCCCTGCCTTTGTGGAAGCGCCTATGTGGCCGAACGTTGAGGCCAGACCTGCACAGCTGTCGGACCATGTGTTCCCCGAATCGGTTTGGAAAGCCTTCGGGGAACACGTGGGCATCTAGAAGGTCATCTTGGCCGCCTGGAGGCCATTTTGACCCTTTCGGGCCTTCTTGGAGGACGTCTTGGAGGGCTCGTGGGCCGTCTTGGAGGCCATCTTGAGCGTCTTGGAGGCCTCTTGGGCCGTCTTGGGGGCCTCTTGGGGCCGTCTTGGGGGCCTCTTGGGCCGTTCTGGGGCCATCTTGGAGGCCTCTTGGGCGATCCTTGGGCGATCTTTGAGAGCTCTTGGGCCGTATCGGGCCGTCGGAAGGCCGAAACGAAGCAAATGTCAGAATCCTTCAAAAACCTTCGGAAAATCACTCTTTTTGGCCTTTTCTGGCCTTCCTGGAGGCCCTCTTGGAGGCCTCTTGAGCCGTCTTGGGCAAGCTTCGAGCCAACTTCGGCCATCTTGGTGAGCTCCTGGCCCGTCTGTCGCCGTCGGAAGCCGTTTCGGGGGCCTTTCTGGGCCGACTTGGGGCCCTCTTGGGGTGCTCAGGGCTGTCTTAGAGGCTATCTTGGGCGTCTTCGAGGCCTCTTGGGCCGTCTTGGCGCCCTCTTGGGGCCGTCTCGGGGGCCTCTTGGGCCGTCATGGGGCCGTCTTGGGGGCCTCTTGGGCGATCTTGGGGCGACCTTGGGGGCCTCTGGGGCCGTCACGGGCCGTCGGAAAGCCGAAAAGGCGCAAATGCCAAAATCCGTCAAAAACCTAAGGGAAATCAAGGATTTTGGCCTCGTCGGGCCTTCCTGGAGGTCCTCTTGGAGGCCTCTTGGGCCGTCTTGGAGGCCTCTTGCGGGCCTTTTGGGCCGTCTTAGACCATATTGAGGCCATCTTGCGCCGTCGTGGATGCATCTTGGGGCCATCTTAGCCGTCTTGGAGGCCATCTTGGCTGTCTTGGAGGCATCTTGCAGGCCATCTTGGGCCATCTTCGCGATTTGTTGAGGATGTCCCGAGCGAAACGGCCGTTTTGGGCATTGACTGATGCAGTTTCCGGGAAGCCGGCGGGACGGGCCGGAGCCCACTGGGGAGTTCTTTTTGGAAAGAGAACCAAAACCAAAACCGAGAGGGTTCAGCACGCCAGGCACCCCTTTGCTAAAGCAAAAGGGGGCGGGGGATCGAAGACGCCTACGGCGAATCACCGCCGCCCCCTGCCTTTTTGGAAACGCCGATGTGGCCGAAAGTTGGACTAGAGCTTGGCCAAGCTATCGGACCATGAGTTCCCCGAGTCGGTTTGGAAAGCTTTCGGGGAACACATGGGAGAGAATGATTATGAACAGGAAGAGGAAGAGGAAGAAATAGAGTAGGAGGATGAGGGTTGTTAGGAGTCTCTTGGGGCACCCTTGGGGTCTGTTGGGGGCTTCTTGGGGGCCTCTTCGAGGCCTCTTGGAGGCATCTTGGGGGCCTCCTTGGGCCTCTTGGGGGCCTTTGGGGGCTTCCTGGGGGTCTCTTTGGCCGTCTTAGGGCGTTCCTGGTCCGTCTGACGCCGTCTGGAGCCGTCTTGGGGGCCTCTCTGGGCCGTCTTGGGGCCCTCTTGGGGCGCTTCAGGGCCGTCTTGGAGGCCATGTTGGGCGTCTTGGAGGCCTCTTGGGCCGTCTTGGGGCGCTCTTGGGGCCGTCTTGGGGGGCCCTTGGGCCGTCATAGGGCCTTCTTGGAGGCCTCTTGGGCGATCTTGGGGGCCTCTTGGGCCGTCGGAAGGCCGAAAAGAAGAAAACGCAAAAAACCTTCAAAAACCTAAGGAAAACCAATGATTTTGGCCTCTTCGGGCTCTCCTGGAGAACGTCTTGGAGGCCTCTTGGGCCATCTTGGAGGCATCTTGGGGCCATCTTGGCCGTCTTGGAGGGCATCTTGGGCCGTCTTGGAGGCATCTTGGAGCCATCTTACCCGTCTTGGAGGCCATCTTGGCCGTCTTGGAGGCATCTTTGAGGCCATCTTGGGCCATCTTGGCCGTCTTGGAGGCCATCTTGGGCCAAGTTGGGGCAACAAAGGCATTGACAGACGGATTTTGGGGAAAATTACGGGTGGCCGGCGGGACGGGCCGAAGCCCACTGGGGAGTTCTTTTAGAAAAAGAACCAAAACCAAAACCTGAATCGTCCAGCACGCCGTGCACCCCTGCAAGCAGGGGGCGGCGGATCCAGTGGCCTTCGGCCCATCCCGCCACGGTGCCCAGTTGTGGGTCAGAGGCCTCTTGGGCGCATGGTGTTTTTTTTGAGGGTCCCCTGGAATGAAAGAGTACTACAGCACCCAACACAGAGAACTCGACGGGACGTGGGGACCCAGCTCAACGGTGTCTGTATTTGCATGAAATGTTTTGAGTAGGGCCCAGGGTCAGAGAGCGCCTTCCTCTACAGGACCACCAAAAGGGGGACGTCAAGATGTTCAAACGCCTCGCTGGTTGGGCCGACGAAGATGTGCAGCGTCCATCCACTTCTCTTGTGACCAAAGTGTTGGCTTGACGCGGGGCGTGGTGCATCAATTTCCAGCTTGACCAGCCCTGCGGCAGGATTGCTTGCCGACTCCCCGGCACGAGGTGGATAAAGATCAGGCGTGCGCGCGGTCTCCTTTTCGCCTCTTCCTCCCTCTTCTCCACAATTGCGCTGGTTAAGAAAATGAGAAGAAGAACAAACAAACAAGCAAAAAAAACAAAAAACAAAAAAAACAAAAAAAAAAAAAAAAAAAAAAACTTGACCGCACAGGTTAGCTGCGCCCCCTGACGTCCGCTCGGGGCGTTCTGCAGGCCTGACCCCCCGGCCCCGCTCGAGCGACAGGGCGGCCGCTCTGCGAGAACCTCCGCCTGTCCGAGCTGCGGCGCGCGCGGCCCTTCCGCCGCGGCCCCCCTCGATAGCCTGTGACCCGTCTGTCGGCTCCCTTTCTGCGCCACCTCGAGGGGAAGGGCTTCTCCTCCTCCTCCTCCTCCTCCTCCTCCTCCTCCTCCTCCTCCTCCTCCTCCTCCTCCTCCTCCTCCTCCTCCTCCTCCTCCTCCTCCTCCTCCTCCCCCTGGACGCCCAACTGCACGTCTCCGTGCATCGGCGCCCCCTTCCCCGGACCCCCGACGTCCTGCTTTTGCTCGCAGCGTGGACCCCCCGAGGTCTGGACCCCTTCCCCGGGACCAGCTTCTCGTCCCGAGGCGTTGCGCTGACGGCCCCGAGGCCCGGCGAGGGCCCCCGAGAGGCCGCAGATAGCGAAAGACCTCCCGCCGTGACGTTTTACGACGCGGGGCTGCGCGCCCTCCTCCTCCTCCTCCTCCTCCTCCTCCTCCTCCTCCTCCTCTCCTCTCTCCCCTCCTCCTCCCTCCTCCTCTCTCCTCCGCCTCCTCCTCCTCCTCCTCCTCCCTCCTCCTCCTCCTCCTCCTCCTCCTCCTCCTCCTCCTCCTCCTCCTCCTCCTCCTCCCTCCTCCTCCTCTGGGGGCGCAGTGGCGGACCTCTTCAAGCTCCTGGCCACGTCCATCGGGCTCGGGCTGCTCGTGTACGGCGGCCCCCGGGAGTCCGGGGCAACGGCAGGGGCGGAGGAGGCGGCGATGGGGCAGCGTTATCGCGGAGGTTTTCGGGCGTCTCCGTCGGATCTCGGCGGCCTTTCGGCCCCAAGGGTGGTCTCCAGCAGCTGCGCCTCGCCGAGGGCGTTCCAGGGGTGCCCGGATCTTCCCGAACGGCCGCCGGAGAGCAGAGTTGTGACCAGAAAACCACCCAGGACGGGGCTAGGCGCAGGGGGGGATGCATCGACCCCCAGTCGCCCACTCATCGCCGAGAGGGGCCCGAGAGCCCCACCCCGCCAAGGAAGGTGCGCATGCGTTGTCGGGGGCCCATCGCCGATCTGTTGGCGATGTGCCGTCGATCCCAGGTCGATGTTTCGCCCCTATGCCAGACCCCCCCCCCCCCCTACCGTTGCCCCGCAGGGGAAGGCGGGACGTCTTGGAAAGGGACGGCCTCCGGCCTCCCAGGAAGTTTTCTTTGGCCGCCATCCCGCTGCTCTACCTGATGGAAGAAAATCCTCTCGGGGGTCGATGTTTCCCCCCTCCCCCCCCCTCGTCCTCCTCCTCCTCCTCCTCCTCCTCCTCCTCCTCCTCCTCCTCCTCCTCCTCCTCCTCCTCCTCCTCCTCCTCCTCCTCCTCCTCCTCGCCCAGTCCCTGGGCTTCCATGGCAAATGGCGGAGGCGGAGCTGGAGAAGTTCTGGCTGGCCCCCGCTCTGCCACTTGGGCATGCGGCGCTTGCGGGAGGAACGCGAATTGGGCGTGCCGCATCGCATGTATATGTGGCGAGCGCGCACCAGCAGATGTGGTCCGTCGTGCTCGTGAGCGTGCTGGCTGTGCTTCTGAGCGTGGGCCTCCTCGGCGCCGCGCACCAGCAGGAGCCGACCCTCTCCAGCAACAGATCGACGCACTTCAGAAGAAGTACGATGCACTGGTGGCCAAGAGCAATGGGGTTACCCCGCCTGCGGCCGCCACTTCCACGACTAACAAGGAGCAGTCCCCCGCAGACAAGCTCAAGGAGAAGATCAAGCAGCTGGAGAGCTCGCTGTCCGCGTGCAAGTCGTTGCCTGATGAAGTCGGTAAGGAAGCGTGTGAGTCTTTGGAGAAGCAGCTGGTGGACGCCCGCAAACATTTGGCGGCGACGAAGCCTGAGCTCACTCAGCATACTAACGTCGGACATCGGCTTTCTCGTGCAACGACACGCAAGAGCAAGCTGGAGCAGCAGGTTTCCGAGCAGCTGGAGATCATACGAGCAGCCGAAGAACGCACGGATACCCTTCGTGCGCAGATCAAGGCAGCAGAAGAGGAGATACTGTTGCTTAATCGTGAACTGGTCGACACGTTACCATTGGCGCCCAAGGTCAATCTTGAGGTCGATCCTAACGTCTTGGCACAGCATCCTCAAGCAGCAGTTCTCAAGACGTTCATGGAGTCAGAGACGTTCAAGATCTTCGCTGAGGTCCTGGGCGAGAGCATCAAGGCCCGTGAGCCTCCCAAGCCAGCGACAGCTGCCTCGCCTTTCACTGCCTCATCTGGTGGCGCGAGTCAGGCTCATGGCAGTGATGCTAGTGCTAGCGGGTCAGGTGATGGTCGTGACGGATCCGATGCAGATGCAGGCGGAGTTGGAGCTCGCGTCCCCGATGACATGGAACTTGACGACCTCGACGACACTACCATCGACAGCACCCTCACCGCTGCTAGAGAGGAGGGTTTTGACAAGAGTACCTTTACTGAGCGGTTTGGCTGTCAGCTACGCCGAGTCAAGCCGCGTGTTTAACCAGAGCCAGCCTCTTTGCTGCGGTCTTAGGCTTTCTAAATTCGGAGTTCCTGCTCCACCTCCGCCCCCCCTCCATTCCCTCGACCTCGCAGTCCTCAGAGCTCGATGGCCTGGGCATCTGCTTCGAAACGTACAATGGCAACTGTTGGTCTACGTTACGAGACCGTCTGAGGAGATCGTCGGCTAGTATCCTATTGGCGCAGGAGGTGGGCTTCCTCCAGGAGCGAGAGGGTGAAAAAGCTAGCTCTGCGGTGGCCCTGGGATGGAAAATGTTTTCGCCCCCATCCCTCCCTGGGGAGGGCAACCGAACCAGGGCTGGGGTGGCGGTCTTCGTTCGCTCACACCTTGGCCTTAGATGGCCTGCGGATCGGAAGGGCATCTTGTATCCTGGTAGGCTGATTCACGTTGTCGTTGATTTGCCAGGATGGCCCCCTCTGCAAGTGGTGTGCGGATATCTCAAGAGTGGCACCGGAATGTGCAAGTTGAATATCCAGTTGCTTCGTCTCATGGGAGAACGTCTCCAGGGCGAACACATGTTTTTGGTTGGTTGCGACTGGAATCTCGACCCCAGCTTCGTTGATTCATCAGGTGTGTGTCGTCGCACGGGGGGAGCGCTGTTTGTTCCCAACCAGAAAACCTGCCTCTCCCCGCAAAGTCTCTCTACGATTGATTACTTCTTGGTGAGTTCTGGCCTTGCGAAGGCCACCGACGGGGTCCAAGCGGACCTGGAGTGGACCCATAGACCCCACCGCCCCGTTGCGTTGAAACTCAAGGATGATGCTGTTCGATGTTATCAGTTGCAGTATCGAGCCCATCAGCGTCTTCCCACTAGTCTGCCCATAGGACCTGCGCCACAACCGCAGGACTGGCGCCTCGCTCGGGGGATTGCTGAGGCCGCAGCCGAGGCTGCTCTAGAGGCTCCTGTCGGTCAGGCGTGGGCGTTGCGTTGCAGCACTTCGCCAACACCTTCGAGCTTGAGCTCGAGAGCTACACTGGAGATGTTGTGAGGTAAAGGTTTTCGAGGTGACTATCTGAAACCCAAATGGGTCCCGATGTTTGCCAAGCCCCGTGCTCTTGAAATGCTCTCGGTCTCTCGGGGATGGATTTGGCTGGCCCAGCGCCTCTGCGAAACGGTGGGGGCCTCTGCGAGGCTCCAGCAGGCCTACATGAGGGCCGCCGAGGACCCTGATGGATTTGAGGACATCACGGCCCGTGATCAGATGCTTCAGGATGTTCAGCTCCAAATCCAGCAGCTTTTAGGTCTCCCTTGCCCAGGAAAACGAGGCGACATTCGCCTTGATTCGACCCCGCGGCAGGCTCGCAGCCTGGCAAGCAAGTTCCCCTCGTCAGGCCCTTTGAATGGCTGGTGCGACGAGTGCCAGGAATTCTTACAGTCGTGGGAGGACGACCTCCTCTCGGCCAAGCAGGCCATTGTTAAGCAGCAGCAGGACAGCTGGGATCAATGGCAGGAGCAGGCTTTGGAAGGAGGGGCTTAGAGGGATGCATCGCCTTACTAAGTTAAAAGCCAAGTGTAATCCCACCGTGGTCCAGACCTCTCCTGGAGTTTTCAGCAGTAACCCCCAGCTCCTCCTTCGACGTGAAGGTGGGGAACTGGCTAAGTTTTGGCACGCGTCTCATGTGCCTCCTGAAGTTTTCGTGCCCGACCGTGCCCACCTGCCTCGGCCGACGGCTGCTGAGCTTAGGAATGCGTCGAGCAGTTTCAGCCATCACACGTCCCAATCCCTTGATGGCTTTCACCCTCGTCACTTCAGCCTCGGGTCGGACGCGGCTCTTGAAACTTTCGCGGCGCTGGTTCAAGCGATTGAGTCTCTGGGCCTCTTCCCTAAACAACTGTTTTGGTTCCTCTTTCCCTTGCTTGAAAAACCGAAAGGGGGCCTGAGGCCCATTTTGTTACGCGCGGGACCCGTTCGTGTTTGGGAGAGATTGCGGCGCCCCGCCATTGTAGATTTCAACGACAGGTATCCTCGCAAGTATTGGGCCTTCGGGCCAGGTAGGAGTGCTGAGGACGCTGCGTGGCATCAGGCCGTTCGGGCCGAGGTCGCGCGCCATGATGATAAGGTTACGGGGGGATTCATATGGGATGGGACTAAGTATTACGAGTCCTTCGGTCTCTCAGTGCTGAGACAGCGAGCCTTAGATTATGGCATCGATGCTACCATAGTGAAGACGACGTATAATTATTGGCGAGGCCCGCGGCTGTTGCGGCTTGGAGCCCAATATGCTGCTGTGCCCTACTTCGCCGCTTCGGGCATACCTGCTGGAGATATATTTAACGATGTCTTCGTTCGCGTCTATAGCATCGAGGCCTTTGATAAGTTCGTTGGCAGTCATAGAGATGCGTGGTTATCCTCTTACGTTGACGACGACAGTGCGACGACGGAGGGGACGGAGGATGAGGTGATTAGCAACGTTATCCGAGCGGCAGCAGCTTTGTTCATCATCTTTAGAGATGAGCTTCGTGTGGCTGTGCATCCTGACAAAGATTGCACGTTTGGTAATTCGCTCACGCTGGCCAAGAGCATTGCACGACATCTGGGGCACATGTCAGGCCAAGTATCTAACAGTGTGGTTTCACTCGGTACCGATCTTGCTCCTGGCCAGCGTCGTTCGGCACATAGAGCACTGTGGAGACGACGGACCCGCCTTCGTGATATGCGGCGGCGGCACCGCGTTCTCCAGCGATATCGTCATGCCCTCCCTCGACAGAAAGGTCGCATCGGGAAAATATACGTCGCTGGAGTTTTGCCTGCGGCCAGTTTTGGATCGGGGGTGATAGGTATGAGCAACCAAGAACTCCAGCAGGCCCGACGGGTCCTCTTAGCCTACAAGCCCCCTCGTCACCAAGGATGCTCGTTGCACGCCAAGCTCGCCATCCTAGGCGATCCTGTGTGGCGCGCTGCTGTTGCTCCTGTGCTTCACTGGGCTGGAGTCGTGTGGACGGCGATCACGTGTCCGCAAATATCCCAATACACGGTTAAGGATTTGTGCCTTATATGGTGCACGATACCCTTCGATGATGATGTCACCTGGCGGTCCTCTAGGGGACCTGTGCAGCGTATGCATCTCAGCCTTCATAGACTGGGGTGGGTTTCTACGTCGGCCTTGACCCTTCGGGATGATAAGGAGAGAGAAATACACTTAGGTTACACCTCCCCTTCTACGCTCGCGCACCTCCTGGATCTCGCTTCCCAGAGGGCCCACGAGAGGGCCCTGGCCGAGCACACGCCTGGCTTCGGTGGTGATCGCGTTTGTGTTGAGCCCCTCAAGAAAATTCTGGTGCCCCAAGGGAAAGGCCTTAGCCCTCGGGAAAAATACCTGGCTCTCACCTGTTTTTGTAAGGGAGTGTGGACTCGTACGCGGGCTCGCGCCTGCGGGTACCAGGCTGACGGCTTGCGCCCTCTTTGCGGGCAGACCGACAGCGTGAGACACCGACTTTGGCAGTGCATGCACCCGACGGCGGCTGCGGCACGAGCCGAAGCGCTTGATGGAGTTCCCGTCGAATGGCATGCGGAGGCTCTTGAGAGTGAGGACTGTCTTTTCTTTGATGAGATGAAATGGCCTCATCCCGAAGCCTCGCACCCGCCCCCTTCCCCCGAACCTAACCCACAACTGTATGATGCCTCGGGTGCTGCTGTGCCTTGGGACGCGATCGACCTGCAGGGGCTTGATGTGTGCGTTGACGGTTCGGCCAGCAGACATTGTATCCGCGAGCTTTCGCGGGCCTCCGACTCCTGGATCTTTCTGGGGCCCCGACCCAATGAAATTGTTGCCACTGCTCGTGGCACCGTCCTGGACACCCTCCCTCAAACATCCCAGGCCGCGGAACATCAGGCGATGGCTTTGCTTCCCCATGTTCCAGCAGCTCGGGGGAAGCAGGTACGGGGACAGCCTGACCGTCGTCAAGTTATGCCGTGCGGACCCCATGCATCAAGTTTCTAGGAAGCATCGTTACGCTGGTCTGCGTCGTGGATCGCTGCTGCATGAAGTCGCTGGCCATGCACCCGTTGTCTCTCACACGCCAGCACACCGACAGTTGGTTGCGATTGACGCTTTGCCAGAGGATGAACGTCGTATCGGCTTGGGAAACTGGCACGCAGATGCTCAGGCCAGAACAGCTCTCCTCTCTCACCCCCAACCCTCCCTGAATGAAAGAGAGGAGGTGGACAGGAAATGTAAACTACTGCGTATCGTTGCACGTGTTTGTGGAAAGGTCCTTTCGGCCTTCCCCCATGAGAAATTCGATCGTATCAGCTTTGGTCCTAGGTCCAAGTTTTTAAAATCAGGGGGCTGGCATGCGTGGCAGGACCTCGAACAAGGCAGGTCGCGATGCTTGCATTGTCTTGCTTTATGGACCGATCCGCTTTCCAGACCCATGTTTGGGTGCAAAGGCATGAGTAGCACGTGGCGTAAAACATTAGACGTCAGTCTTGGTCACACTCTTGCCCACTGTCGTGTCTCAAAGGGCGAGACCGAGAAAACACTGTTTTTTTGCATCGTGTGTGGAGCGTACACTTCTAGCCGCTGCCATAAGCTCGGACAGGAGTGTTCCCAACGTCGGTTGAGCGGAGCTCCGACGACGCTCCGCCGCATATACAATGGCCCTTACCCGCATTATCGTGACACCTCGAGGCTCACGAGCAGCACGAGAAGGGGCAGCTCGTTTTTGTGTTTCTCCGCGTCTCAGCCGCCGCCGCAGGAGGTGGTCGTCTCAGGAGCTCTTTCTTCTGGCCTCGTCCAAACTCCTGGTATGATCGCGCTGCAGGCGCGGATCCAGGCAAAGGAGGCGGCCGCCAGTTCGATTGCTAGAGTTGTCACACCCTCTCGTCACCTCTCGTCGGCTTCGTCTCAGAGGCCCTCCAGCGCGCCTGCGCGCGAAGAGGAGCCTGCAGACGATTTTGGTGCCGACGAAGAGGCATCGAGATTTTTGTTCGAATCTTCTACCGATGGACAGGAGCCACGTGTGTCTCCTGGTCAACCTGTGCGAGTGGCAGCCGCGCGCCTCGCACATGACGAGGCCGAGGCTCCTTTTGTGGCAGCCGAGGAGGAGGCGTCCCTCGTTGGCCGTGTTTAATGCGTTCAGAGAGCGGGCACGTGTCACCAGTGGTCTGACTCTGTTTCTGTAAGACCGTTCTGGCGCCGTGTGCTCGGAGCTCTGCATGTTTTGTTTTCTGAGCCTCCTGTGCATCGCCCCAGGTCGCTCTCGACCAAGGTTCGCTCAGGCGATCCTCTCGGTCGCCTGTTAGCAGTGTTCACGCCCCTTGGGGACCGATGACGAAAAAAAATCCTCCTCCTCCTCCTCCTCCTCCTCCTCCTCCTCCTCCTCCTCCTCCTCCTCCTCCTCCTCCTCCTCCTCCTCCTCCTCCTCCTCCTCCTCCTCCTCCTCCTCCTCCTCCTCCTCCTCCTCCTCCTCCTCCTTCCGTTGCCCCCCAGGAGTACCTCGCCCGGGCGCGGGCGGGGGGCTGGCACTTCTGGGCGGCGGCCACCCTCGAGGGCGTCACCGAGCTGCTCTGCCCCGGCGGCGCGCCCAGGGTTCGCCCGCCACGGAGGCTTTTGAGCCCGGCGAAAATTCGAAAGTACTCAAGAAGACAAATCTAGGCCTCCTAGATGGGGTCGGAGTAGATGGGGTCGGAGGATCGCGTCGCATCGCCGATGCATCGGCGATGCGGCTCGATGCGGGGCCCGATGTTCTTCGCGCCGGCGTCGCCGATGAAGCGACGACGTCGACGATGCATCGCCGATGCATCGCCGATGCATTGCCGATGAATCGCCGATGTATCGGCGATGTGCGATCCACCGACCCCATCTACTCCGACCCCATCTAGGATGCCTCTAACAAAAAATGCCGTGGGGCGATTTTTCGATCCCCAGAGATCCAACGTATTGAAAAAATCAAGACGGAGGTTTTTCGCAAATTTCGGCCCCCAGGGGCCCTCGCCGGGCCTCGGGGCCGTCAAAAAACGACACAGGATGAAAAACCGGTCCTGGGGGATGGGTCGAGACTTTCGGGGACCGCGTATTGAAAAAATCACGACATCGGATCTCTGGGTCATTGTTTAGGCTTTTCGAGTATGGTTGACAATTGTTTCATCTGTCTTCCGCAATCCGCCTGTGGGAGGACATGCCCGACTCAGCACTGAGGGGAAAGAGGGGGAGAGAGGGTCCGAAGAGACCAGATTGCCCCCGGAGGGGCCCATCGGAGAGGACCTTTCCTGCCACCCTGGCAGGGGGCCAAGCCCTGCCATTGGCCAACGACAGGGCCCCCCCTAGGAAAAAAAGAACTCGTCTTCATCCTCTTCTGGCAGATCGTTGGCCTGCTTCTTGACACGAAGCTTGCTGCCGAGGTTGCGTGCCTCCCCTTCGTTCAAGCCGAAAGCCTGGAGGCAATCAGACAGGTACAAATCGTGCCGATTGAAAAATTGTGGAGCAGGTTCGCTCCTCCGTCCTCCAGGCTGGGCCCCAACACCGCTTTCCGCAAATCTCCCTGCGAACAGCTCCCGCATTTGGACCACAGGGGCGCACCCAGGGCCCAGCCTGAAGGGTCGGTTGGGATGCCTCAACCGAGAAGTGCTGGACTTGTTTTTGCGGCTGGCCCCGACAAGGGCCACATGCGACCCCAGGCAAGGACCTTTCAAACCTCTGGCTCCTTAGTCCTTGGGAGACCGTGGAAGGCGGCGGGCTTTGCGAGGTGCTCTGCCAGGCGGAGGAGGCGGCGATGGGGCAGCGTTATCGCGGAGGTTTTCGGGCGTCTCCGTCGGATCTCGGCGGCCTTTCGGCCCCAAGGGTGGTCTCCAGCAGCTGCGCCTCGCCGAGGGCGTTCCAGGGGTGCCCGGATCTTCCCGAACGGCCGCCGGAGAGCAGAGTTGTGACCAGAAAACCACCCAGGACGGGGCTAGGCGCAGGGGGGGATGCATCGACCCCCAGTCGCCCACTCATCGCCGAGAGGGGCCCGAGAGCCCCACCCCGCCAAGGAAGGTGCGGATGCGTTGTCGGGGGCCCATCGCCGATCTGTTGGCGATGTGCCGTCGATCCCAGGTCGATGTTTCGCCCCTATGCCAGACCCCCCCCCCCCACCGTTGCCCCGCAGGGGAAGGCGGGACGTCTTGGAAAGGGACGGCCTCCGGCCTCCCAGGAAGCTTTCCACCGGGATGGCCGCAACGAGGCTCTGGGCGATTGGGGTGAGTTCCTTGGCCGCCATCCCGCTGCTCTACCTGATGGAAGAAAATCGAGGCTTGTTTAAGGGGGGTTGTCCAGTGGGGTTGTCCAGATCCCCGCTGGGTTGTTCAAGGGGTTGTCGAGGTGTCGTCTTGTCGTCATTACTCAACATAATTTGTCCGGGTTGTCTTGGGGGGTGTTCGGGAATTGTTTGATCGGGTTATCTGTTTTTTGAAAATAGTACAAGCATGCCGTCGTCGCAGATTTCTTGCTAAGGATCCCTCTGGCGGGAGCCCGAAACGTCCCTTGCACCAGAAAGTCGGCGCAACCATCCCTCCAAGGATCAAAAGCCGTTTCCGAAGACACGAGGGGTCTTCTTGGAGGGCTGGAGGGCCTCTGAAAAGGCCGGCCGTCTTATGAGAAGATTTGCCCGCGCTCACTTCCCTCAGGAGGGAAAAAACACACAGACACAATTAATCGTCGATCTCCCAGAAAGTATAGGAAAAGATGGGAAAGTATGGGAAGCGAGGGGGAAGACAGAAACCCAGAAAATATGGGAAAGTATGGGGAATCCTTTCATTTGTGTGCATCTATTTCTGTGTCTTTGGGCCCCTTGATTCCCCCCTCGGCGCGCCGCCGATCTTCAGCCTGGGCACGCTGCACACGACCGCCGCGAACAACCTGGTGCTCACGAGCCTGAACCCGCTGTGGTGCGCGCTGCTGAGCATCGTGTGGTTCCAGGAGTGGCCGCGCTGGCACACCAGCGCCGCCCTGGCCGTGGGCCTGGGCTCCGTGGTGCTCATCCTCGGGGGGTCGCGGGGCGAGACGCCGTCTGGGCGGGAGTCGGTCCTGGGGGACCTGATCGGCCTGTGCACCGGCATCAGCCTGGCGGCCTACCTGACAGTGTGCCGCCATGCACAGATGAGGCGCCCGCTGGCGACGCTCGTCCCCGCCGCGGTGCCAGCCTCGGTGATCTCCGTCGCCCTGGCCGTCGCGCTGGCGCAGGGCCGCGTCGGCGAGGAGTGCTGGCCCGCGTCTGGTGCGGGCGGGCTGGTGTACAGCGCTCTGAACGGCACCCTGGTCTTGCCCGTGGCGTTGGCTTGCTTCGCCATCGGCCCCAAGTACATCCTCTCCTCCGAGGTGGGCCTGATCATGCTGCTCGAGGTCCTGCTCGGCCCCCTCTTCGTGTGGATCGCGGTGCGGGAGGCGCCGTCGGTGTGGACGTTGGTTGGCGGCACGGTCCTGCTAGGGGCGTTGGCGGGCAACGAGCTGATGTCGATGCGCCACGAGGCGGCACCCGCCGCCGGGGCGAGCGGCACGGGAGCTTGTGCGGCAGACGCCGCCAAGCTTTCGCCCAGTGGGGAGTTGTGTGTCGCCTCAGTGCCTCGTGAGCCCACGGCCGACGCGGACACGGCCCTCAAGGCCGCCGCGGGGGTGCCGCGGGCGACTGCGGCTGGTGGGAACGGCCTCCCTGCGACAAGGTGGCTGATGCGCCGCGGCTGTTGCGCGTGGTTGTGAAGGGCCTTCCTGTGACAGCCCCTGCCCGCCGCAGGCGTGGGCGGGCGGTCCGTCTCCTCATCATCATCGTCCACCTCCATGTTCTCCGTAGCCTCCTCCACATCTTGCGCATCCTCTGGTCCTCCTCGTCCTCCTCCATGACTTCGTCCTGCTCGTGTTCCCTCTCGTGTTCGCAGGCCCCCACTATCGTCGTCTTCATCATGCGCGGGACCTGTATCTTCGGAGGTAGGCCAATCCATTTCCCAGCTCCCCCCCTCCCCCCTAGCGTCGAGAGTCCACGATCTTGGTGATGTTGTTCCTGGATGTTGAAGCCCTGGGCCCCTCTTAAAAATCGTCCCACGGACTGGTCCTGGAACACGTTCTGGCCAAGAATTCGGAGCAAATCCAGCCAGGAGAGGCGACGATGGCCCTCCAAAAGGCTTCCAATAAAAATATACTCGACGCGGAGATCTCCATATTGACATGAATGCTCTAGCGCGTCCTCTTCCTGAGCTTCTGAGTATAAGGGAGTCTGAGTGTGAGTATGGATGAGTCTGCGAATGAGCGAATGGGTCTGGGTGTGAGTGAGCCTGAGCTTGCGTGTCTGTGGCCGAATATAGGAGACTCTGGGCATGAGTGGGTTTGAATGCGATTGGATCCGAGTATGAGTAAGCCTTGACAGTTGCGAGCGGATCCTGCAATTAGGGCGCCCAGGCGGTCCCCACGATTTGTTGGACGCAAACAGGCCCGTGGAACACCCCCGGCGGGTTTCCCTTTGGGAGGCCAAATTCCACGACGCCACGCCAGCGACGCCAGCAGCGGCCCCCTGGCGCAAGGCAGACAGGAGGAGGGGGAGGTAGCAATCACCCCGAGGAGAGGCGAGGAGGAGGAGGCCACCCTGAGGGAGGCGAGGAGGCGAGGAGGCCACACTGAGGGAGGTAGCAATCACCCCGAGGGAGGCGAGGAGGCCACCCTGAGGAGAGGAGGGAGGCGGAGGCAGCACCAGCACCATCGTCACTTCTTTCACGAGAGGCTGGAGGGCAAGACCAGGCGAGGCTTTCACCGTGTCCGACACTACCAGCACTCGTGCTGAACATGGCTAAGCATGTACCCCTTCTTCCCCTGTCTGCTTAACTGTAGCTACTTGTACCCCCCCCCATAACAGCTACGTCGCGATGATCGTGGAGCTCGAAGAAGTGGCACGACCACCCTCTCGAAAAAGGCCATTCGATCCGAGAGGCCACCAATATGGGCGCGCCACATCGGGACGAAACTGAAGCTCTGAAGAGAGACACGCCTGCACCGCTGGAACGGCCATGCGATCTGAGAGATCCCCACAAGCTGGGCACGAGTGAGCCCGAGATGCACTCCTGGTCTGGCTCCCCCCACTTAGGAGGCCCAAGTGCCATGCCAGGTACACCGGGATGAGCGAGGGGCTCTGAGAAGGGACACGCTTGCCCCGCTCAAGTGGCCATTCGATTTGACAGGTCCCCACGACCTGGGCATGATCGGGCCCGTGGTGAACCCCTGGTCGGCGGCCTCCTTGGGAGGCCCAACAGGACCAAGTTGACACGGGGGGGGGGCAAGTATACCTTCTGCTTCGCGCACGAGCGATTCGACACAGGCTATGCTTCTTGCTGGGGGATCAGGGGTGATCTCGCGAGTCCGTCAGCCGCCCCAGTATTAGGAGTGGTTCCACGCCCACCCAGTAGCAGTATTTCAGGCAAGGCAAGGCAAGAAGCCGTGCATCCAAGAAGGACGCTCTTGGGGCCCTCGAGGCGCGTCCTGGAGGCGTCCTGGGCAGCCTGGAGTCTGGAGGCTGTCTTGTCCGGTCGTGGGACGTCCTGGGGCCGCTTCCGAATTCCGAGATCCGCCCGGGGGAGCCCCTTGGGGAGGGCGGAGGCCGCTCTGTACAAACGGCCCCCCTCGCCCCTCTGGTGCCCTGGGGCCGGGACCACTGGTGAAGTACATACGTACATGTGTGGATAGATGTATGTATGTATCGATATATGAATGATTGAATGTGTGCGGGCGTGCATGCGTGCATGTACGTATGTATACATGCATGCATGTATACATGTATGTGTATGTGTGCGTGTATGTGTATATGTATGTGTATGTGTACGTGTATATGGATATGTATGTGTCTATGAAAACGTGTATGGCAATGTATATGTATAGGTATTTGTATGTGTACATGTGTGCATATGCATATGCAAATGTAGGTGAACGTGTATATGTAAGTGTACAGAACTAGATATGTACATATGCATGTATACACTGTATATGTGTGTGCATGCGCATGTGCATGTGCATGTCCGTATGTGTATATATGTGTGTATGTGTATGTGTATGTATGGTTGTAAGCATGTGTGTATGTATATGTATATGCACATGCATATGTAGATGTATATGCATATGTATACATACCGTATGTGCAGATGTACATATGTATAGATGTGCATACATCTGTCTCTGTAGATGTGTGTATATGTTGGGTACGAGTGAAACTCAGAGTGAGAGTCTGAGTATGAGTGAATCCGAGCCTGGGTGAGTCTGAGTGCGTGTGAGTAGGGGTAAGTTCAAGAGGGAGGAGAGAGGAAGGTGAAGGCGAAAGTGAAGGTGAAGGTGAAGCGGAGAAGGGGTCACACTGGAAACATCCCATTACCAGGATATGGAAGACATGAGGTGAGGCGGAGAATTGATACCATGAAAGGCAAGAACTCCGCACATCGGATATGGACACTCCCCTCGTTTTTCTCTTTTCCTCCTCCGACTCCAACTCTCGAAGAAGAGCAAACGACTTGAACATAAGGTTTCGCAGGTCCGCGCGGATTTCTTGGATCGGCGTTGGGCACCCCTCCTTGGCGCGTGGAGCGCTCAAGGGAGTTGCAGCGCCAATCCAAGGTGTCCGCGCGGACCTCCGAAAGTTTATGCTGATATCGTTTCGTGTTCCTCCAGATTCCTCCCCCTCCTCCTCCTCCTCCTCCTCCTCTTCCTCCTCCTCCTCATCATAATCCTCATCATCCTCCTCCCTCCTCCTCCCTCCTTCCTCCTTCCTCCTCCTCCTTCTCCGCCTTCCTCATCCTCCCTCCTCCTCCTCCTCCTCCTCCTCCTCCTCCTCCTCCTCCTCCTCCTCCTCCTCCTCCTCCTCCTCCTCCTCCTCTGGCGAGGATTTCCACGCGAAGAGACACGCCCTCGTGTTCTGCTCCTGCGGCCACCCCGACGACCGCCTGCAGGCCGCGCGACCTTATCCTGGCGTGTGCCCAGGACACGTCCGCGCAGCAGTCACGATTTTCGGGGGCGGCAAGGGGGTGGTGACTAGGGGGGGTGATATTCCTCTTCCCCCTCGGTCGTTATTATGATGTTGGTGCCTCCTCTCCTCCCTCCTCTTTTCTGGGGCCGAGCCCAACAATTTCTGTCTCTTCTCACCTTTGCCCTAATGAACCCCCCCTCCACCTCGGGCCCGCAGCCGAGGGGGAGGGGCAGGACTGGTGGCTGCACGATTCGATCGACCGCCATGAGTGAGTGAGGGGGGGGGATATCATTGCTGGAGCCATAATATCTCCCCAGATATCATGGCGCCTCTTCTTATTGAATCGCTTCGCTCATTCCGCCGGCCCGTGATATGGCATCGCTGGTTTTTGTCTGTGTGTTCGTTGCCCATGTTGCGCTCTTGGGGGCGGGTGTCGTTCGGACGCGTTGCGTGGGGAGTTTTGATGGTGAAGCAGTTCCCTGGGGGTCGTCTCTCGATGGGGCGAAATAGAGTCGTCGTCAAGATGCTTCTTTGGGGGGCCTCTTGGGGTCTGTTGAGAGGCCGTTCGGGGGCGCCTGGGAGACATGTTTGAAGCCTTCTGGGGCTTCTTTTGGGCCTCCTGGGAGTCTCCTGGGGCCTCTTGGCGACATCTTGGGGCCTCTTGGAGGCCTCTTGGGGCCTCTTTGGGACCTCCTGGGCGCCTTCTGGGACGGAGGGCTCCATTTTTGAGTTCTCGGTATCCCTCCTGAGTCCCTCTTGGGCCCGTCTTGGGGCCTCTTGGTCCGTCTTGGGCGGCACTTGGGCCGTCTTGAGGGCTCTCTTGGGTCGTTTCGGCGCCGTCTTGGGAGCTTCGTGGGCCGTCTTGGAGCGCTCTTGGGGGCCTCTTGGGCCGTCTTGGAGCGTCCGGAAGCCGAAAAAGCCAGAACACAAAAAACATCGAAAAAAACAATGAAAATCAACGATTTTGGCCTCTTGGGGCTCTCTTCGGAGGCCTCTTGGAAGGCTCTTGGGGCGTCTTGGAGGCCTCTTGGGCTGTCTTGGGGGCCTTTTGGGCCGTCTTGGGGTCATCTTCGGCGTCTTCGAGCGCTCTTTGGGCGTCTCGGGGGCCTCTTGGGCAGTCTTGGGGGCCTCTTGGGGCACTCTGAGCGCGCTCTGGGGAGCCTGAGAGGCCGCACCCAGAAGGAAAACCATCTCTGAGTAGACTTGGTCGGGCGGCGACCGGGCGTTGGTCGGGGTACTTTTCGCCGGGGGACCCCCAGGGGCCGCCCCGCGCGCGCGAACTAGAAATACTGTTAATACTGTTAACCAGTTACCGGAGATCTTAGCACGCCCTGGCCCGTTGGGCCGGCGAATTTCAGAGTACCTCCCTGGGCCGCGCACGTGCCGCCGGTCATGATTTGCGCTCCCCCCTCTTGGACGCCCCCTTCTTGGCCGCCCTCGACAGCAGCCACGAATTCCTTGTGCACAACTGGGCGATTTGGTAAACCAGAAGTCGGTGTAACTCTTCCGATGCGATTCGATTCGATTTTCACGGCTTCCAATTCCGATTCGCTTTCAGTTGGGATTCCGATTTGGGCTCCCAGTTTTTTTTTCACTGGAGGCATACTGGCTTGCCGATGTCCGCCGAGTCGCGGGCCATCGGTGGGGGGGCTCGTCCAGGCCACACCGGGCGAGATCTGCGGTTGGCAAGCCCGTCGTCGAGATGCTCTCGGCCAGGAAGCACCAATTGTTGGGGGTGGACGGGGTCGTCGCGGGGGAGGCGGAGTTTATGCGCGAAGTTGCCCCCAGGCGGAGGATCGCCCTCTGGTATTCAGACGATACGCTGTGGCACGAGAGGGTGGCACTGGCGTTTGTCCACGACGGGGCCTGGGTGATCGTCACGCCCGACGGCCACCGGCACACAGATCATCCACTGCCGCCGAGGGTCGGGCGGCGCCGCGCAGGGGCCGTTGCTCGACCCGGCCGCAGAGCGGCCCGCTCGCCTCCAAGGGCGCTTCTACAGGTTGAAGGAGGGGCCATCGAATTCGGATGTGGCGGAGCAGATCAAGATGGCCGAGGGAGACGCCTACGCTCGAACCCCCCCATCCAGCATCGTCTTGTGGGACGGCGCTCGCGTGGAGTACCAGACGGCCATGGACTCGGAGGGCGCGGAGCTCGCGCCTCTTGTCGATGGCCCCGCGGCCGCACCGAGCGCTTATGCGGGCCGAGCGCCCCCGATGCTGGAGGCGGGCGAGACTCGGCTCATTGTCGGCCCGCCCCGCCCGGACTTTGGGAATCAGCGGAACCCGCTGCCCTCGGCCCCGGTCGTCTGGGCTGCTTGCCTTGGCCGCGGACAGCAGCAGGCGACCCGTCGCGGCGAAGATGGCGGAGGACTCCGAGGCGGGCGGCTCCCCCGACCCGAGGCAGCCCGCAGGTGCCTGGACGACGGGGAGGCCGCAGGCCGAGCTGAGCGCAAGGACGGCGGCCCAGAGGCCCGCCTCCGACAGGCGCTGGACGGGGGCGCGGCCACTCCCGCGCCCGGCGAGGGCGCCGGGACCCTCTCCGCGAACGCCGACGAGCACGGCGAGCGGTTCAGGGCTTGGCGCGACGAGTGCGCAGAGGTGCCCTGCAAGCACCACGCCGACTGGGGGCGCGCCCACGAGGGGCCCCCGACTGCCCCGACGCCCTTCAAGAACTTCTACCGTCAGGGAGGCGGTCTTCGCCTGTGATCCCCGATCAGTTGCAGCGAGTCTGGGGTTAACCCTCAGGAGCGAACGGGCATCGAGATGAAATTGCTGACGGGCCTCCTGTTCTTGAGCGGGGCCCACGACCAAGTGCACGGCCCGCCCCCGGCGCGCATCAAGGCGGCGCGCCGCAGCGCGCGGCGGGTACTAGAGGCGCATGCGACGGGGGGCCCAGCCGCTCCAATTTGGAAGACGCGAAGCACTTCGCCCCGTCGGCAACAACTCCTTCGGCGGCGCTGCCCAAGATGCGCATTCACGCCCGCCGCCGCGCCAAGGAGGAGCTCGAGATCAAGAACGCGCGGCTGCGCGCTCGCGGTGGCCCCCCTGCCAGAGCCGACGGAGCTGCTTGCGGCGCTGACAGGCCCGGCCAGGGCCACCCCGGCCTCGGCCGCAAGCCAGTCGCAGGCCCAGGTCGCGGGACCAAGGGGGGTGGCCGCGGCCAGGGCCAGCCTGGCCAGGGCGGCGCCGACGGCGGCGGCAAGCGGATGCTTGCTCCCTCGCGGGCGGGGCAGGGGCGACGCCCCCTGCCCGCGGCGGCCCGGGTCGCGCCGCCGCAGATGGCCGAGACTGCGCACGTGATGGATACGGCGATGGCGCCGGCAGCGTTCCCACGCAGCCCCTCTGCCCGACCCCGCTCCAGCCGCTCCCGGATCCCCCGCGGGGGGCAGGGCCGCAAGGCGACCCGGCTGCGCGGGCGCATCAGGAGGGCGAATGCAGACGCCAACGTTACCGCGAAGGCCTTGACAGGGCTGGCAGGAGATCGCCATCGCCCGCGGCATGGGCCTCCGACCTGAGAAGGCAGGGGTGCATGCGCGAGTCCGGGAGCTAGATGTTGCCCACTTGGATTCTGGAGTCACGACCCCTGGCTTTCCGTCAGCCGACGCACGGCCGATCCGTCCACGACGCCGAGCTCGGCGGACACCACTTAACCAGTTTCTCCAGCGTCGCGGAGGCGAGCCCCCCAGGCAGCTTCGGCGGGACGCCGGCGATGCGCGAGGTCGTGGGGCGCCACGCGAACCGGCACCTGGAGCAGAACTACGAGCGCACGATGCGCCCACGCACCAGATTTTAGGAGCGACAATTGGGACCACGTGCTTGCCCAAAGCCGCCGTAAGTCTTTGCGGATGCTCCTCCATCGCATCGGCTCGGCAGCGATCTTGCCCGCAGGGGCCGCTCGCGAGACGGTCGGAATGTTTTTCGCGGAGAAGACGGGGAAGAAAACCCGGACCCGTCTCATTATCGATGCCCGTTTTCCCGACGCCCCGGGAGTTCACCCTTGCTTTAACGAAAGCCTGGCCAGGGTCGAGGTCGCCCCCCCTCCGGGCCACGAATGTTTCGCCCCCGCGCCCGCCCGGCCCCTCCAGCTAGCTCTCTCTCTCTCTCTCTCTCTCTCTCTCTCTCTCTCTCTCTCTCTCTCTCTTCTCTTTCTTATTTCTCTCTTCTTCTCTCTCTCTCTCTTTCTCTCTCTCTCTCTCTCTCTCTCTCTTCTATACTCTCTCCTCTTTCTCTCTCTCTCTCTCTCTCTCTCTCTCTCTCTCTCTCTCTCTCTCCTTCTCTCTTCTCTCTCTCTCGCTCTCCTCGCTCTCTCTCGCTCTCTCTCGCTCTCTCTCTCTCTCTCTCTCTCTCTCTCTCTCTCTCTCTCTCTCTCTCTCTCTCTCTCTCTCTCTCTCTCTCTCTCTTTCTCTCTAGTCTCGGCTCGAGAGTGCTCTGCACTCAGACCGCAGCCACGACGCGAAGCGCCCCGCCTCGGAGTCAGACTCCCAGGCCTCGCGAGACCGGAGGGGTCCCAGCAGGACCCTACTGATTCGCGTCACCTCTCCGCACCAGAGTGCCCGCAGCAATGGCCCCCAAGAAGCCGGAGCGCCGTCGCTCTTCAAAGCAGCCTCCGAGCTCCCGCCCCAGGCGCCCTGCTGCTGAAGGGCCCCTCCTTCAACGCAAGCAGGACTGCATCGCAGCGTTCAGGCAAGCGGGGTCTGACCGCCCCACGGCCGCCTATAACGGGCTAGCCGAACTGAACGCGGACGAGCTCCAGGCAAAGTACGACATGCACAAGTCCAACACGAAGAAGCTTGGCAGCGCCCTTATCCGCATGTGCGCCGCCAACCAGATCAGCTACACGCTCGACCACTACCAGCGCAGCAAGCCTAAGCGCACTGGCGGTGACACATCGCACCCACCATCGGGCTCCGCACGTCTTCAGGCTGCGGACACCCAATTCATCGCCTTGGACCCTGCCTTTTGGAAGGTCCCTGTTCTTGCCGAACCCACCTCGCCTGACGACGGCAAGACGTACAAGCCCAGCATCAGCCTCCACGACTCGAGAGTGGCGAACGGCTGCTGCAACACCACCTCGGGCAGGGCAAGCGAGCCACGGGCCAGCTCGCGATTGCTGTCATGGGCCCGAAAAAACGACAACTACGTCGGTACCGAGCTCGCCGTCCCCGTCCTGAAGCGCCACCCCAAGGCGCCCAAAGTGGTCCACACGCACGTCCCCGTGATCGTGTACCAGCTGGGCACCAAGGAGGTCGCCTGCACGGAAAAGGTAGCCGTCGGCACCATCGATCCCGCCGACCACGTCTGCTGGATTCGGGCGACCATACACGAGACCGAGGCCATTGCCGCAGTCCCCTCCATGCACCAGGCCTTCGAGGACCAGTTCTCGGGAGGTGCCCCCGTGAACGGTGGTCACGCGCCAAGGGCCCTTTTCGAGGCGACTCCGCTCCACAGGACAAGGCGCGCCAAAAGCACAAGGAGTCCAAGAAAGACGCTCGCCGCCAGGAGCTCGATGGCCAGCTCCAGGACACCTTCAAGGCCCACTTCCACGGCAACTTTAAAGCCGTCACCATCCTCGAACCCTGCAAAAGCCTAGGCAGGTTTGGATCGGGCGTCGGAAAGAGGTCCCTGGCTGCCACCTTCGGCGTCAGTCTCAAAGCGGTCGACAAGGTCCTGGCGGGATCAGGGCAACTCGGTGCCACCTACGACCTCAGCAACGTAGGTGCAGACGAGCACACCGCCGACAAGTATCAGACCGTGTGGTTCCCTGAGGACCAGCCCATCACGATGGCAGACGCGTTCCAGAAGTCGGTGGAGCTCAAGGCCCTGGGAGTCGTCAGGCACGGCAAGTCAGGCCTGCTGGGGATCCGTGTTCCGCGGGGGTCTGACGTCGCCAAGGCCGCCGCTGTCAGCATCCGCGGCTGCGAGGCCACCCTCGCCAAGACGCGCTACCGCATCACTGGCGTTGCGTCACGCCACGCCACGCTGACCCAGCTCGCCAAGACTCTCACGGGCCCGTCCGTCAAATGGGATTGCGAGGTCTACCACACCTCCTGGGACCCAGCCACTGCGGCCCAGTTTGCCCTAGTGCGCGCCCATCGGCCCCCACTCACCTATACGGTGCAGGTCGCGGGGCGCTCCATCCCGTGGAGCATCGCCGAGGCCCCGCTGGCTGAGGTGGCGCCGAAGCGGGACAACGTTACCATCGTCACGCCTACCACCATCACAGAGCCTGCGTCGCCGCCAGCCGGTGGTGGCGGCTTCAGCCCCGCCACCGGCACACTCCTCACCAAAGCGGCCCAGAGCCCCTACCTCCACGACCTCATGACTGCCACGCCCAAATGCAAGGGCGTCGCACCGCTCCTGACCCCCAAGGAGGAGCCTTTAGCCAAGCGCCACCGCTCCTCCAGCGGGAAACGTGACGCCACGCCGCCCGCAAGGCCACCCCGCGCCCCAGGCCGCAGCTCGTCTGCGCCCCCTCACGGCACGGACGGAGCCGCCGAACCGACGGCCGCCCCAGGACCAGGTGGCCACGACCCCTGGCTTGGCACGGCCGCGGCGGAAGGAGGGGGCCACACCGAAGGCGCCGCTGCCACAGCCGCCGAAGTACCAGGTGACGTCGTTGACGTCGAGATCCTCTAATCAGGCGATGAATACAGCGAGGCCTCCCACGAGCTCAACACCTTCGGCGAGCGCTTCGCATCGGCCTCTAAACCGCCCGATGCTGCCACGACCCGCATCCAGCACATGGAACAGCAGCACGAGCTACTAGCCACCACGGTGGATAACATGCAGATGCAGCTTGCGGGCGTTCTCTCCTCCCAGGCCACACTCACGGAGCACGTTTCAGGGCTGGAACGGGGGCTTGCCACCGTCGTCACCCAGCAACAGACGGCAACCGCCGACGCCGCTGCACTGCGCGGCGACATCCAGACCCTCCTCGGGCACCTAACGGGAGGCACCATCCACCTGCCACAAGCGGCCACTCTGGAAGTTAAGAAGGAGGAAGCCGCAGCGGCCGCCGAGCCCGCGGCAGCCTGCAGTGCGACCGACCAGCCAGGCCAGGCCACCCCAGGGACGGGGCCCCCAGGGGCCGACAAAGGCAAGGACAAGGGTCGGGCCACCCAGGACCCGTATTGAAGGTGCCTCAGAGAGCCCGCCGCAGCCCTCCGAGGAAGCGCCTTCAGAGGCACCGCTCCCCTCTTCGCGTCGTATCTCTTTCTTGTTACCTCATGTCTGTTTTGGCAGCAGCACGCGCAAGTTCTCTGGTGTAGGGACACCCGTAGTCTTGCAGGGGGCGTGATTGTAGCGATGTACATGAGCATTCAGGGGTGTATGAGGACGTGTGCTGCCACGCAGCTTTCGGCTCATCGCTCGCGCCGCCCGCCAGGCCTCGCCATCATGCGGCGCCTCGCCTGCGGCCTGGCCCTCCCCTCGCTGGCTGGAGCACACCCGTCTTCAGGCGGTGCGCCCCAGCATGGAGGAGAGGCTTTCCTGCGACATGCGGAGCGTAGGACGTACTTCTACCTTTACGATGACAGCATCTACAAACACGATCACAGCGCCATTTTGGACCCGATCGTGAACAGCACCGCCGCCGCTGGTCCGTGCGGCACCGGGCTGCTGGGCGCCCCCGCGAGCGCCTGGCCTGAGCAGCACCAGGGGCCCTGCCCCACGCGCTGCCCCCCTGGGACTTCGACGGCTACTACTATGCCTACGCCGAGTACCAGCACGTCTCCTACGAGCACGCCCTCGTCAACTACGACACATGCATCGCAGTCGACCGCCGATTTTTGCCGCAGCTGAGCTGACTCCTGCGTCCTCCGGCCACGCCTCGCACCGCATGCAAGTTCAGCTACGAGGGCTACCATCACTCAATACGACGCCTGCGGTCGACCGTCGTACAGCATATCCTCGATGGCACCCTGTCTTCAGCGTGCCCTCGACCGTCGTGCAGCATATCCTCGACAGGGCCGCTGGCAAGGCCCAGGCACGCAGCGGCGGCTTCAGCCCCGCTGCAGTGCCCTGGCTGCCACCACCGCATGAGGCAACGCACGCCGCGCACGACCACCTGCGAGAGTTACCACCGACCACGACGCCTGCCGCCGTACGTCGCACCGTGCACCCTCCAGAGTGTCGCACCCCCACAGCGTGCCGACCTGACAGCTTCGACATTACTGACAGCGGTGGGTCGTGCCACGCTGGAAACCACGCCGCTGAGCCAGCGCCGCAGACGGCTCCACCGTGGCCCCCACAGACCACAGGCGCCTCGCTGCGAGCCATCTGGCTCCTCGTGCCCGACCTGTGCATCACCGTGGAGCCCAACACGCTTTGTGGGCTGCTAATTATGGCCGTGCTTAGCACCCACGCACACGGCCTGACTACCAGCAACACAGAGAGTCCCGCTTCCCCTCTGTGCGCCAGGGGTGAACCTGATGAGGACCCCGCCTTCTGGCACCTGATGAACATCCGAGCACGGCTCATCCCGTGCGCCGCGGCGCGGGCACCAGGGGAGGACTATCAGGACGTTTACTGGGCATGGCTCGAGGACTGCGTCCCGCACGTCCTGGCGACGCTCCATCTGCCACAGTACGACCACCTTTTCCAGGAGGACTCCGCGGAGAAAAACGACGCCCTGCGCCACCGCACCGCGGACGACATGTGCGAGGATATCTGGCACAGAGCGGGCCCCGACAGACAGCGCACCAACCGCAACCTCACTCGTATTCAGGGCAGCCACGAGTACCCCACCCGCTACCTTGGCCTCCTTCTGGAATACCAGTGCGCTCGTGCCCAGCTCGTCGGCCCTGAGGCTTTCGCGGCACCACTGCCGCCATACCTCTCACGGGCCACGCCTTGCTGCCAAGAGGCCTCCCTCCGCCCGACCAAGACGCCCTGGCGTATCTCGTGGATGCGATCCCGCACCACCCGCCAGACCTGCAGCCGCTTGTCGAGGCGGAGCTCGCCGCGGCACCGATGGAACCGCTAAACCTACCACCGCCCGCTGGCCCCCCGCCCAAAACGCCACGTGTGACCAGCCCGCGGCCGACGCTGAACCGCTTCTGCTCCAGCACGCAGCTGCCAGCGATATCAGCAACATATCCCTGGACTCGTTCACGTGTCGGACGATAGCCAGAACGACTCCATCCACGACACGGAAACCCAGGACCCCGACGGCACGCCACCGCCAAGTGACGCTGCCCAGCGCGACCGTGACAGCGATCCCCACACAGGGCGCTCCCGGTCGCGCAGCAGCGCGCCCAACAACTCGGCCCAGGCCGACCCCAGCGCACAGCTCAGCGACGCCGAAGGTGCCACCGCCGCCGCCGCCGAGCCAGGCCATGCCACCGCACCGCCAGCTCCCACCAGCCCGCGCAGTGGCGGCTTCAGCCCCGCTGCAGCACTGGCTGGACCTGGGCGTCTTCAGACCTCAGGTGGCAGGACCCCGTCCCGCACCCTTGTCCGCCGAGCTAACTCGACTGACTCCAACTCCAGCCCCGTCGACCACTGGCAGGCTGCCTCGACAACGATCCCATCGAGGACGCGGACCCCGACGCCAGCGGCTCCCATGAGGCCCCGCACAGCGCAGCGGCCTCTCGACGCTGCGGCAGTCTCATCTGCCTCTTCGTGGTCACGTACGCCATCTTGGTAGCCATGCCGTACCAGGACCAGATCGACGGGCACCTGCCGACACCGAGCCGAGACCCCAGCTACCGGCAGCGACGACGCCGCGAAGCTGCGGCACCAGGCCCATCCGTGTCCACTACGCCCCGACGCACAATAGCATACGACGCCGCGACCGCCCTGTGGGGTCTTCTCAGGTGGACCAGCGCCAAACTCAGGGACACTGTCTCGGGCGGAGCCAGCGCAGTCGGGTCTGGCCCCTGGGGCGCCCTGAAATGGGCCAGCGGCAAACTCGGAGCTATCGCCACAGGCGGAGTGGTTTGCGGTCTCCTCCTGGTCGGCGCCAAACTTCTCGCTCAAGGAGCCGTCGGACACGAGGGAGCCCGCATCTGTGCGCGCGTCCTGGACTCACCCACGGCCCAGTGGTGCCTCCGCTGTTGCCAACCGATCAGGAGCCCGCGCGATGAGGCCCCACACACGCTTCCGCGCACGCATCCCGACGACCCCGAGAGCCAGCACGTGCATCCCCTTCGACACCCGCTGCTACAGGAACACTACGCCGCTGCAGTTGCCGCCGCAGCCGCCGATGTCACCACCGCCACCACCGCCGCCATCGTTGAAGTCACTGCCGCGGTATCGCGAGCCTCGTCTGTCACGCCACGGTCGACCAGCCCGTCCCCGCGAGACGGCCCCACAAGCGGCGCGGCCTCTGGCAACCCGCCGACTCACGAAGCCGCCGCAGCTCAGACCACCGACGCCGAGGCAAGTGAAGCACGTGAGCGCACCCTCGACGGCGACGGCGTGCACGGAGCGCCCGACGACGAAGCGGATGCAAGCAACGCCCGTGGTTCCTCTTCCGACATGGACACCCACCCACCACGACGGCGAGCACGCCACGCATCACCCGCCAGGCCCCAGGCGCCTTCAGGCCCTGGTACGCCCCACCCAGCCCTCTGGCCACCGACGCGCAACTTACGCAGCACCATCCAGCGCGACCCAGCGGTCCCCGTCCCGCCGACGAGCATCCTCACCTCCCTGTACCAGAACGGCTTTGCGCTGGGTAACAGTGGCGTGACCACGAAGGACATCGAAGACGCCCTGCGACTCCACGACCATCCTCGATTCACCCATGACCCAACGCTCCAAGCGTTGGCGCCGTGGACTGACATCATGCAGAGGCCCCCGAACCGACTCACTTGGGTGCTGGAAGACTCGGGCGGGAACTCAGGCGAGACGATCTTCCCCTACCTCACGTGGGACCTCCGTGCTCCTACCACAGACACGCCCACGGTCTTCTGGCACGGGACCCGCGGCGACCTGGCGGCCCGTCTTGCTTTCAACGGAGGTCACCTCCTGCCGGGCCCCCGCCGTGAAGCGAAGGGCCGAACCGCACAAATGTCGACCGCACGTACGTGGGTGTGCACCCGTCGCTGGCCGCGTGGCACGCGGTGCCGCCTCACCCGCCCCGCAGCCTCGAAGACGACACCCTCGCCTGGGGACCCATCGCGCTCTGGATGTGCGAGGCTACCAAACCGCCGCGCGGTGAGAACTGGCACAACTTCGTGAACGGGGAAGCCCACGGAGCGCGCCTCATCTACCCACGGGTCCTGGGCCTCCTCATCCGCATGGACTGGTGTGCCCCCACCGAAGCTGCCTCCAGGTGCCGTGCCCTCCCGCACACCTGTGGCATGGGCGACTGCACGCACGCCCACCACATTGCCGGCTTCGATCACCCAGACCTCCGCGAGGCGGCTGAAGCCCGCGACCAGGAGGCAAAGATCTGGCGCCGGCTGGACACCGCGGCAGCGTGGCCACCGCCACAGGCACTATACTCGCCAGAGGCAGCGCGAGCATGGGCTACACAGCACTTCGACACCGAAGCAGCCACCAGGGCCGACCCCAACCAGCCCCGTCCGCGTGCCTCGCTTCGCAAGCTCCAGCTGGACCCGCAGCCACTGATCGACCTGGTGTACACTGCCGCGGCGCAGGCTGTACCCGAGCGGTGGCAGTCTGACGTACGAGCGCCGCGCCCCAGCGGCTCCAGCCCTGGGGCCGCGCCTGGCCCATCGCACACCTCTCAGCCAGGTGCCGCCTCGGGACACAGTCCAGACCGCTCACCGACGGCATCGGGAGCCGACGACCGCCGCACGCCGTCCCTTATCAGCGCGGCCGCCGCCCTCGCCCGAGGCCACGCTCGCTCACGGCGCTCCGCCTCACGTTCGTCACGGCAGAGCGGCGGAAACTCCGCCTCCGACAGCAGCGACATCGATACGTGGGAGCACATCGAGACGGAAGAGGAGCCGACCGCCTACCACGTCCTCGCCTTCCACGTCCGCGATGTGCGGTCCCGTGTGAACGCCCCTGGCGTTGAGGTCTGGCTCGACCCAGGCGAGCATCACGATGGCGCCTACCTACCGTGGGGGACGACCGTTGTGGGCCACCGCGTCACTGACCCTGCGGTTGCGGGTCGCGATGGCTGGGTCATCCTTCACCACGATCACGGCGACACCACCACCAGGCTCTGGGCACCGACCCAAGTCCACGTCAAGGCGGACGACACTTGGCGCACGGTCATGATCGCAGCGGACCTGGGGCCCCAGTGGATCCAGCGCCATGCTGACGACGCTCGCCTCCCCGCGGAGGCGGTCCGCACTACAGGCCCGTCCTGGTTCGCCGACGTCTGGCCTTTGTGGGATCGACCCCGACCCCACCCAGACGACGCAGTCACCGACGAGCAAGCGTTCCCGCCCCTACCAGGACGCTGGATTTGCCTACAGTGCCGATTCCAATGCTGCCAGTAGTGTGCTGCCCGCCGCAACACGCAGCTCGGCACCTCGGGCCAACCGACGTGCCCGGACTGCTCCCTCAGCGGACTGCGTGCACCTATGGACTGGTCCACGGACTACTCTTGCAACAGCTGGACGTGCGTGTACAGCACCGACGACAGGGCCGCCGACACATGCTGCCTTTCCAGCAGATGCCCACATCCGCCTCGTCCGCACAGCCTGTTCGACGTCCGTGCCACAGGGATGCCTCCGCACATCCTCGCCCGCCAATACGGCAACGCGCCAGCCCAGCACGACCTCATGGAGCCCCCCCGAGCGCCTTCAGGCCCCGGGGGGAGCCTCCGCAACCAGGCCAAGCAGGATACCAGGGCCAATGGTATCTACCACCGAGGCCGCGTCGCGTCCCCAAGCAGGGATTGCCCGACGGCACGAGGCGGCCACCAGGGTTCACAGGGACGGGGATGCCTGAAGACCCGTCTCCCGACCAACCGCGGTGGAAGGAAGGCTACGTGCTCTTCGGCCCGCACCAGGCCCTCAAGGAGGATTTCATCTTCAACAAAGCGGTGCGCCGACCTTACTCCCTAGCCATCACCAACATGTACAGGGATCGTGTCACAGTCAGGACCGTCTGCGAGTCTATCGCCGAGCGCATCCACACTACCCGCACGCGCTGGCGGGACGTGGTACTGCACTGGGATGCCGAGGGCGGCCCTGGGCCCCAAGCTCTCGACTACGACATGCGCCTCTGTGACGCCATGGTGAGTCGTGCCACGACCGAAGCCGAGTTGAACCACGACCGCAGCAACCGTGGTAGCTTCTGTCTCTATGGACCAGCGCACCAGCGGGCTGTGAACATCACGGTGCTCCACGAGCCGCAGAACATTGACTTCGTGGAGCATGTACGGCGCTACTCACCTGTCGGGGAGACTTACCCAGACCATGCCTTCGAGCACGTCTACCAGGGCTGGCGGCGGCCCGACGTGCCGCCCATCCTCCCCGACACCCGCCCGCTCTCGAGAGCCGACGAGCAGCGCTACCAGCAGCACCAGCAGCGCACCCAGCAGCGCGACCAACGCGACGCAGGTCAGCCGAGCACGCCACGCAACCGCTCTCCCGCGCGCGTCCCGACAGGCGACAGAGCGGTGTACGGCGGGGGCGCCGCCTACCACCGTGGCCCCATTGGTGCCAGGCCCGCGGCGGCAGGGGCAGCCGCCTCCAGCTACGGCCACGTCCCCCACGCCAGGGTGCACCAGCGGTCGTCGGCTACCCGCGCGCACTCGCGCAGGCTCCCCCACGGGCCACCTCGCCCGCGCCAGGGTCCACGCGTGCCTGGGGCCATTACCCAGGCCGCCACGACAGCACCGCCAGCAACCAGTCCGCAGCGGCACCCCCTGCGGCTTCAGCCCAGGGGGCTGCACCAAGCCGCGGCAGGACAGGGCGCCCCGAAGGATGGCGCGAGGCGAACGTGCGCGCCTGGCAACCGCGCCAACACACGCCCCCGCCAAACGTGGCCGCAGCGCAGCGCCCTGCCCAGGCAAAGCCCGACCCCCCTGAGCGCGAGCGGCAGCCGCTCGTCCCGCTCGTCCTCACGCACACCCAGGCACACCACAGCGCCTCCCCGCGGCACAGCGAGGGTAGTGCCCACCGCGTCAGCCCC
>CAUYUJ010019487.1:95346-125346 GCA_963575745.1 Prorocentrum cordatum
AACGGGCTTGCCGAACTGAACGCGGACGAGCTCCAGGCAACGTACGACATGCACAAGTCCAACACGAAGAAGCTCGGCAGCGCCCTGATCCGCATGTGTGCCACCAACCAGATCAGCTACACGCTTGACCATCACCAGCGCAGCAAGCCTAAGCGCATTGGCGGCGACACATCACACCCACCAGCGGGTTCCGCACGTCTTCAGACTGCGGACACCCAATTCATCGCCTTGGACCCGGCCTTTTGGAAGGTCCCCGTCCTCGCCGAACCCACATCCCCCGACGACGGCAAGACGTACAAGCCCAGTATCAGCCTCCACGACTACGAGAGCGGTGAGCGGCTGCTCCAACACCACCTCGAGCAGGGCAAGCGAACCACGGGTCAGCTCGCGATTGCTGTCATGGGCCCAAAAAACGACAACTACGTCGGTACCGAGCTCGCCGTCCCCGTCCTGAAGCGTCACCCCAAGGCGCCCAAAGTGGTCCACACGCACGTCCCCGTGACCGTGTACCAGCTGGGCACCAAGGAGGTCGCCTGCACGGAAAAGGTAGCCGTCGCCACCATCGACCCTGCCGACCACGTCTGCTGGATTCGGGCGACCATACACGAGACCGAGGCCATTGCCGCAGTCCCCTCCATGCACCAGGCCTTCGAGGACCAGTTCTCGGGAGGTGCCCCCGTGAACGGTGGTCCACGCACCAAGGGCCCTTTTCGAGGGGACTCCGCTCCACAGGACAAGGCGCGCCAAACCAAAAGCACAGGGAGTCCAAGAAAGACGCTCGCCGCCAGGAGCTCGATAGTCAGCTCCAGGACACCTTCAAGGCCCTCTTCCACGGCAACTTTAAAGCCGTCACCATCCTTGAACCCTGCAAAAGCCTAGGCAGGTTTGGATCGGGCGTCGGGAAGAGGTCCCTGGCCGCCACCTTCGGCGTCAGTCTTCAAGCGGTCGACAAGGTCTTGGCGGGATCAGGGCAACTCGGCGCTACCTACGACCTCAGCAACGTAGGTGCTGACGAGCCCACCGCTGACAAGTATCAGACCGTGTGGTTCCCTGAGGACCATCCCATCACGATGGCAGATGCGTTCCAGAAGTCGGTGGAGTTCAAGGCCCTGGGAGTCGTCAGGCACGGCAAGTCAGGCTTACTGGGGATCCGTGTTCCACGGGGGTCAGACGCCGCCAGGGCTGCGGCCGTCAGCATCCGCGGCTGCGAGGCTTCCCTCGCCAAGACGCGCTACCGCATCACTGGCATTGCGGCACGCCACGCCACGCTGACCCAGCTCGCCAAGACTCTCACGGGCCCGTCCGTCAAATGGGACTGTGAGGTCTACCACACCGCCTGGGACCCAGCCACTGCGGCCCAGTTTGCCTTAGTGCGTGCCCATCGGCCCCCACTCACATACACGGTACAAGTTGCGGGGTGCCCCATCCCGTGGAGCATCACCGAGGCCCCGTTGGCTGAGGTGGTGCCAAAGCGGGACAACGTCACCATCGTCACGCCTACCACCATTACGGAGCCTGTGACGCCGCCAGCTCGTGGTGGCGGCTTCAGCCCCGCCACCGGCACACTCCTCACCAAAGCGGCCCAGAGCCCCTATCTCCACGACCTCATGACTGCCACGCCCAAAGGCAAAGGCGTCGCACCGCTCCTGATCCCCAAGGAGGAGCCTTTAGCCAAGCGCCACCGATCCTCCAGTGGGAAACGTGACGCCCCGCCGCACGCAAGGTCACACTGCGCCCCAGGCCGCAGCTCCTCTGCACCCCCGCACGGCACGGACGGAGCCGCTGAACAAACGGCCGCCCCAGGAGCAGGTGGTCATGACTCCCGGCATGGCACGGTGGCGGCAGAAGGCGGGGGCCACTCCGAAGGCGACGCTGCCACAGCCGCCGAAGTACCAGGCGACGCCGAGGACGTCGAGATCCTCTCATCAGGCGATGAATACAGCGAGGCCTCCCACGAACTCAACACCTTCGGTGAGCGCTTCGCATCGGCCTCTCAACCGCCAGATGCTGCCACGACCCGCATCCAGCACATGGAACAACAGCACGAGCTGCTAGCCAACACGGTGGATAACATGCAGGTCCAGCTTGCGGGCGTTCTCTCCTCCCAGGCCACGCTCACGGAGCACGTCTCGGGGTTGGAACGGGGGCTTGCCACCGTCGCCACCCAGCAACAGACGGCAACCGCCGAAGCTGCTGCACTGCGCGGCGACATCCAGGCCCTCCTCGGGCACCTCACGGGGGGCACCATCCACCTGCCACAAGTGGCCACTCTGGCAACTAAGAAGGAGGAAGCTGCAGCGGCCGCTGATCCCGTGGCTGTCTGCGGGTGGATCGACCAGCCAGGCCAGGTCACCCCAGGGACGGGGCCCCCAGGCGCTGACAAAGGCAAAGACAAGGGTCGGGCCACCCAGGAACCCTATTGAAGGTGCCTCAGAGAGCCCGCCTCAGCCCTCCGAGGAAGCGCCTCCAGAGGCATCTCTTCCCTCTTCGCGTTGTATCTCCTTCTTGTCACCTCATGTCTGTTTTGGCAGCAGCACGCGCAAGCTATCTGGTGTAGGGACACCCGCAGTCTTGCAGGGGGCGTGATTGTTGCAATGTACATGAGCATTCAGGGGTATTTGAGGACGTGTGCCGACATGCAGCTTTTGGCTCATCGCTCGCGCCGCCTGCCTGGCCTCGCCATCATGCGGCGCCTTGCCTGCAGCATGGCCCTCCCTCGCTAGCTGGAGCACGCCCGTCTTCAGGCGGTGCGCCCCAGCACGTTTTCCTTTACGATGACAGCAGCATCTACAAGTACGATCATTGCACCATTTTGGACCCGATCGTGAACAGCACCGCCGCCGCGGGTCCGTGCGGCAAGGGACCGTTGGGCGCCATCGCGAGTGCATGTACGCCCTCGTCAACTACGACACATGCATCGCAGTCCACCCTCAGCGTGGCCTCGACCGTCGTGCAGCACACCCTCGACGGGGCCGCTGACCAAGGCCATGCACACAGTGGCGGCTTCAGCCCCGCTGTCGTGCCCCGCTATAGTCCCACGGGTCTCATTACCCCCCTGTGCGCCAGAGGCGAACCCGAGGAGGACCCCGCTTTCTGGCACCTGATGATGATCCGAGCCCGGCTCATACCGTGCGCTGCGGCGTGGGCACCAGGCGAGGACCACCAGGACGTGTTCTGGGCATGGCTCGAGGACTGCGTCCCGTACATCCTGGCGACGCTCCATCTGCCACAGTATGACCACTTTTTCCAGGAGGACTCCGAGGAGAAAAACGACGCCCTGCGCCAGCGCACCGCGATCGACATGTGTGAGGACATCTGGTATAGAGCGGGCCCTGACAGACAGCGCACCAACCGCAACCTCACTCGTATCCAGGGCAGCCGCGAGTACTCCACCCGCTACTTTGGCCTCCTTCTGGAATACCAGGGCGCTCGTGCTCAGCTCGTCGGCCCTGAGGCTTTCACGGCACCCTTGCCGTCATACCTCTCACGGGCCCACGCCTTACTACCAAGAGGCCTCCCTCCACCTGACCAAGACGTCCTGGCGTACCTCGCGGACGCGATCCTGCACCACCCGACAGACATGCAGCCGCTTGTCGAGGCGGAGCTCGCCGCGGCACCGATGGAACCGCTAAACCCACCACCGCCAGCTGGCCTCGCCCAGCACGCCACAGGTGAGCAGGTCGCAGACGACCCCATATCATGGCTGCTCCAGCACATCGCGGCCAGCGATATCAGCAACATACCCCAGGACTCGTTCCACGCGTCGGACGATATCAGCAACATATCCCTGGGCTCGTTCCACGCGTCGGACGATAGTCAGGACAACATGGAAACCCAGGATCGTGACGGCATGACACCACCAGGCGACACGGCCCAGCATGACCGTGACAGCGAACCCCACTCAGGGCACACCCCGTCGCACAGCAGTCCGCCCAACGACTCGGCCCAGACCGACCCCTGCGCACAGCTCAACGACGTTGAAGGCGCCACTGTCGCCGACGTGACAAGCCATGCTACTGCATCGCCAGCTCAAGCCAGCCCGCGCAGTGGCGGCTTCAGCCCCGCTGCAGCACTGGCTGGACCTGGACATCTCCAGACCGCAGGTGGCAGCACCACGCCCCGCACTCCTGTCTGCCGTGTTAACGGGACTGACTCCAATCTCAGCTTTATCGACCACTGGCAGGCCGACATCGATAACGACCCCATCGACGACGCGAACCCAGATGCCAGCGGCACCTACGACGCCCAGCACAGCGCAGCGGCATCACGACACTGTGGCTGCCTCATTTGCCTCTTTGTAGCCACGTACGCCATCGTGATAGCAATGCCGTATAAGGACCAGATCGATGGGTACCTGCCGACACCGAGCCGAGACCCCAGCTACCGACAACGACGACGACGTCAAGCGGCGGCACCAGGCCCATCTGTGCCCACCACACCCCGACGCACAACGGCATACAACGTCACGTCCGCATTGTGGGGTACTCTCATGTGGGCCAGCGCCAAACTCAGAGATATTGTCTCGGGTGGAGCCAGCGCAGTCGGGGTCGGCCTCGGGGGTGTCCTGAAATGGGCCAGCGGCAAACTCGGAGCTATCGCCACTGGCGGAGTGGTGTGCGGTCTTCTTCTTGTCGGCGCCAAACTCCTCGCTCAAGGAGCCGTCGGACACGTAGGAGCCCGCATCTGTGCGCGTGCCCTGGACTCATCCACGGCCCAGTGGTGCCTCCGCTGTTGCCAACCGATCAGGAGGCCGCGCGATGAGGCCACATACACAATGCCACGCACGCTTGCCGAAGAACACGAAGACCAGCACGTGCACTCACTCCGACATCCGCTGCTACAGGAACACTACGCCGCAGCAGTTGCCGCCGCAGTCGCCGATGTCACCACCGCCACCACCGCCGCCATCGTTGAAGTCACTGCCGCCGTATCGCGAGCCTCGTCCGTCACACCACGATCGACCAGCCCGTCTCTGCGATACGGTTCCAAGAGCGGCGCGGTCTACGGTAACCCACCGACTCACGAAGACGCCACAGCCCACGCCAGCGACGCCGAGGCAAGGGAACCACGTGAGCGCACCCGCGACAGGCCGTGGTCCATCTTCCGACATGCAGATGCTCGTGGTTCCTCTTCCGACACGGACACCCAACCACCACGTCGGCGAGCACGCTATGCATCACCCGCCAGGCCCCAGGCGCCTTTAGGCCCTGGTACGCCCCATCTAGCCCTCAAGCCACCGACGCGCAACTTACGCAACACTATTCAGCGCGACCCAGCGGTGCCCGTGCCGCCGACGAGCATCCTCAACGCCCTGTACCAAAACGGCTTTGCGCTTGGTAACAGTGGCGTGTCTACAGAGGACATCAAAGACGCTCTGCGACTTCACGACCATCCTCGATTCACCCACGATCTAACACTCCAAGCGCTGGGGCCGTGGACTGACATCATGCAGAGGCCCCCGAACCGCCTCACTTGGGTGCTCGAAGACTCGGGCGGAAACTCAGGCGAGACGATTTTCCCCTACCTCACGTGGGACCTCCGCAAACCCACCACCGATGTGCCCACTGTCTTCTGGCATGGGACCCGTGGCGACCTTGCGGCCCGTCTCGCCGCCAGCGGAGGGCACCTCTTGCCAGGCCCCCGCCGTGAAACGAAGGGTCGAACTGGCACCAACGTTGGCCGCACGTACGTGAGTGTGCACCCTTCGCTGGCTGCGTGGTACGCAGTGCCGCCCCACCCGCCCTACAGCCTCGAAGACGACACCCTCGCGTGGGGACCCATCGCGCTCTGGATGTGCGAGGCCACCCAACCACCGAGCGGTGAAAACTGGCACAACTTCGTGAAAGGGGAGGCCCACGGAGCGCGCCTCATCTACCCTCGGGTCCTGGGCCTCCTCATCCGCATGGACTGGTGTGCCCCCACGGAAGCTGCCTCCAGGTGCCGTGCCTTGCCACAAGTATTTGGCATGGGCGACTGTGCGCACGCCCTCCACATCGCTGGCTACGATCATCCAGATCTCCGTGAGGCCGCTGAAGCCCACGACCAGGAAGCTAGCACTCGGCGCAGGCTGGGCATCGCGGCAGCGTGGCCACCGCCGCAGGCACTATACTCGCCAGAGGCAGCGCGAGCATGGGCCAAACAGCATTACGACACTGAAGCAGCCACCAGGGCCGACCCCAACCAGCCCCGGCCACGCGTCTCGCTGCGCAGGCTCCAGCTGGACCCGCAGTCACTGATCGACCTTGTGTACACTGGCTTGCAAGCCGTCCCCGTGCGGGGGCACCCCGAAGCACGCGAGTCGCGCCCCAGCGGCTCCAGCCCTGGGGCCGAGCCTGGTCCACCGCGCACCTACCAGTCAGGTGCCGCCCTGGCACACAGTCCAGACCGCTCATCGACGACACCAGGAGACGACAACCGCCGTATGCCGTCCCTCATCAGGGCTGCCGCGGCCCTCGCCCGAGGCCACGCCCGCCCACGGCGATCCGCCTCTCGTGCGTCACGGCAGAGTGGCGAAAACTCCACCTCGGACTACAGCGACATCGAGACGTGGGAGCACATCGTGACGGAAGTGGAGCCGACCGCCTACCACGTTCTCGCCTTCCACGTCCGTGATGTGCGGGCCCGTGTCAATGCCCCTGGCATCGAGGTCTGGCTTGACCCTGGCGATCACCACGACGGCGCCTACTTACCGTGGGGGACGACCGTCATGGGCCATCGCGTTATCGACCCTGAGGTGGTGGGTCGTGACGGCTGGGTCATCCTCCACCACGACCATGGCGATACCACTACCAAGCTCTGGGCACCGACCCAAGTCCACGTCAAGGCGGATGACACGTGGCGCACGGTCATGGTACCAGCGGACATGGGGCCCCAGTGGATAGAGCGCCACGCCGATGACGCTCGCCTCCCCGCCGAGGTCGTCCGCACTACAGGCCAGTCCTGGTTTGCCGACGTCTGGCCCTTGTGGGATCGACCTCGACCCCACCCTGACGACCCAGGCACAAACGAGCAAGCGCTCCCGCCCCTACCAGGACGCTGGTCATGCCTACAGTGCCGATTTCAATGCTGCCAGTACTGTGCGGCCCGCCGCAACACGCAGCTCGGCACCTCGGGCCAACCAACGTGCCCAGACTGCGCCCTCAGCGGACTACGTGCACCTATGGACTGGTCCACGGACTACTCTTGCAACAGCTGGACGTGTGCATTCAGCACCGACAACAGGGACTC
This sequence comes from Prorocentrum cordatum, assembly GCA_963575745.1. Classification (NCBI taxonomy): domain Eukaryota; class Dinophyceae; order Prorocentrales; family Prorocentraceae; genus Prorocentrum; species Prorocentrum cordatum. Next base: position 102,574 of record CAUYUJ010019487.1, read on the forward strand.
TGACACATGCTGCCTCTCCAGCAGGTGCCCTCACCCGCCCAGTCCACACAGCCTGCTCGACGTCCGTGCCACAGGGATGCCGCCGCACATCCTTGCCCGCCAATTTGGCAACGCGCCAGCCCACCACGACCTCAAGGAGCCCCCCCGAGCGCCTTCAGGCCCCGGGGGGGAGCCTCCACAACCAGGCCAAGCTGGTTACCAGGGTCAATGGTACCTTCCACCGAGGCCGCGGCGGGTCCCCAGGCAGGGATTGCCCGACGGCACGCGGCGGCCACCTGGGTTCACAGGAACGGGGATGCCTGAAGACCCGTCCCCCGACCAACCGCTGTGGAGGGAAGGCTACGTGCTCTTCGGCCCCCACCAGGCCCTCAAGGAGGACTTCACCTTCAACAAAACGGTCCGCCGACCTTATTCCCTAACCATCACCAACATGCACAGGGATCGTGTCACAGTCAAGACCGTCTGCGAGTGCATCGCCGAGCGCATCCACACTACCCGCACCCGCTGGCGGGATGTGGTACTGTACTGGGACGCCGAGGGCGGCCCTGGGCCTCAAGCTCTCGCCTACGACATGCGCCTCTGCGACGCCATGGTGAGCCGAGCCACGACCGAAGCCGAGCTGAATCACGATCGCAGCAACCGTGGTAGTTTCTGTCTCTATGGACCAGCGCACCAGCGCGCCGTAAACATCACGGCGCTCCCCGAGCCGCAGAACATTGACTACATGGAGCATGTGCGGCGATATTCACCCGTCGGGGAGACTTACCCAGACCACGCCTTCGAGCACGTCTACCAGGGCTGGCGGCGGCCCGTCGTGCCCACTGTCCTCCCCGACACCCGCCCGCTCTCGAGAGCCGACCAGCAGCGCTACCAACAGCACCAGCAGCGCATTCAGCAGCGCGACCAACGCGACGCAGGTCAGCCGAGCACTCCACGCAACCGCTCCCCCGCGCGTGTCCCGACAGGCGGCAACACGGTGTACGGCGGGGGTGCCGCCTATCACCGTGGCCCCATTGGCGCCAGGCCCGCGGCGGTTGGAGCAGCTGCCTCCAGCTACGGCCATGCCCCCCACGCCAGGGTGCATCCAGCGGCCATCGGTCACTCGCGGGCACTCGTGCAGTCCCCCCCACGGGCCACCTCGCCCGTGCCAGGGTCCACGCGTGCCTGGGGCCACTACCCAGGCCGCCATGACAGCACACCCAGCAACCAACCCGCAGTGCTAACCCCTGCGGCTTCAGCCCAGGGGGCTGCACCAAGCCGTGGCAGGACAGGGCGCCCTGAAGGATGGCGCGATGCGAACGTGCGCGCTCGGCAACCGCGCCAACACACGCCCCCGCCAAACGTGGCCGCATCGCTGCGCCCTGCCCGGGCAAAACCTGCCCCACCTGTGCGAGAGAGGCAGCCGCTCGTCCCGCTCGTCCTCACGTACACCCAGGCGCACCACAGCGCCTCCCCGCGGCACAGCGACGGAAGTGCCCACCACATCAGCCCCCGCCCCGACGCTGTTGACCCTGACCAGGCCACAGCCACGGCGGAGGGCGGCGAAGGCGGCCCCCGCCAGCCCAGCCCATCACCCTGCGCGGCGCCGATCCGATCCCCGAGCAGGGCGGATTCCGAGCGCGCTAATGCCCAGGCGACCTCGCCACGCGACCGCCACACGGGCGGGCGCGTCCCGCGCAGCAGGTCCTGCAGCCGCCACAGCTCACGCAAGGCACCAGGGAGCTCCACGAGCTCGCCGCCTCGCGAGACTCAGGCTGATGGCCGAGCCCCCGGAGTGGTGCCACGCTTCGGTGCCAGCGTCATCGAACCTGGCCAGGTCGACCTCTCTCCGACGCCGTCCACGGACCACGAGCCGCCGCTGCCCACCCGCGTGATCGTCCCCATCGACGAGGCGCCGACCTTCGACCCGTACAAGAACAAGTACCGTGTCAAGGACCTTGCGGCGGGTTTCGGCGGTGGCTCACCGCTCTCACCTCAGAGTCGGGGCGGAGCCCCCGCCACCTCAGCCGCTGCCGCGGCAGCGGCGGCCCCGCGGGGAATCAGCCCTGTCCGCAACGCGGGCCTCACGGCAGCGGGCATGGACGAGGCCCAGCGCCAGGCCACCGACCGCGCTGCTCGAGCTGTTCCACCAGATGCTGCTCATCAAGATACTGACGGGGCGGGCGCGCCACCGCAGGACGGACCAGCGGTGTCGCGTGCGCAGTATATGCGCGTGCGTTGTGCCGCTGCCGCGCCGAGCCGCCGCCGCTGGTTCGCTTTTGCTTTTGTGTTCGGCAGGACGGATCGAGGAGTCGCCTCCCTCTCCCTCTGCTACCGTCTCACCTCTCCTCCCCTCGTCCCCTATGGTACTGGAGTGAGGAGGATTTTTCGAGACAGTTCATTGACGTTTATGAACCCCCCCTGGCGCAGTGCCGACCATGTCTCGCCTATACTTCTGGCCTGACGGCGGCTTCAGCCCCGGTCAAGCTAATCCATAGGAACGCCATGAGCTCCTACTGTGGCCAAGCCTTCTACCTGGGCGAGGGTCAGGCTGACCTACACCGTGCGGGGCGTGCAAACCCCAGCTCCACCGATGGAGACGGGCCAGGTCGCTCCATACACCTCGTCAGCCTAAACATCACCAGTCTCTCAGCGAACTGGCCAACCATCACCGCTCTTGGTGTCGACCACAACGCCGCAGTCATAGCACTGCAGGAGACCCGACATGCCAAGCCGACCAGACAAGCCATCGCTACCAGCGCCGCCAATCCACACCACGGGGGATACCACGCCAGTCTTGGACCTGACCTGGATCTGGCGCGAGCCCAGCGCAGAGCTGCCCACGGCGGCACAGACCACACCGTCGTGGGCAACACTGGCGCCTCGGGAGGGGTCGCCATCCTCTCTAAGGATGCCATTGTCGACTCCACTGTCGACGACACTGCGCCCTGTATCGTCGCCCTCAAGGCCAAGAAAAGATGGCACGAGGCCTTTCTCCCGCTCTGCACTCAGCACCGCCGCAGGCGGCGACGAAACAACCACGGGCCCGCTGGGATCTACATAGCGAGCCTCTACGGGGTTGCTGGAGGAGACAGCACAGATCTTTTTCGGCTCGCTGACTGCGCCGCCGCAAGGGTCGGCTCAGCCCCGTATTTCATCTGCATGGACGCCAACACGAACATCGACGACAATCCACACCTGCTGCACATGATGCAGCACGGATGGTTTAACGTCGCTGAGGGCACACCAGACCACACCATGCACACATACGGCAATATCCCTGACTGGGACCGCGTCACCAAGTGCCCCCGCACTTCGCGCATCGATTATATCATTGCCAACCAAGCGGCGCGATCCCTTGTCACCGACTTCTGCTATCTGCGCGACTTGCCAGCGAAGTCCCATGTTGGCCTGCAGGTCACGCTTGACCTCAGTCGCCTCGACCATACGGCCCGACGCCTTCTTGCCCCCACGCCCTACCCTCCCAACGATGGAGCTCACGAGGGTCACGAACTGCAGGCTTTAGGGACCCTCATCGCTGGGCGATATCAGGACCGCATGGAGCAGGCCGACGCACGCGACGACGTGGAACGCATGTTCGCCCTGGCTAACGAGGCCAGTCATGAGTACCATCTCACCCGTCTGCGCGACCTGCCACCTCCACCGCCTGACCACCCAAAAAAGAAGCCCCCCACCATGCACGGGCTCACGCCCATGTTCGAGGAGCGACCAGTTGTCCCCCGTGCCTTCCCCACCTACGGAGCTTCCACGATACACATGAACCGACTGCGCAAGCTCCATCGGCAACTCTGTGAGCTTCGCTTCATCGGACAGCACCATCATTTAGACTGCCGTGCCATCCCGCCGTACCTAGCGCAGCGCATCGACTGCACGTGGACCGCGGCCCGCCTCCTATGTCACAAGCTGCGCCCCACGGTTCTCCTTGACTTCCCCGAGGCCTGGACCCCCGACGAGCCAGCACCTCACGGAGAGCACCTTGACGGTTTGATCCAAAACCTCGACCTAGAGCTGGCGCGACGTGCGAACCGTGCCAAAGCTGAACGCATCAAGATATGGGCTGAGGGCGTCCGCGAGCCAAGCGGGCGAAAGGCGGCCATATACGCACGGGCTGCTGACAGCTCGCCCACGGCGTATCTCCGCACGCCTACCACACCTGACGATACGCAACTCCACTGCGACACCAACGCCTTCAAACCTGACAAAGCTAGCACGGACGATAGCGACGCTGACACCGAAGCTGGCGGCTTCAGCCCCAGCGACGGTAGTTCGCCCGACACGGACAACGACGAAGACCACACTTGTGAACCACCACCTGCACAAGTCCCCGACATTCTCCCTGCCAACGCCATTGTTGCTAATACCAAAGACATGCTTAAGCTCATGGTCGACACCTGGGAGCCCATCTTGGGCAGGTACCGCGCCCGTGCAGGACATGACGCCGAAGCCATGCCGACGTGGGCTGACTTCTACGACGAGTACCGACAAGAGCTGCCTACGCCATCACCAGCTACCCCTTTCCACCTCACCGACGACCAACTCATCCACTTTATTCGCACCCGTTCACCGCGCCGTGCGGGGGGACTGGACGGCTGGACTACTAAGGAGGCTAAGGAGTTACCCGACGACATCCTTCGCCTCTTCGCCAGCGTCTTACGCGCTATGCAACGCACTGGCACCATCCCAGAACCCCTCCTTCATGTGCCAAACCCGTGCCTCCGAAAAGGCCGAGGCGAACTCCCAACGGACCAACGACTTCTCTCGGTGCTTTCCGTTTGGATGTATGCGTGGGAAGCGCCAGCTTACCGCAGCCTCACGGACTGGCGGAAAGGATGGACCCACGCCACGAGCTTTGGCGCTGTCCCCAAAGCTACCATTGGGGACGTCAGCACCTCTCTTGCCCTGCGCATCGAACACGCCAGGGCCTTACTCCTTCCCTTAGCTGGGGCTGCCCTTGACCGACAGAAGTGTTTCGACTACCTCATCACGGACATTTGCCTTAACCTTGCGCTTCACGCGGGGTGCCCCCAAGACATCGTTACTGTCCGCAGAAACTTCTACAGTCGCCACAAACGCTACATCCGCATGAACGGAGCGTACTCTAAGGAATTGGCCAGGACCAACGGTCATCTCCAGGGAAGCTCTTGGTCCCTGGACGACATTAAGCTGCTCATGTGTGTGTGGACCAAGAGACAGCATCGATACGTTCCGCGATCACTCAGCACTACCTTTGTTGACGACAGCAACTCCACTACTCACACCGCGCCTGAGTTGCAGAAATCTCTTGATGAAACCGCCAAGTTTGATCGATTTTCAGGTCAACGCATTCACCCTGGCAAAGTGGCGGGGTGGGCGCTCACCGACGAGCTTCACGCCGCCGTTACCCAGCTCACTCTGGCGGAACGGCCCTTACGCGTGGTCGACTCCTTCAAGCTCGTCGGGAGTTACATCAACGCCGAGGCAGCGCCGGCTCCAGCCGCGCTTAACCTCACGGCCACCGCTGACGCCCGTGTTCGGAGGGCGACTAGTCGCCTGCCGCGCATTGGCAAGCTCCCATCGCCGATGCTTATTAAGGCGCGGCACGCCCGTTCCCTTGCTGCCAGCGTCTGTACCACGGGCACCGACATTCAAGCCCCATCAGGCCCCGTCAAAACTGCCTACAACCATGCCCTTAAGGCGGCTATCCGCCCCAAGGGAAACAAGTGGGTCGAGTTTGGACTCTCATGGCCGTGTGCGTCCCAGGACACGCCCTGGAGATTGACGCCATCACGCAGCGTGAAGTTTTCCTGTGTCTGCGGCGACAGGTTAATCGCGACGCTACACTCTGCGGTCTCGTCAGGGATCTCCAACACCACGTTCAGACCCTGTTTGGTGGAGGACCTGTCGGACGACTTGTCCAGTCGCTCCAGCAGCTCCGTTGGACCTGGCCCACATTTGGCATCATGTACGACGACTGGGGCTGCCAGATCAGTTGGCTGAACTTACCCCAAAACGCCTTCCTTCACATGCTGCGGGCCTCACAACGCAGAGCCTTTCTGAGGAGGATCAAGCCACGGCGTCACGACCTTGGATACCTTGCCTCTGTCAGACAGGGCCTCGACCTCTTCGCCAGCACGTGGCTCGCCCGAACGAAAGGAGCAGCCAAATGCACTGCCTGGCAGCTGGCGCTCCTCCTGAACTACCTGTCGGGCGGGGACCACACCCAACAGCGACGATCCCGATCAAACACGTCTGCTGACCCCAGCCCCATCTGCCGATACTGCGACGAGGAAGAGGAAACTCAGGAGCACACTGTCCGCGACTGCAAGTGCTGGGCCCGAGAAAGACTCCCTCTCACCACCCTCATCAGTGACGAGCAGTGGGCCCGTCTTCCGCCGCACACAAGACACTGCGGGCTCTTCGATGAAGACCCAGCCCTCCTCGACCTGCAGGCCGACCTCGCGAGGGACCCGCTACCTCAGCCCATACCGCGGCCCCCACCTGAGGGAGATCCTGCGGCTTCAGCCCAGGACTCCTACACCACCTACCTTGACCACGACACTGGTTGGACATGGGTCTACGCTGCCACGGACGGTGCATGCACCAACCAAGCCATCCCATTGCTAGCACGAGCGGGCTACGGCGTCTACTACGGCATCGACCACCGCATGAACTACAGTGCACGCGTTCACGGCATTACGCAGAACGCACAGCTTGCGGAGACCCTCGCCATTGTCCACCTCACGGCATGTGCTGAACGGCCCGTACACGTTTTCGTGGACAACCAGGCGGTGGTCGATGGGTTCCAAAGTATCATCGACGGACACTCACCACCGCAGGGCACGCACGTGGAGCTCTGGGAAAAGATCCACCGATGCGTCATGGCCAAGCCCAACATGTTCCGCGTCGAGAAAATCGCAAGCCACCTGGGAGACATGGGCATCGACCTCGGGCTCATCGGGCCCATCGCGGAGGAGTTCAATCGTCAGGCTGACGCCCTCGCCACAACGGCGGCACGTACTCATAACCTTCCAGACGACACCGTCGAAGCTGCCAAAACACGACATCGCCAAGCGACCGTGCTTCATGGAGTCGCTGTCGCCATATACGAGCGTAGACACCGCACACTCCCCCTCCCACACCGCAGGGCTGGGTTTACAGCTGCGGAACTCAACAAAATGGAACCAAACCCCCTGCTGTCTGACCAGGCACCACCCGCGGCTGGACCAGACATCCCACAGAACCCGGACGAGCTCTGGGCCGAGGCCCAACGGGCGATATTCGACGAACAGGAGGACGACCCGTTCGGCTTTGGCGGGGGCCTTGACTTCCTAGGCGACGGGCCAGCCAGCGCCAACCTTGCCCCGTCGGGCACCCGCACGTCGCCCTCGACTCCGCCACTGAGAGCGGCATCGCACCCACATGACAACGCCGCTCACCTTCAAGACGCTGACGAACAGGAGGACGACCTGTTCAGCTTCGGTGGGGGATCGGACGCTTTGGACGACGGACCAGTCAGCGAAAACCCTGCCCCGTCGGGCAACCTCTCGACGCCTACCGCGACTCCGTCCCCGAGAGCGACATCGCCCCCATACGATGATATCGGCCACCGCCAAGACGCCGACGACGACCTGGGTGACCCCCGCGGACTGAGTGGCATAGACGACGCACCGCCGACACCCCACGCTGCCGACCATGCCGCCCTACCGAGACGCCACCCTTCTACGCGGCCGACCTCAGAGCCCTCGCACGGCATCATGATTGGTCCCACCGCGCAAACCACTCCGCCCCCCCACCAGCGGCAGCCCGCGGGGGCGGCTTCAGCCCCCCCGCAGGGCACTGAACCAGACAGGCCCTCGCGCCCCGTCCACGCTTCCATCGTTGCTGAGCGAGAGGATGCGGCTCTCCCGACCTCTCGGGGCGTGGCCCTAGCGGCTCCAGCCCTGGGGTCGCGTGTTCCCCTCCAGTCACCTTTCAAGGGTGACGGACGACAGCGTACAGGGTGCCGCACTACGCTAGTCCACCATCTGGACAGGCGTACCGAGGACCTCGCCTCTGTCTCGAGGCCCTCGGCCGCTGGCACTGAGCAGCCACCCCTCACCGACCGCGAAACCGAGCTGTCCCAGGCTATGGCTGCTCTCCAGCAGAGGTGCGTTGCTCTCGCCGCGGACCTCGCCGCCGCCCAAGCTCGCCAAGGCCCTCTACTCCAGCGCCTCCACAGCGCCGGGCGAGCCTTCGCCGAGCTGCTCACGCCCTCGCCCGATGGTGCCGTGCCGTCACTCACCATCCAAGCTATGCTGTCATCGTTCCGCGGCGCTCCACCTGGTGCCCCGCGCTAATCTCCTCCTCTCTGCCTGCCCGTGTGTACGCGTGGCTCCGCGTCCACGGTGTCAGGGCGTGGGGGCGGGGGGTGCCCCGTCACTGCGCGCCGCTTTGCGGCCAAGCGCCCAACTGGCGGTCTGCCAAGCCGCCTAGCCACGTGTCAGCACGTCGCCTTTCTTGTTGGGGCCTCTTTCTTTACGCGGTCTGACAGGTGAGATCATCACCGTCTGTCCGCCGTCTGTAGCGTCTGTCGCACTGCGCCGGGGGAGGGGGTTTTTGTTGCCCGCCCTCGTATCTAAAGGCTGCACCGCCGCAAATAGTGCTGCGAGTTGTCGCACCGCAGTGCGCCTCTGGTCTACTTGTCTCTCTCTCTCTCTCTCTCTCTCTCTCTCTCTCTCTCTCTCTCTCTCTCTATATATATATATATGCATCGGCGGGTTCGTTGACGTGAAAGGCACTTTTCATCGCTGTCGGCTTCCCGCCTGTCTCGCCGGCAACTCCTCGGGGCAGGTCACCGCTGGGGAGCTGGGAGCGGTTTGTTTTATGTTCGATGAGAAGCGGCTTGCAGTGGACATTATGGCGGACGTTTGTCGGGGCTCGCTGCCGATGAGGCTCTCGCGGCCCCTGTACCTCAGCCAGCAAGCTGATGAACAGAGAATGCGGATGGTGCCAGGTCTGTCACAGTCCTCGCTTCTTCAGGATCGGGGTCGGCCTGGCATTTTTACCCTCGCCTCGGGCGCCCCTGGAGAGCCCCCTCTTGGTCTGGCGAATGCCACAACGTAGACGTGGACAACTTGGGGGTCATAACCTCGGACCCGATGGATACAAAGAGGGATATGCACGCCGCGGCTGCGACGTTCGAGGCCGCGGGCCCGAGCACTCACGAGCGCGAGGTCACCCAGTCGCACGCAAAGGTCTCATGCACTCAGTTGGACCTCAGCGGGGCACGCGTCTGTTTCTCCTCAGCCAGGCTCTGGAAGGTCCGCCAAGGCGTCCTTTTCGCGTTGCGCTGTTCGAAGCAACCTGGTCGCGTCCGGGGGGCCCTCGGGGCACCTCACCTTCTGCGCGCTTCTGGACCGAGGCATGATGGTTATCTTTAGGAACATCTGCGGGTTCATCAACAAACACCGCGATCTGGCGCCTCTGTGAGACACCGCCAGAAAGAGATCACGTCGCTTCCTTACTTTTCCGCATGGACCCGCCCTGGAGCTCACCCTGGGCCCCTACGGTCGCCTCGACAGCCGCGTCGGAGGAGGAGTTCGACGGCGAGCCCCCTGAAAGCGCGGCCGAGGCGGGCCACACCCCGGAGCGCAGTCGGTCCACGAAGCTCCCGGGGGCTTCGGCCCGGGACCCTTTCTTTGGCGGGATCCTTGGCCTCTGGGCACCCACCGATTTCGTGGGCCTCGAGGGCCCGCGCAGCGGACATCGACAGGGACATCAGTTTTAAACCGACCCGGGCTGCATCGAGGTCCCCCATGGACTTCTCGGCGACTGATGTTGGCGTGCACTTCTGGCAGGCCTTTGGAGGCTTCATGACGAAAGTATCTGGTACTCTGGAGTCCCCGGCCCTGGTCATGGGCTTTCAGGCGCTGCTCAGCGAGTATCAGTTGACCGACTGCCGCGCGCTCTTCTTGGTCGATATATGGGGGTGCGTCTTGCTTTGAAACGGAGGAGCACTCGAGAATTCCAAGGCGTCGCGCGCATTCGAAGGATGAGTGCTTGGTGTCTCTGCCATGGACAACGAGTTCATTTTCGGTGGATACCCCTGGAGCGGAACACCGCCGACAAGCCCTCTCGTCTGTCCTCCGCAGCTGTGGTCGGTCCAAGTTCGAGGCCGGTCGCTCTTCCATCCGACGCCCAGCTGGGCGCGGACGCCAGCGGGCCACGCCGGCGAAGGGGAGGAGCCAGACGCGGAAGCTGACACTTGCAGCTACCAGCGCGCCAGTTCAAATCCCAGCGCGGGCGCGGATTTGTTTCAGGCAGTTCCTGTTGGACTCGTACGATCCCGACGCCAACGCGGCAGTTGGTCCCCGATTCGGCGGCGGCCGAGCGGCTGCAACCCTCCCCCAAGAAAAAAGAAATGGCCCTTTTCGGGATCGCGTCGGAGGGCGACGGCGAAAATGCGGACAGGGACAGCGACGCCACCTCTGTCACAGAAGAGGTCCTTGTCCGGACCGCTCGGACAACACGAGCTCCCCCGCCACCTCGGCCGAAGAGGGCGCGGCGAAGGGTCGAGCCCACGCGTCTAGCTGGGCTGAGCCGCCCTCCACTGGAGTCGTCGGCGGTACATGGGGCGCACCGAGATCCAGTATCACGAGCTGGTCGCGGCGCGGGCAGAGGGCACCAAGGGGCGAGGCGAGCCGCTCGAAGAGGCTAACAAGGCGAGCGCGCCAGCGGCGCAGCACCTGCAAGATCTTCGACAACGGCGAGGACGTCAGCAAAGGGAGGGATCTGGCGGCCGGCCTAGAGTTTCGTTCTGGAGTTTGGAAAGCAAGGTGGTCTCCATCTTCCCCGCTGTCGACGAGCACTGTAGGGATCGCGGCGCCGCTCCCCCCCGCGCTCTCAGCGCCCCTTGGCCTCGAGCATCCGGGCGGCCATCCAGCGGGAGATGTGCCGCGACAACTTCTGGGAAGTGGCCCTCTACGCTCCGCTCATGCTGGCGTCGCGCATGCGACCCTCGGAGCCCCTGAAGCTGCTGCAGGAGGATTTCCTGGCCCCCGCAAGCGGACTCTCCGCCTCGTGGATCTGGCTTCGCCTTCTGGCAAGAGCGCGGAGAGGCATCCAAGACGCACGCCACCGACGAGACCATCGACCTCAGCCGCCGCTGGGCGCCGTACATGAGCATCCTCGCGGCGGCGCTCACGCATGGCAATCCAAAGGACCCAGTGTTCAATTTCACCGATGCGACGCATCTCAGGCGATTCCACTCAGCACACAAACGACTTGGAATCCAGGCCGTGCCCTATCAGGCAAGGCACCCTGGCGCCAGCACCAACGCCGCTCTGAAGCACTGCACGCGGCTGGAAATCAAAGCTCGCGGGAGATGGAAGGCCGACAAGAGCGTGCTCCGGCGCGACAGCAAGGTCAAGATCGCAGAGAGCGTCGACAAGTTGCGCGGGGCCATGTCGCACACGTGAGGATGTGCGAGCGAGAGGGGGGGACTCTTTGCGCGGCCAGATAGAGCCCTCGGCCATCACACCGCCCGTCACCCCGAGCTCAGTGCATCCGACTCGACGCCGTACCTAGCGGACGTGGGCGAAGGCACCACAGGGGTGGGCAGGACTGCGGGGCGCAATGGCATCTGCGCTCGACTCTGGGACCTCGGCGCGCCCCTCACCAGCCCCAAGAACATTCGGCATCTCTGAGCTGACGCGAGATCGTGAAAAACACTGACAGCCATGATCGCATTTGAATGCAGGTCCTGGGGCATCGTTCGATACCGCACAGAGGCGATACGACCTCGGGCCGAGCCCTGAGAAATATCGTCGCCCGCCTAGCCTTGTTCAGATAACGACGTCCGCGCCCTGACCTCGGGTAACCTACAGTTGCCCAGAAAGCTGAAACGGATTCGGTTGCTTTTATCGCGTGAGAATACCGTGGTCAGTGGAGAAGCCAGTCACGAGCTTGCTGTGGCACATGCAAGAGTTTATCAATTTCGCCGCAGACGTACGTGTCCTGGTCAAAGATATTGATCAGTGTTCGCTGGGCACCCAGTGGAGAAAACGAACGCGCCTCATGTCTTGTAACTGCGACGTGTGTGATGACAGTCTTTGTGATCATCATGTGCGCCACGTTCGTCGAGTATGTCACTACATTGGGAGCCGACACGTTGAATTGGAGGGGTGGACTATAATATTGACAGTGCAGACGTACCCTACTAAATTTTATCATATGTTGGCAACAAAAATTGAACGTGCCCAAGCCGCTCATCAGCGTTCATTCTATATTCGATCAATTCGTAAGCTCACAGCTTCGGGTTTTTTGGAGATCAGGCGTATATGTTCATTGGCATGCATCCTCTGCCCACTCCCTAGACTGAAAATGTGTGTGGGCCAATTCGCGAATTCGGTGGCGGAATGGATGAGACATACATTCATATGAAAACGAGTAACCTTTTTGTTAAGGCAAAATCGAGCATGCGGAATGGGAACGGGATTGAGGTTCTGATTGAAAACGTATCCCCGCCTTGTAATTGTTATTGTTGAAGTTTCCTTCCCACTGCCTTCCTCTCTTTGCCCGTTTCCAGGGCTTGGTTTTTCACGGATCAGGCTTATATGTTCATGTGTACGTTTTGTTGCTTAATCTCTAGATTGCAGACGTGTGTGGGCCAGCTCGTGTATACGGTGGCGGAATTGATGAAACAGATGTGTATATGGAAATGAAGTACGTCGAAAGTCATGGCGGCGGGGGTCTCGGATGGTAGACTTGACAATACCGCCACGGTCGTCCCACAGCTTCGCCCTATCTGCACGTCGGACGCTACAATACGTGCAGGCGTCGTCCCTCGGCGAAGTGCCGCAGCGTATCAAGTCGCCGCCGCTCCTGGGCTCGCGAGCCTGCTCGTGCGCTTCGTCACGGATCGCTCACCGGGAAAGGTCAAAGTGGGTTCGACATTAATTTGGGGCTCTAAACAAGCAATTTTGTACGAATTGGTACAGCAGCTTATCGGCAGGGTTTCTCTTTAGAGTCGCGCGAGAGGCGCCTGCGGATTCGCAGTGCATCAGACAGGGAGTAGTCGTGCGTCTGTTCATGCCTCTCCACACGATGCCCAAAAGAGCGTGGTGGGGAAGATGCAGAGATGGAGTGGGGTCTGGAGAGATGGCGGCGGAGGGGACGGGGAGGACAGGGCATAGGGCAGGGCAGGAGGCAGGGCATGGGAGCGAAGACATGAAAGGAGGAACAGTAGAGGTGCGGAAGATTGACGGGTCTGTGCCAATTTGGTTTTCAAGCCCCCCCGCAGACGTTGGCCTGAGGCTCGTATCGTTGCTACGGCCGATTGAAGACGATGACAGGTTGCGAGCCGTGGTGCCCAGGCGCAGCTGCCCAAGTTCTAAAGTGGCGTTTCTTGCGGGACTGAGTCCCGCCGGTGTCAACACGGGCGTGCTCTGCGTTGTTATACATTGCTTACGCGTGCGGTTTTATTTTCGCTCTGTGTAACGGCATGAGTTGCCGCGTGGTACAGTTACCCGAATTTGTGTCGGTGAAGTTTAGTTTTCCGTGGTTGCAGTTTTTTCTTCCTGCGGGAAGTGTCGCGCAAGGAGCCACAGGAGGTCTGGAATTTTGATTTTGCATCGCGACGCCATTTCTGGTCATCTGGGTTGGGTTTTCGAGTTGAGTGGTCGTTATGAACGTGCCCCGTCGTGGTACAAGAGCGAGGTTCCAGCGTCTGTGTACCATGGGCCTTGGCGCCAAGCACAGCAACCAGTTTCAAATGAGCAACTATTCTGCAGCGGTGGAACACACTTGTTGTTCATTGCAGATGCTGTTGTCGTCAAGTTTCGTTGCAAATGCTTACAGCTTGCAGTAGTGTCTCCTTCGCCCTTGCGAGAGCGCAGTTGCGGCTAACATGTAACAAGGACGGAGTGCGCGCAAGAGATGCATTCACATGACGTCGGTGCATTATTATGGGAACCTTGCACACACACAGTTATTTGGAGTATTGGGCACCTGTTGGAGTATGTTCACTTTCAGTGTTGCCACATGCGTGCACGCACATAAGAATTATATTGTTGTTTGGATATGTCAGCGCGAGCGTGCGACTTATTGCCTTTGCGTGCTCATCGGTCCAAAACGGCAGTTGGATCAAGCGATTATGCATTTGTTCATTCGTTCACCCGTGCACGCAGGCATGAGTGTGTGGAAATTTTGTGCGAGTACGTGCGTACCAACTTTATCTCTGGCTTACGCAGGCGTATTCGCACGCATACGTGCACTCCTGCGTAGGGGTGTTGCGTATCGGGGTGCATCGTTGGGCAGTTTGAGTCAAGCATGTGTTATCCGGACGTCCTCCATCTCGGTTGGGAATGCCGTATTCGTTGAGGTGGAATTCGTGCAACAAATGTTTTGCCATATCCGTAGATGTTAGACGCGGTATTGGATTGGCTTTGCATGTATCATCGTATAAGCAGCTTGCGGGAAGAACCCCCGCCCGAAGTTGGCAAAACAACATTGCTAACCGTCTTTGGCGTCTTGCGCGCAGGCCAGCGAAGTCATGGATTGTTCTATGGAATTTCGGCCCGTGTCCTGTGCGGGGCTATTTGCCGCTTCGCGATTTGAGCCACATTGCTTGAAATTCAACGTGCAGCAGTAGTGCCGGCAGGCACAATTTGCCACGCTTCGAAACAGAATTACAACGGCAGCGTCGGACACACACCACGTCGAATTGAACAGTTCTTTTGCGGTAAACGCGTGCTGTAGCAATTGTTGTGTTGAGGGCATTCGTTGTGCTGCGTCGCGAAGTTCCGAACCGTTCCAATGAGTTGTTATTGAGATTCGTTTTGTCTTTGCGGTTAGGACTATTGTGTCACCACACGGCAGACAAGATAATGTTTCATTTCAATCATTATTGGGGTGACGACGTATCGAACGTTGTTTCCCAAACTGTGTCATTGGCGGTTAGTCCGAGCTCGCGGCAGCGAACGAAATCTGCGGCGCGCAAGGCAAAGGGCAAGCCTGGGTTTGTCACACGATCTCGCGGCGAATGGAATCAACGGCACGCCCAACGGCACTCCGAAACAAGTTGTTTGCTTGTCGGTAATTCTTAACGCTTCACGTATCCCCACCAGAAATTCTTTACGCTTCGCGTATCCCCACCAGCCCATCTCACAACAGCAATTCTTGCGAAGCATGCCGACAGTCGTGTTTTTCAGGCGTGTGTCCGCTTGCCCCCGCATATCTCCCCTGTTCCTCCTTCCTCCCGCCTCCTTGTACATCCTCCTTGTGGGGGGAGCGGGAGAAGGACGAGGCGAAGGAGGAGGGAGAGAAAGCTCTCGTCCTGGTGTGAGTCGTTCGGGCCCTTCTTCCTGGTGTGAGTCGTTCGGGCTCTTCGTGGTGTGAGTCGTTCGGGCTCTTCGTCCTGGTGTGAGTCGTTCGGGCTTCTCGTGGTGTGAGTTGTTCGGGCCCCTCGTCCTGGTGTGAGTCGTTCGGGCCCCTCCTCCTGGTGTGAGTCGTTCGGGCTCCTCGTGGTGTGAGTCGTTCGGGGCCCTCGTCCTGGTGTGAGTCGTTCGGGCTCCTCGTGGTGTGAGTCGTTCGGGCGCCTCGTCCTGGTGTGAGTCGTTCGGGCCCCTCCTTCTGGTGTGAGTCGTTCTGGGCTCTTCGTGGTGTGAGTCGTTCGGGCCCCTCGTCCTGGTGTGAGTCGTTCGGGCTCCTCGTGGCGTGAGGCGTTCGGGCACCTCGTCCCCTTTGGGGGCGTCTTGGGGGCCTCTTGGCGGCCCCAGGGGCTTCTAGGAGCGTCTTGGGTGCCTTGGGGGAGCCTTTTCGGGCCTCTTGGGAGCCTCTTGGAGGCCGTTTGGGGCGTCTTGGGGGCCTCTTGGCGGCCCCAGGGGCTTCCAGGAGCGTCTTGGGTGCCTCGGGAGAGCCTCTTGGGGCCTCTTGGGGACCTCTTGGGGGCATCTTGGGGGCCTCTTGGAGGCCTCTTGGGGGCCTCCTGGGGGCCTCTTGGGGCGTTTTTGGGGCCTCTTGGTGCCTCCTGGGCGCTTCTTGGGGCCATCTTGGAGGGAATCGATTTAAGAAGAGGGGAGCTTTAATTAGCGCTGCCCCCTCAGAAGGGCAAAATGAGGCCAAAACCTTCGTAAAATCAATGATTTTGCCTTGCAGGAAGAGGAGAGCTTTCATGAGCGCTGCCCCCATCAGAAGGCCCAAATGGGGCCAAAACCGTAGTAAAATCAATGATTCTGGCTTCACAGAAGAGGAGAGGTTTTTTCTCCCTCCCCCCGTCGGGGCCAGAATCCTCGTGAGGGGTGTCGTTTTTTAGCCCTCCCAGGAGTCGAAAAAGACCCCTCCAACGACCCGCGAGGCGCCCGCTCCAGGCCCAGGGGGAGGGGGTAGGGGGAGGGGTAAACCCCTCCCCGAAGGGGAAGAAGGGGGGTTGAGAACAGAGAGGGCTCCCTAAACCACTCACGCCCAAAGGGCTGGTGGGATTGCGCGCCCCCCTGGCAACAGTATCGTGGCGACAGTCGGGAATGCCGCTGAGGGCGCGCCTGCGCTCGGAGACCGGCCTGCTCCCGAAAGGAGGTCCACGACGCCTCCCCGAGCGGATGATGGAGGATATCTCGAGCCTCCTCGCAGCATAGAGAGTCAGGAGTTCACGCCGGAACGTGCGGCCTTCAGCTGCAGTAGTCCGCTGGGAGACCTACAAACCGAACAGGTGGTCGTCAGCCACAGCGCGCCGGTGCCTTCCCGCCCAGGAGACAACCATGCTGGCGTTCCCACAGCCCCTCATTCCTATCAGCGTTCCGGGGGCGGTCTCGTTGTTGAGGCTCGAGCGGTTGTGGTTCAAGCTGTTGCGGCACGAACTCAAGCTATCACATTGCCAGTCGCCGGGGCTGTCGGCCACCACCTCATAGCCCATTGCTCCCCCCCTGCCAACAGTATCGCGGCGACAGGTGGGATTGCTGCTGAGGGAGCGCCCGCGGTCGGAGACCAGCCTCCTCCCGAGAAGAGTTCCACGACGCCTCCCCGAGCGGATGGTGGAGGTTATCCCGAGCCTCCTCGCAACATTGAGGGCCAGGAGTTCACACCGGAGCGTGCGTGCGTGCGGGCCACAGACGGGCGCGTGTTTGCGATCGGCACCGACCCTCCAGCCAGCGCCTCCGAGGCCATCCCCGTGGCCGACGGTCAATACGGAGCCCATTACTTGCAAAGCCTGGGGCTGTCGATACATTTGGTTGGCGGCGAGACCCAACAACGCCCCGCTGTGACTCCGCCCGCCGCCGTCCCTGGTACTCTCGAAGGCCCCTCGCTGGGTAACCACGAACACGCCTTGCAGAGGCAGGACATCGAGGCCATCCGCCAGCTTGTCGAGAGAAGTCCCTTCGCGCCCATTCGCCCTCGTTCCCCTGTCAGCGACTCCGCCCGAACGGACAGCGAACCGCAGCCACTCTCGCCCGAAGGCCGGACCACGCTGAAGAAGGCGACCCCTGTCCTGGCGAAAGAAACAGTGTATGACAACGTGCCTGGGCCAGGTACGACCCGCAGCACTCTCACACATGACGAAAGTCACGCTGCGACAGACGGGGGCGCGCTCGTGGGCGAGGGCGGGCGCGGGTCTGAAGGCGAGCGCCAACGGGAGGGGCCTGCCCCCGCCTACCACAGTGCAGCGGTCCTCTCAGCCCCAGCTGCTGGAGGCGACTCGGCCTTTACCTGGCGGCCAACCGTGCGGCCCGCGCCAACCCGCAAGTCCCCGCCAGGCTTCCGTGCCCCAGTAGCGGCCGCGCCCCGCGAAGCCATAGACGATTCCGGCGGCGGGCCCAACCAGTCGGAACAGTCGCAGAGCAGCGTACGTGAGCAGCATGCGGAGCAGGAGCCGGAAGAGCCCGATGAGCAGGAGCTGCCGGCCGCCCACGGGGAGGGCGCGGAAGTAGCGCCAGCGCAGGAATGGGAGCATGGGCAAGAACAAGAACAGGAACAGACAACCACCCACCGCCTCACTCCCCTGGCTGACACCACTTGCCCTGGCCCCTCCCTCCCAGGCAAGGGCGCGAGCTCGAGCGCCGAGGAGCAACGGCAGCGCGGCCGGAACGTTCCCCCAGCGCGTCTTCGTGGCAGCGGGTGGACGCCCTGCCTAGCCTCTGTGACTGGCCATCCTCCAGTCTCCCCGCCGCCCCTGGGCCAAAACCTGGCCAGCGACGCCGACCGCGCTGGCGGGTCGGGTGGACGGCAGACGGCAGGCGGCGGACGCAGCAGCAGCAGCCGCAGAAGCAGCAGCAGGCGCCGCGCCGAGGACCAGCCGCTGACCACCCCGCCCCTGGTAGCGGGCCCCGCCGCGCGTCACTGTCCAGAACCTTTTTAGACCCAGACACGGGACAGCAGCTATATAGAACTGAGATCGGCGACATCCAGTGGGACCACCCCGGGGAGACACCTGGCGAGACGATAAAGCGGCTTCAGGCCTCCCTGGGAGCGAGGTTCACAGGCGCCTGGCACGCGTTCGCCCAGCAGCACGCCTTGCCTGGCTGCAATGGCGCGCTCGACCCGCGGCGGCACGACCAGCAAACGTGCGTCAACTTCCTGTCGTCCTTCCGCAGCCATAACTGCGACGTGCGGGCCATGGACGACGCGCTGGACCTCGGCGTTGACTGGACGCAGGTGCGGCTTCGGTACCTGGGTGGAAGTGACGGCGCGGGCAGGGGGCGCCAGGCGGCGAAGGACCACGCTGTTCGCCGCGCACCCAGGAAGGACCAGAAACAGTGGAAGGTCGTCACCTAAGCCGCGGGCGCGCCCGCCTTTGCTTCACCTCATTTCACTCTGGCTTCTCCTGGGTGTGGCCGTGCCCCGGCCGCGGCGGGGCCGGGTGCGCCGCGGGCGCCGCCGGCGGCCGCCGCCTGCGGCCGCCCCCCGAGCTCCCCGCGTCTCGGGCGCCGCGGGCGCCGCTGGCGCCGACGGCGCCGCTGGCGCAGCCGGTGCCGCGGCCGCTGTCGGCGGCCGCCCCCCCCTTGGGCTCCCCTGCGCCGCGGGCGCCGCCGGCGCCGCGGCGCCGCTGGCGCGCGGGCGCAACGGGGGCCGCGGCCGCCGCCCGCGGCCCCTCCCTCGGGCTTCCCTGCGCCGCGGGCGCCGCTGGCGCCGATGGCGCCGCCGGCCCCGCGGCCGCAGCTGGAGCCGCGGGCGCCGCCTGCGGCCGCCAGCCCCGCACCCTGCCCGGCAGCCCGCCCTCTGCAGCAGCAACAGCAGGACACCCCTGGAAGCCGGCAGCAGCAGCTGCAGCGCAGCAGCTGCAACAGCAGCAGCAGCCGCAGCAGCTGCAGCAGCAGCAGCAGCAGCTGGCACCCAGGGGGCCGACGCAGCAGCAGGGCTGCAGCTGCAGCAACAGCAGCCTCACACGTGCCAATACAGCTTGCAGCCTTCAGCTGCCTCCGTGGGTTTTACTGGACGCTCCCTGGGTCTTCTCGGATACGATGGGGCCTAGGTACAACCAAGGTCCCACCCGTCGTTGGCACTCGTGCCTGCCACACAGTGAGGACGGCCCGCCTGGCAGGCAGGGCTCTCGTGTCTTCCCTGCTCGGTACTGTCCCTGAATGCGTTGGGCCCTCTTCAACCGTGGTTGGCGTCACCGGTGCGAGCCACAACTGGCAGAGTGGCTGGTGCTCTGGCTGGCACGGCGACCAGTGGCAGTCAGGCGGCAAGCGCGGTGGCGGTAGGCCAGACGATCGCGGCGAGAAGGGGCTACGGTGGGGCGACCGAGCCCCCTCCCATCCCCAAGAGTTTCAGGTGCAGCGTCCGATTTCCGCATTCTGTGCAGCCTTCAGCTGCCTCCCTGGGTTACGTGTTCCTCATTCCTATAAGCGTGTGGCACGAGCTCAAGCTATCACATTGCCAGTCGCCGGGGCTGTCGGCCACCACCTCATATCCCATGGCCCCCCCCCTGGCAACAGCATCGCGGCGACAGGTGGGAGGGCTGCTGAGGGAGCGCCCGCGGTCGGAGACCAGCCTCCTCCCGACAAAGACGCGCCTTCAGCCCGGGGAGCACCGTGCGAGACAGCAGGAGTGGACGAGCCTGTAGTTCGGGATTCTTTAAATGGACAGATGGACGTTGACGGTGGCACGGTTGCCAATCAGCTCTCTGGTCATCCCTGCAATCCCGAGGACTCCCGTCTTTCATCCGCCCCCCAAGCTGACAGGCACAGGCGGGACGAGCCTTCAGTTCGGGAGTCACATGCGGGACGAGCCTTCAGCTCGAGTCTCCAAGGCGCATCTGAACGTTGCAGAAGGGACGAGCCTTCAGCTCGAGAACCAGAGACGATGCCCACGAATGCCGAGAGCGCCGCAAAGACTGTGGCCATGAGTGGCGGCGGCATTCTCGAAGATCGGCTCAGGAGCCTGTCCAACGAGGGTGGATGGCCTGCGCCTGAGGCTGCCCAGTGGGGTGGCGGCGGTGATGTTGGGTGGGTGGACCGACCGCTGTCCGCCCACGCCCCCGATCCACATCCCATTGGCTCACGCCCACACTCCGCCGACCCCCCTCCCGTGGACGCGGCAAGTCAGAGAGGATCAGCCTTCAGCTGCGGGGGGCTCGTCCCGTGGTTTGTGGATGCTTCCGTACTGGTCGCGCAACCGACCCCTCCAGCTGAGTTGAGCCGACGTCCAAACGGCTCCCGCCTTCCGCCCGCCGCCTCCCCCGGGCACGACAATATTGCACACACAGAAGGCGGGCCTTCTGCCCGGGGAGCGCTGCGCGAAGCAGCAAGAGTTCCTCATTCCTATAAGCGTGTGGCACGAGCTCAAGCTATCACATTGCCAGTCGCCGGGGCTGTCGGCCACCACCTCATATCCCATTGCTCCCCCCCTGGCAACAGTATCGTGGCGACAGGTGGGAGGGCTGCTGAGGGAGCGCCCGCGGTCGGAGACCAGCCTCCCCCCGACAAAGACGCCCCTTCAGCCCGGGGAGCACCGTGCGAGACAGCAGGAGTGGACGAGCCTGTAGCTCGGGATTCTTCAAATGGACAGACGGACGTTGACGGCGGCACGGCTGCCAATCAGTTCCCTGGCCATCCCTCTAATCCCGATGTCTCCCGTGTCTCATCCGGCCCCCAAGCTGACAGGCACAGACGGGACGAGCCTTCAGCTCGGGAGTCACAGGCGGGACGCGCCTTCAGCTCGAGTCTCCAAAGCGTATCTGACAGTTACAGAAGGGACGAGCCTTCAGCTCGAGAACCAGAGACGACGCCCATGGATGCCGAGAGCGCCGCAGAGTCTGTGGCCATGAGTGGCGGCGGTATTTTCGAAGATCGACTCAGGAGCCTGTCCAACGAGGGTGGATGGCCTGCGCCTGAGGCTGCCCAGTGGGGTGGCGGCGGTGTTGATGGGCGGGTGGACCGACACCTGTCCGCCCTCGTTCCCGATCCACATCCCATTGGCTCACGCCCACACCCCGCCGACCCCCCTCCCTTGGACGCGTCTAGACAGTGAGGAGCAGCCTTCAGCTGCGAGGGGGTCGATCCTTGGACTGTGGAGGCCTCCGTCCTGGTCGCGCAACCGCCCCCTCCAGCTGGCTTGAGCCGACGGTCCCCTGGGAGAGCCACAAACCGAACAAATGGTCGTCAGCCACAGCGCGTCGGTGCATTCCCGTCCAGGAGACAACCAAGCAGGCGTTCCTACAGCCCCTCAATCCTATCAGCGTCCCGGGGGCGGTCTCGGTGTAGAGGCGGAAGATGTGGCCGAAATGCAAATGGGTGGAAGTGAAGGCGCGGGCAGGGGGCGCCATGCGGCGAAGGGCCACGCTGGTCGCCGCGCACCCGGGAAGGACCAGAAACAGTGGAAGGTCGTCACCTAAAGCCGCGGGCGCCCCGCCCTTGTTTCACCCTGTTTCACTCTGGTTTCTCCTGGGTGTGGCCGTGACCCGGCCTTCCAGCGGGCAGCCTTTAAGGTCCCTGGGTTTCTCTAAAGTCCACCCTCTGTGCAGCCTTCAGCTGCCTCCCTGGGTTTCGTTTCGACAGACCCGCCTGGCGGCATCCCGCCGCCCCTCCTGATACGTGCACTTCCTGCCTTTGGATCCAAGTGTGTGTGCCAGCAATACCGCCCACACTGCAATCTCGCGTTGCGTGTGGCCATAGTGGCCCCTGGCCCCACTGTAGCTGTTTTCACCTTGCCAGGCTCTGCCTGGCACGCAGCTCTGAGACCGACGACCTGGTGGTTTTCGCCCCGTCATCCCCAGATCTGCGCCTCTACTCCCTGGGCCTCCCAAGTTACTACGGCCTTCAGCCGTGCATCTCTACCTTTCCTGGGAGCGACACTGGGCACGGAGGTGCAGGCAGTCCTTCGTCGTGGGCCGCCCCGCCGTGGTGGCGGAATGCCCACCTGGTCCGCTTGCACCTTACCTCGACTGGGCCGCTGACGTGACCCCGTTCATGGCTCCCCCCCCAGGTTGGCCGTGCTTTGCCACCCTGCGGACAGCGATGCACGGTCTCGGCGTGCGACTGGCACTCGGTCTCCCTATCGTCGCTCCCACGCGCAACCTCGTTGTGCGACCACTCCCTGGGATTCTGTGACCGTGAAGGGCTTGCTGACGTGGGTATGCGGCAGTTTCTTCCTCTTCGAGCGCTTTCCTCGACTTGGCATTGCGTGGGTTGCGAGGCGCTGGCTGTCACTTAGTCGTTTGGTACACGCCCACTTCCGATTGACCGTATGTCCCTCACCTGGTGGGTACTCGTGTACTTCTGCACTGCGGCACACCATATACTGGTCTTCTGCGCGCAGGCGCATCTCTCAGCAGTTGTTTCGAGGTTGTCCCAGTTGTCTTTGACCGCAGGCTCACCCTTTCAG
>CAUYUJ010019487.1:127846-140346 GCA_963575745.1 Prorocentrum cordatum
ACACCTACATATCTGCTGCTATCTCTATATAGCAGCAATAGTGGATGTTGTGCTGCGCTATGCTCTGCTATGATATGCTATGCTATGCTGCGCAATGCTATGCTGGGCTAGGCTAGGCTATGCTATGTTATGTTATGTTATGCTGCGCTATGTTATGCTGTGCTATGCTATGTTATGATATGCTATGGTATGTTGTTGTTTTGCCTTCGCTTGTGCCTTCACTGTTGTCTTTGCTTTTGCGTGGCACCCAGGGAGCGCAACTGGGGGAACCGCGCGTTTGCTTTTACCTTTGCTGTTGCTTTTGCTTGGCTCCCAGGGGACTGGGGGAACCGCCCGGGGCGGTTTGCATTGCCCGGCCCCTTTAAGCCAAGCGAGTAAGAACCCTTCTAGGCAGAGCCTAGGTAGGGAATAATTGATTGAATTCGCACTACCCCATGAATGCTTGGAAAGATGCCTCGTGGGACCCGCTTGGAGCGCTCTTTGCGCCGTATTGGAGCTTTTGTGTCCCTTCCTAGGGCTCTCTTGAAAGATATGCAGACAGGCATCAAGAGCCCACGGGGAGCGAAACGGCGACGAGGCAAAGAGGTATTGACACACCTCTCGATGCTGGAGAGCTCTCGAGGGGGACCTTGGGAGGCCCAGTGGCCTCTTGGAGCTGCCTTGGGGCAGTCTTGGATCCTGCTGGAGGCACGCTGGATGATACAGATTCAGCCATTGTTCAGGAGGGAAAGAAACACGCAGACACAATGAATCGCCGAGTCCCAGGAAAATATGGGAGAATATGGGAATTGGGCGGGAAGACAAAAGCCCAGAAAATATAGGAAAATATGGGGAATCATTTTATTTCTGTGTATTTTGTTGTGTGCCCCAGGGCTCCTTTAATTGTGGACCCTCCGCCCGGCTACTCGCAAGAGGGGGGCCCGCCGAGGCCCAGGGGAGGGTCTTCTCCCCGCGGGGCGGGTGGGCTCCTCGGGTCCTCGGGGCGCGACCCTCCCTCCTCCTCCTCCTCCCCCCCTCCTCCTTCTCCTCCCTCCTCCTCCTCCTCCTCCTCCTCCCTCCTCCCTCCTCCTCCTCCTCCTCCTCCTCCTCCTCCTCCTCCTCCTCCTCCTCCTCCGCCTCCTCCTCCTCCATCTTCTCGTCCATCCCCCTCATCCTCCTCCTCCTCCTCGTCCCCATCCCCCTCCACCTCCTCCTCCTCCTCCTCCTCCTCCTCCTCCTCCTCCTCCTCCCTCCTCCTCCTCCTCCTCCATCTCCTCGTCCCCATCCCCCTCCTCCACCTCCTCCTCCTCCTCCTCCTCCTTCTCCTCCTCCTCCTCCTCCTCCTCCTCGGGTCGCCTACGGCCCTGGAGGAAACCGTGCACTGCTTCCTCGAGCAGGATGGAGGCAGCGATAGGGGGTATCAGGCACACGTAGGAGGGGATGCAGCGATCCCCGTTGTCCCATGGATCGCCGATGGTGGCCCGACAGGCCCCACCCCGCCCAGGAGCGCGGGGACTGGCTATCGGGGGCCTGTCGCCGATCTATCGGCGATGTTTCGCCGATTCCAGGTCGATGGTCCCCCATCCCATGCCAGTCCCCCCATTGCTGCCCCTCAGACCCAAGACAACCATACAACACAAGGCAAGGCAAGATACAGTGGAAACCGATAATCAGGATGGGCAACCGTCCCGAGGGCACCCTTGCATCCCTGCTTCTTGGTCCATCCCTAACCTCTCTCGATGGCCAGCCCTGCTCGAAGAGTCTCAACACGGGCGTCCAAGCCCCTTGCATCTTTCTCGCGCATCCTCATTATCAGTTTTGATTGTAAGATGAGACAAGAGCTGACAATGTACGCCACGATAGCGTCCAGGTCGGCCTCAAGAGGACCACCGCGGCCAAGATCTGAAAAAAGATGCGGGGGGGCCAATAACGTTTGCCCCCTCGTTGCGTCGTCCTCGAACGGTTCTTGTGGCACCAGGATGGTCTCAAGAAGGCTCAGCCCCCCTCGAGGGCCCAAGACTTGTACGTCAAACGTAGCAAGCACGCAGATGGCCCCGCAGATGGCCCCAACGGGCGTCCAGAAGCCCCCAAGAGGGCCTCGAGAGGCCCCCCATAAAGCGCCCCCGAGGGGCGCCCTCGAGGCGCCCAGAGATCCCCGAAAGGCCCCAGGCAGTCCTTCGAGCAGCCTCCAAGAGACCCCCGGGAGGCTCCAACCGATCTGGGATCGCGCCCGTGTTGGGACCGCGCTGACAGGGCAAAATATCGCCCCCCCCCCCCCCGTCAGCACATGTCATCCTCCTCCTCCTCCCCCCCCTCCTCCCCTCCTCCTCCTCCTCCTCCTCCTCCTCCTCCTCCTCCCCCTCCTCCTCCTCCTCCTCCTCCTCCTCCTTGGCCCCAGCCTCCTCCTCCTCCTCCTCCTCCTCCTCCTCCTCCTCCTCCTCCTCCTCCTCCTCCTCCTCCTCCTCCTCCTCCTCCTCCTCCCAGCGGCAAGCCACGCCACCGTGCCAGCGCAGCAGCGCCGGGTTAAGGAGCAGGCGATCGAGGCGGCGAGCGAGCGAGCGGGAGGGATACCCCCTTTGGCCTTCTCCGCTCGCCTGGAGCGAGTGAGCGAGAGGGACTCCTGTGCCCCCACCACCCCTCGCGGCCGGGGGGCGCGGAGGAGGAGGAGGAGGAGGAGGAGGAGGAGGAGGAGGAGGAGGAGGAGGAGGAGGAGGATCAGGAGGAGGAGGAGGAAGGCGCTGCACCATACTTTTACTGTCGCGCCCGCATTCCTCCCGAGCGAACCGGAGGGCTCGCGAGGGAGCGAGGGAGCGAGCGAGCGAGCTCCTGTTCCACCCCAACCCCCGCTCGCCCGCCGACGAAATTCTTGACGCTTTGCGTATTTCCACCAGTTCCGCTGTGTAATTAGGCTCGCGCGTAGCCCGCTCGACCTTTCGGACACCCCTATGCGCTTTCGCTGGCGGCCGCCACTGAAAAAGTATTTCCACCAGCTCGGTTCTGGCCTACCTTCTGAGTGGCTGCCCGCTCGCTCGCTTCGCTTGCCTTTCTGTTCCTGCTGCCTAGTCGCGGCCCGACTAGTGTTCGGACGGTTTTCGACCCGCCTCGCGAGCCTGTTGGCCAAAAAACTATTCCCACCAGCCTGCCCATGCTTGCCCGGCGTCCGACTCGCTTCGTGCGCCTGCGTACCAAAAAAGTATTTCCACCAGCCCGTCCACGAACGATGTTCAGGGGAGTTGGCCTTTATCGGGGGGGGCGCGGCATCATGTGGATAGCTATGGAATGTGTCTCGGAGTGTCTTGAGATGTTTCTTGGGGCGTCCAGGTGGCTTTTCGGACGTTTTGGGTGGTTTCGGCGGCATTCAGAGCCTCTCGGGGACGGCCTTGGGAGCGTTTTGGGTGGCGTTCGGGGGCCGTTTGGGCACCTTTTGTTAGCATCGTGGGGCCTGCGGGGAGCCGCCTGGGAGCCTCTTGGGAGCCTCTTGAGGGCATTTGGTGGCATTCTCTGGGCGCCTCTCGGGGCTCTCTTGGGAGCGTGTCGGGCAGTCTTAGGGCCATCGAAGAGGTGATGGATCAACGAAGGAGGGGCCTGCCTCGGTCAGCACCGCCCCCCTGGAGGCAAAAAACTGTCCAACGCCTATAGAAAATTAGCCTGGCGAAGGACGAAAACAATATGCAGTTGTGAGTACCGCAGTTGTGGGTATCGTTTTCAGTGGAGCTCCCTATGGGCCACGAAACGTTGTAATGAGCAGGGGAGACGCATGCGAATTTTGCCATTGGGGCCTTCGGTGGAACTCCCTCTGGGGCCACGAAACGCTGTATGGCGAGGGAGAGACGCATGCGAGTGCAGCCATTGGGACCTTCAGTGGAGCCCCCTTATGGGGCCATGAAACTGGGGAGGAGGCGAATACGAGTGCAGCCGCTGGGGCCTTCGCCGGAGCCTCCTCTATGAGGCCACGAAGAGCTGTACTGGGCGAGGGCGAGGCATGTGAGCTTCGCAACTGAGACTTGGTAGAGCTCCCTATGGGGCCACGGAACGTTGTATTGGGCGGGGGAGACGCATGCGAGTGCAGCCAAAAAGGCTTTCGGTAGAGCTCCATACGGGGCCCCGAGACGTTGTAATGAGCGGGGGGGGACGCTGCAATGGCCGGGGAGACGCAAGCGAGTGCAGCCACTGGGGCCTTTGGTGAAGCTCCCTCTGGAGCCACGAAACGCTGTACTGGGTGGGGAAAATGCTAGTGCACAGCCAATGGGGGTTTGGGGGGGGGGCCCCTATGGGGCCACAGAACGCTGTACTGGGCGGGGGAGACGCATGCGAGTGCAGCCACTGGGGCCTTCGCTGGAGCTCCTCATTGGATCCAGAAACGCTGCATTAGGAAGGGGAGACGCAGGCGAGTGCAGCTACTGGGGCATTCGGTGAAGCTTCCTATGGGGGCACGAAACGTTGTACTTGGCGGGGGAGACGCATACTGATAAAGGCAAAGGTAAGGAGGGAGGAGAGGGAAGAGGAAGGAACGCGGGGCGCTGTCTCTTCAAACGAGGCAACACCACAGAACGGTTGGGACCAGTCATGTGCGGTTTTTCGTTGGGAACTTTTCCCTACTATCTCAAGTACCCGCCGCCGCCCCCCCGCCCAGATATAAGAGGGGAGGGGCAGAGAGGGAGAAGTTAAGTTAGTCAAGGCGACAGCGTCAGAGGGCCACGCCTACTCCCACCCTCTCCTACACAATAAGAATCAAAGGTGAGGTGACACAATTTGTTCGGGGAATTGGCACGCACTCCCACCTCGCAAGCCGAAAAAACGCTCGTTCGTGGCCTCGCTTCCGGCTATTTGGCAAATAGCTTTAAAAAAAATATCTTGGCGAAGGACCCAACTATATGCAGTTGTGGGTACCGCAGTTGTGACGATCGTCTTCGGTGAAGCGCCCTGTGGGGCCACGAAGCGCTGCACTGGGTGGGGGGGAACGCATGCGGACAGTCCCACTGGGGGGTTCGGTGGAGCTCCCTATGGGGCCACGAAACGCTGTACTGGGCGGGGGAGACGCATGCGAGTGCAGCCAACAGGGCTTTCGGTACGCATGCGGACGGTCCCACTGGGGGGTTCGGTGGAGCTTCATATGGGGCCACGAAACGTTGTATTGGGCGGGTGAAAATGCCCCACAAAAAAAAGCGTCCGGGACGCATGCGGACGGTCCCACTGGGGGCTTCGGTGGAGCTCCTAATGGGGCCATGAAACGCTGTACTGGGTGAGCGAAAATGCCGAATTGGGTGTGCGGGACGCATGCGGACGGTCCCATTGGGGGCTTCGGTGGAGCTTCCTATGGGGCCACGAAACGCGGCACTGGGTGGTTGAAAATGCCAAATTTAGTGTGTGGGACGCATGTGGGCGCTCCCACTGGAGGCTTCGGTGCAGCCCCCTATTGGGGCAACGAAACGCTGCACTGGGTGGGTGAAAATGTCAAATTGCGCATGCGGGACGAATGCCGACGGTCCCACTGGGGGCTTCGGTGGAGCTCCCTATGTGGCCACGAAACGCTGTACCGGGTAGGTGAAAATACCAAATGGGGTGCGCGGGACGCATGCAGACGGCCCCATTGGTCACGAAACATTGTATTGGGTGTGGCGGACGCATGTGGCCACCCCCATTGGGGCCTTCGGTGGAGCTCCCTATGGGACCACGAAACGCTGTACTGGATGTGGTGGACGCATGTGGCAACCCCCATTGGGTCCTTGGGTAGGGCTCCCTATGGGGCCACGAACGCTGTACTGGGTGTGGCGGACGCATGTGGTACCCCCACTGGGGCCTTACGTGGAGCTCCCTATGGGGCCACGAAACGCTGTACTGGGTGTGGCGGACGCATGTGGTACCCCCACTGGTGGGGGGGGACCGGGAGGAGGAGACGCAGGGACCGTTTCTTCAAAACGAGGACCTAACACCACAGCATGGTTGGGATTGAAGCATGTAAAAATTGACCGCGCAGGGGCGGGAGTGGCAAAAGAAACAGATAGGCGCGGCAAAGACGAAGCATGCGCCACATTTGCAAAGTACTTCCACTTTCACTCACAAGTTCCATGGACGAGGGCAGCAGTTCGCCCGCTCGCGCGGCCCCGCTGTTGCTGCTGCTGCTGCTGCTGCTGCTGCTGCTGCTGCTGATGATGATGATGATGATGATGATGATGATGATGATGATGATGATGATGATGATGATGATGATGCTGCTGGTGGTGCCGTGTTCACGCGGTTTGACGATCGAGGCAAGCGCCGCGCCCGCGTTGGAACGCCATTGCAGAGCAAGATGCGCACAGAGCGTGGCCGAGGACGACGAGACGCCCGCTCGCGCGGGCCCTCCAAAAGGAGCCCGTTGAAGATGTGCGCCGCGCCGATGCGGGAGCGCCGTTTTCAGGCGAAATCTGCACGGCGATCTTCTCGTCCGCTCGCGCGTCGGCGAAGTCGCGTGCGAGAAATGCGCGCGGCGCCGCGGCGAGATGACACTGCCGCAATTGGTGCTGGATGCGCACCCCGTCCCGCAATCTTGCCGTGCCTCGTGCAACCTGGACGACGCAACGTCCATATTGTTGTGGAAGTCGATTAATGGAGAGGAAGCATGCTGCCAAATAATTTCCAGATGTCTAGAAGTTGTTTCAAATATATTAAAAACATGTTTGAAACATGTTTAGAATATGTCTTACACATTTTAAACACATGTTTGATTCGATGGTAGGACTGTTAGGGTGTCCATTGTCGTGGCATCCACAACCACATTGACACGGAGGCATTGATTTCCTGTTTTGTCGGGTCGGATGTAACCTCCTAGACTTGATTGCCATCGGCCGGCCAGGTGGCCTCCCGGAGCAAAGAGGAGAAAAGAAAACACCCGAAACAGTGTGCGCCCTAAGTGGTTGGTGGGATTTCCCGGAGGCCCTGTTGGTACCCGTCGCCAAGGCTGAAGCACATGTTATTGGAGACCCTCCTGAGGACATCGGGAAGGAGACTTCTGGTCCGAGGTCAGAAATCCTTGCCCGGCCTAAGACGATAGCAGATGGGGCGTTATCCTTTTGTTGGCATTTGTTGTACGTCTTGTTTGTTTGTGTTCTTTTGTTGTTTTGCATTTTAGCCCTGTATGGTGTCACGGTTTCCGCCCTCTTGCGTGCACGAATTCGGTGCGGCAGCTCATTTGACCAGAGGGTGGCGGCCACGCCGCCTCTCGGCGAATTCTCTGCTTGGTTTATCCCTCTCAATCATTTGTGCGTTGTGCTGGCGGGTCGTTTTGCGATCGTTGCTGTCGCTGCGTCTTTCTTGGCCAGGGGCAGGATTGATCCGCCCGAGCAAGCGGTCGCACGGAGGAGTGCGGAAGACGTGGCAACGCCATTTCCGCACTGGGTGCGGAAAAAACGCCCGTTCGAAAACCAGGGATAGCGAGCAGGATTTGAGTTCGTTGCTCACTTCACAGTCGCAGCAAACACCCAGGTCGAGAGTAAGATTCCGATCCCCCCTACCACCAACCCAACCATTGTCAGGACGGAAAGAAACACACAGACACAATTAATCGTCGGCACATATGGGAAGTGGTGGGGAGACAGAAACAGAGAAAATATTGAAAAAAATCGAATCCTTTTATTTGTGTGTATCCATTTGTGTTTTTGTGGGCCTCTTCACACTGCCGCCTTCCAGAGCCAGCAGGTCGCCTTGCACTTCCGTAGGTGCCGGGCTTGCTTCATGCACGTCTTCGTCGGACCTTCTGTCCTGTTTGCGGCCAATTGCAGCGGCAAGGTCCTCCACGCACTCCTTCTCTTCCTCCTCCTCCTCCTCCTCCTCCTCCTCCTCCTCCTCTTCCTCCTCCTCCTCCTCCTCCTCCCTCCTCCTCCCCCTCCTCCTCCCCCTCCTCCTCCTCCTCCTCCTCCTCCTCCTCCTCCGTCGTGAGCACGACGCCGGTCTGCTATACATACCTGAGCGCCCAGGACAGGGGCGCGACACGTGGCTTCACACATGTGCCGCCCGGGCGCGAATGACAGCAAGCTCGCTGGCCAGGTGGTCGATGCCATTGCCATTGGCGTCGCCATTGAAGCCGCGCGGCTGATAAGCGGAGCTGCGGCAGGAGAGCACCCGACGTTTGGCGGTGCTCCATCATCGCCGAGCCCGCGCGCCCAGCAAGTCACGGGATGCCATGGGGCTCGAAGCGGACGTCGCCCAGCTGTAGGCCGAGCTCGAGTCGCACATTGGCGGGCGCGCCACCCCAGGTGGCGACTGCGGTGCGCGCTGGCGAAGCCCCAGCAACAGGCTTTTCCGCGGGCGACGACGGCGACGACCCGCCGGCACTGGCGAGGGGCATATTCTTTGTCCCGCGGCCGCAGCCAGTGTAAAACAACAGCGATGGCTCGGAGTCGCCACGGCAGGCGCCAGCAGTTTGTTACCGCCGTTGCCGACAAGCACTGTCGGAGCCGCGCCGCTGGCGAGCGACGCAACCACGGCTACGGGCGCAGGTAGCCCCGGCATGGCACCGCTGTCGCATTTGACCAGTCACCTCCAATACGGTATGAGCTGGCAGTGGCCTGCCGGCGCTGGCGGCTGAGAAAGGTCGATGCGCTATTGTCTCCGCTGCCACAGCCTTTGCCGCAGGCTGCCGTGCCCGCTCGGCGGCAAGGCGAGCAGATCACCTCCGCCGTCGCCGCCCGCAGGGAGCACCAGCGCGAGCGCACCGCCCAGCGACGGTGCTTGAGGATCGGGCGCGGACCCCGCGTCGATTATGAGAAAAGCGAAAAGCGCAGAGCAAGGGCGAGGCCGAAACTTGCCCCTAGCAAGGGCGCGTCAAAGGCCAGCGCCCACGAGGAAGCCGAAGCGCCGAAGCGCCGAAGCGCCGAAGCGCACGCTGAGAAGCACGGGCCCACAGAAGGAGCCCAGCACGCAGGCACGCCGTCGTTTGCGTGGGCGCCGCTTGCAAGGGCGGTTGAGGCGGAGCCGCGGCGCGCTGCGAGATCGTTCGCCCGGACGCCGCGCCCTCCCCACCCTGGCCGCCGCCGCCCGGACATCCCGGCAGCGCCCAGAGTGGAAACGTTCCGCCGCCCCGCCGGGATCGGGGAAACCCTTTTCCACCACTTGAGTGGCCAGAGCCCTGGAGTCCAAGCCCTCGCTTGTTTTACACGCAGCCCGCGCGGTACCTCCAGTGGCAGCCTTTCGCTTGCGCCGCGCAATGATGCTCGGGATGTCCCTCATGGTTTTTTGGTTGGTTTGGCGGGGCCGGGGTCAAGGCAGGGGGCCGAGCGCGGCCAGGCCGGGGACTAGGCGCGGCCGGGCCAGGGGGTTGAGCAAGGCGCGCCAGCAATGGAGCGGCATCGCCCATGCTGGTACCGACGCCTCTGACAACCTTCCGTTGCGCACTCTCTGATTAGTTGTTCTGCGTACATGTTCCGTGGAAGTATTCATGTCGTTGTTATGTACATTGTTGTTGGATGTGCGAAGTTTTGCGGCAGGTATGTTCCTTTCTGCAGAGCGGCTGCGGACGACGCGCGGGCGCGTTCGCCGCTGACATGCCGCTCCTTTGGTTCAGGTTTTCTTGCACGCTGATCCTCACAACGCCGGCGATCGATGCGGCGCGACTTTGCTGGAGTCGTTGCTGAGGTCGTCTGCCAGTTTGTTGCAGCTCAGTTTGTTGTTCGTTGCCAGCACTGCCAATGCTAAGAAAACCAGGATGGATCCCTAGTAGATATCAACCAGGGTTTATATTGTTCCAGGATTATTGACCCGGGTTCATAATGTTCCCCCCCGGAACATTACGAATTTGGGTTTCAACGTTCTGGGAATATTGAGTGGGGCTCATAATGTCCCCCCCGGAACATTATAAATGTTGGTTTCTAATGTTCTGGGGATATCGATCCCAAAAACAAATTAACTTAGGTTCATAATGTTCCGGGAATATTGATTGGGGTTTACAATGTCCCGGGAATAATGAGCCGGTTTTCGTAATTCCGGAATGATGAAAGTTATTATTTAATCGTTTCGCTCATTCCGCCGGCCTTGCAGCCCTATTTGGAGCCTCTTGGGGCCTCTTGGGGGCTTCTTGGGAGCGTCTTGGGGCTCCTTGGCGGCGTCTTGGGCTCCCCTTGGGCCTCTTAGGGGGCTCTTGGGGGCCCCTTGGGGCGGGAGGAGGGGTAGTCGATTGCAGCCACCCCCTCGGAGGCCACGATCCTCGTGAGGGGTGGCGAAAAACAGCCCCCCCCCCTGGGGATCGCCCGGGACCCGGCCGGGGATCAGCCCGGGTATTTTTCGTCCGGGGGCCCCCAGGGGCCGCCCCGCGCGCGCGATTTAGAAATATTGTTAAGCAATTACCGGAGATTTTAGCACACCTCTGGCCCGTTGGGCAGGCGAATTTTCCCCCCAACCCCCGGGTTCCCCACCAGGGTTTTCACGTCGGACTATTGACCCCAGCATTATCTCCAGGAGATAATAAATCCGGATTCATAATGTCCACGGACTATTGACCCCGGGTCAATTATTCTGGAATGATAATGATTGAGCTTGGCGTGCGCCGTTTGAGAGTACGTTCCGGACTGAAATAAACCTTGGTCCATGATGTTGAAATATTAAACTTAGGTTGCTTATTCCAGACAGATAATGATTCGGCCGTCGGGGGGGCTGAACCCGATCCATTCACAGGACAATAATCCGTAGGGTATCATCTGAAGATACCGAACCTAGGTTTTCATTCCTAGATCATCAACCACGGTCGACGAGGATTTCAGAGGTGGCCTCAAGAAAACAGCTTGCAAAGATCACGATCTTGCATTGCCCCCCCCTTTCTGCTGTTACGAATAAATATAGTCATCGCCTCGCCTCTTGCCCCCTTGCTCACCGTCGCCCTCGGTCTGACTGCGAGGCCAGGTTGGACGCCCAGTCTGAGGGCCCAGGCACAGGCAGAACGATTTGTAGCCAGAAAGTGCTGGCCTACCCTGGTTTCGTCCGGGCTCCATGACCATGCATACATTCAAAGCAGCGCGGGCGGGTCCACCGACGCACCCCCGAAGCAATCGCAGGGGAGGGGGCTTCGCTTGCTCCTCGTTTCCTGAGGCCTCCGCTCACCTCTTTGCCCCTGTCTCTTCCTCTCCCCCGCCTTCCTGCTTCAGCCGCGCGCAGAGGGGGGTGGGGGGGATCAGAGGCAGCCTCCTTCTACGAAGCCCTCCCCACTCCCTCCACCCCCTCCTGCGCGCCTCCAGCCCCTTCCCTTCCCGGCCCTCCACCCCGATTTTTGTTGCGTCGGCATAGGTGCGCAGTTAGCCTTGCCGCGTCCTCGCTGCTGGTCTCCAAAGCCTCGTGCCCTCCACCCTGCTCCATGGGCCCGCTTCTCCTCCAGAGCCGGTCGGAGGCCGGAGGCCTCAACCCCCCAAATGGTCCAACGGAGATCTTTCGCAATTTGCGCGTTGGCAAATCCGGCGCGGGCTGCGCGGGGGCACGGGCGGGCTCTCGTTGTGGGTCCTCCTCGTGCCTACCTCTCTTTGTTCCGCCGAAGCTTTTCCGCCCCCGTCGCCTCTCCTGGCGACACCCGGGGCGCCCATGACTCAGCGGAGAACGAGCGAGAAGGAGTGGTTGGCCCCTTTTTCCCGCATTGTTTTTTGTGGCTCCCTCGGACAAGGCTTGCACCAGGAAGGTCGCCTTCCGTTTCGGCGTTGATCCGAGGTGGATCCCATCATGTTGTCCCCGGCCCTTCCCCCCCCTTTTCTCGCCCTCTCCCTCTTCTTCCCTCCTCCTGACGCCTCCCCTTCCTCCCCCCGCCTTCCTCTCTCGCGGACCCCGCTTCGCTTCGACGGATGCGACGTGGCGGTCTGCAGCGCTGGGCCGCCGGGATGCCGCAGCGAGGATAGCTGCGCGCTTGCGTTCCCCGCGCCGGCGGCGCCGGGGCGTCGCAGCTTCGGCAGGGCAGCAGCAGCAGCAGCTGAGCAGCAGCAGCACCAGCAGCAGCACCAGCAGCTCCGGCAGCGCTCTTACCAACGCCTCCTGCGCTCCGGGCAGACAAGGACACCGCTGGGGCACGGGGAGCCCCCGCTCAGAACGCAGCCGCCGCCATGGGGACCCCACGGAAATGTCCTCTGCCAAACGGGCCGCTTCGCACCGCCCAATCTGCCAGCCTCCGCCGCACTGGAGGTCACGGACGATTTCCCCAAAGAGCAGCGCCCAGGCGACGCCAAGTCCGCCATCGCCGCCCCCGCTGCAGGGCGCGGCAAGGCCCTCCCGACGGGCCAAGCCCCCAGGCCACCCCGCGGCCACGACGCCAGCGGCTGCGCCACCGACGCCACCGCCACTGGCGCCAGAGAGGGAGGACCCTGCCGCTCAGGTGCCACTCCGGCCACCAGCGCCGCCCTGGGCAGGCGACCAGCACGGTTAGGGGGAGGGGCGCAGCAAGACCCCAGCAGTCTCGTCGCCAACACCGCCGCCGCCAGCGGCTCCTCCTTGCAGGGCCCCCGATGTCCGCGAGATCGCCGGCTGCCGGCCCCGCGCGGGGCCCCTACCCCATTGCGGCCGCCGAAGGTGGAGCG
>CAUYUJ010019487.1:145346-162846 GCA_963575745.1 Prorocentrum cordatum
TGAGTGTCAAAATCTGGTTTCGCACAAACTCCTCGAACGTATTTCTGGATGCACGTGTCTTTAAGCTGGTTGGCAAACCTTTTGGCCACCAAGGTTGGGCTCACTTCGGTAAGATTCAATGTGACTCCGATGGCGTCCTGGAAAATCCCAGGGCTCAACATTTTCCAACCTGCTTCCTCACACCAGGGAAGGGCATCCGTCATTGGTCCTCGGGATCGGAAGAACCAATTCTTACCCTTTGTCTCCTCAAGGCGGCGGGCAGCAGAATGTGAGGCTTGACTGAGCAGCGACGCCTTCAGCACATCGCTGTGGGCATGCTCATTATTGTGGAAGGCCGTCGTCATCCACCATTCCGCTGCTACCCTGGCTATACTCCTACTCGCTATGTCGACCGGGTCCATGTACGGTGAAAGAGCCCAACCGAGGTCCACTTGTGCCCCTTTGAATAGAACCCCAGGGTCTTTCCCAGCAGATGCCCTGCTTTCTTTAACCTGGTGAGGGCTGAAGGCGTGAACGTCAGCCCCGTACGTGAGCGCGGCCTTCAAGTTAGTCTGGAACAGCCTGTTCTTATGCCCCGACTTAATCTTGAGCCTTGTCATCCTACGCCTCCGAGCCCCATATTTGACCCACCTCTTAGTCCGAGTACTCCTGGCGCCCTTTCTGAGTCTGTGCTGGCCTCCCGAGAAATCCACGCCCAGGTTCGTGACATCACCGTCGCTAGGTGCTCCAGCCAGATCCCCGAGAGCAGCCCGACCCAGCTTAAGAAGAGGACCCGACGACGAAGCGATGCCAAACTTGTGGTGGGCGAGCGGGAGCTGCAACTCGAGCTCTAGGTATGATCGGACCGATTCAGCCAGTTCTTTGAGTGCTCCCACCACCCACCCCATACAGTTACCCCACTGCTGGAGAGTGAGGCCATCAACATGGAGGGAGAGGGAGGCACTGTCTGACATATTGGTGGTGAATCGGTCCACTCCTGGCTTGAGGAAGACTTTTGCCTCATAGGTAGCCGTCGTGGACCCAGCTACGATCCCACGGCCTGGGTACAGGGCCGCGTCCATTAAACCTTCCAGCATCAGATGCCTAGGCCATTGGTATGTCCCTATGGCAAACTGCAGCAGGAACAGGGGGTACTTGCAATACTGGGCGGACCGAACCAATATATCGTAGGTACCATGTTCGTAAAACTGCTTGATGCCCCACAGGACCTGCAACGAAAAACCTCCTGAATTCCCTTGGTGCTCAGCAATGATAGCCTACCTCCAGACGGTGTCTGAGGGGGACCTTTTTGGAGCCATGGAGTAACCAGACCCCATTCCAAACTCAAGTTCCCAGTCCTTGGCAGCTTGTTTCTGGATCTTACCCAAGACGCGGACGAACCCTCCAAAGTGCCCCAGGGGTCGCCTGGCCGTGGGGTCAGCCTTGGGAGCTAGCAGGACAACGAGTCGTTGCACCTGCTTTGGAGCAACACACGTGGCCTGCATCAGCTGAAAAAGGAGCGACGCCACCAGCAAGCCGTCATCGCAGAGGAGCGAGAGGTGCTTTGAGTGCCAACCGTATGGTGTGCAAGTGGCGTCTTTGAAACTCCTCGAACATCCACGGATGGTATCCACCTGGGCACGCTTTCCTACTGGAGTTCCTCCTTGGACACTCGAATAGGGCATGCGGTTGATCCGATGCCGACCAGATTTCTTCCCATAACTCTCTTTGGTTTTCCAAGCGGGCCCGAATAGAAATACTGTGCAGAAGCTGCTTGATCTCAGCCTCCGCGGTTCGACCTGGTGGCCCAGGGTGGGCCTTAGGGACTTCAACTCCTTTGAGGAACCTGTGAGCCTCCCGAGCCACATGTTCCTCAACAGCTTGTTGGCACCACTCCTTCCAGCCTGCCCGATCGAGCTGGTCCCCGGACAAAAACACGCAATTTCTGCAATCCTTGACAAACTGGAGCGTATCAGTGAGGACGTCGCGCAGTGAGGACGTCGCGGGCCCCATCTGTGTCCAGCACGATGATCACTCCCAAACTCCGAAGAATTGGACGCCAGAAACCACCCCCATCCTTCCAAGCAGATCTGAATGGGCCTCCAGAACAGGAGATATTGACTAGCTGCATGACCAGAGTCCCCAGGTAGGCGTGCGTCCCTGGTGTCTTGCCCTGGTTTAGTAGGCTTTGAATTTCCGAAAGCCTGCCCACTACCAATCCAATGGCACGAGGTGGCTAAGGAAAAGAGCGGGTCTTGGTCGCCAGGACTGCGGGCAGCGGCTTCTCCTCCCACTCCACGGGGTGGCCGCCATGCACACCTGCTGGGTTAGAACCTGTGACTTGCTTGAGCTCCTGCCAAGCCAGCTCGTTCCACGTCCTGCACGTTCGGTCTAGGATCTGGATTCGTTCAGCTCGGAGGTCCCCTTCAAGCGTAACATGTGTTGTACCCAACCCTCCAAGACGCCCGTAAAAGTCTCCCAGCACTTCTAACACCACATCATAGTTCGGATGTGGTAGTTGAGGGCCTATGAGGGGCTTCGTTGGGATCTTCTGGCAAGCCTTGGGGACCAGGAGGGAGATACCCTTGGTGTTCGTGCCTGTCTGGAGGACCACAGGTCTGTGAGGCTGCAGGGTAGTGTCTAGATCCGTGTCCACACTCAGCACTGCCGCATCCAAATGTCGATACAGCAGGAAAAAAATCAATGGTCGACTCGCAATGCTTGCCGTCAACCGTCATCACACAGGACGGGGTTGTCGGGCCAGCTCGTACCACCCCCTTGATCACGTGGAGCGGGAAACTTAAAGACAGCGTGTGCGGGCTAACATTACAGTCACCAGCTAATACATATGGGAAACCCAGTTTAGCAGCTGCAGTCCCAAATGCCTCCAGGATGCCTGTGTTTCTGGGTGAAAGCCCCTCGCTGTCGT
Organism: Prorocentrum cordatum; assembly: GCA_963575745.1. Lineage (NCBI taxonomy): Eukaryota > Dinophyceae > Prorocentrales > Prorocentraceae > Prorocentrum > Prorocentrum cordatum. The sequence goes on from CAUYUJ010019487.1 coordinate 148,255, forward strand.
AGAGATACACGCAGAAGATATTCAGGATCCCAAGTGCCCCATGTTGGACGAAACATTGGCACAGTCGGCCAGGAACGAGCTCAGGGTTTGGACTCCAGGCCTCCAAGTGGCCCTTGACCAGGATCATGACGCCTCCCGAGACCTTCTTGGATGGTTGCCTGACTCCCTTGGACCCGAAAATTGTCCAGCCTTGCTTCTGAAGTCTTTCAGACACATCCTGGAACTTTTGAATCAACCTGTGCTCCTGGATGCACACGATGTCCCCAAGCGTCGACAAGTGGGCCAGCAGCTGCTTCGCCGTCTTCCAGGAATTGGCGTTGCAGCTCACGATCCCAAACTTGTTGGCAGCGGGGCGCACCTCCTGGCTGTGGCCTCGAACCGGCCGTGGTGGCTCAGGGGTATGCGCAGGCCGCCGAGCTCGAAACTGCCTGTCGGGGTGTAGACGCAGTGCCAGATCCTGAGCACCCTGGAGCTGTTCTCGAAGGAGGGCCCAGCGCTGCTTGATCACGGACACAGCTTCTTTAGAGCTCGTCCTCATCATCTTCTCCCAGTCGGTCAGACAGGAAACAAGATCTCCAGCCGAAGGAATCTTATCACCGTTGACTTCGAATGAATACATGTATGCTCGTCGGCTTTTCAGGGCGGCAAAACCTGGCCCGCCCACCGCCACAGAAGGTGGGCCTGAGCGAGCGTGCTCAAACCCAGGCCCCCTGGACGGTGGGCCACACCAGTGGCGACATTGGGCCCCTATGGGGCGCGCGTTCTGACATTCTTCAGATCCAGCAAAAGGTTTGGACGGGGTGCTCGTCTCGTTACCTCGAGGCGAGCCTTCGAAAGTTGCTCCGATTGCTGCCAGGTTCGAGGAGCACCTGTCAGCAGCGTTCTGACTAAATCCAGATCCAGCAGAAGGTTTGGACGGGGTGCTCGCCTCATTTCCTTGAGACGAGCTTGCGCAAATTACTCCAGATGCCACCAGGCTCGAGGAGCACCTGGTGGCCGCGTTCTGACCTTCTGAAGTCCCAGACGGCAAGGTCGGGGGTGTTGTCCATGTGATCTGCGACGAAGCCGCGGTCGCAATCCACGTTGGCGGTCCTGTCGAAGATGAGGGCTCCATCGATCCACACGCGGCAATCGGCGTAGGCGATCGTGGCGGCCGAGTCCCCTCCAGCGGAAAGTCCAGGCGAGGACACGCGCCGACTACGTCGGGGTCACTCTGTCCCTGGACTTGCGTCGCCTTCGTAGGGTGTCTCGGCCTCACCCTCGGACACGGCGAGGGGGCTGATGCACATGGAGTAGGTCTCGTTGGCGTACTTGTGGGCTGGGCGCTGCGACGACCAGGGGCTGAATCCCTGTGCGCCCAGCCCTGTCTCTTCTCCTCGCTGCTAAAGGCCCTGTCGGGGGGCCACTGATTCCGCTGCAAGCCGCACGGCTCTGTCCCCAGCAATCTTCTCTCGGATGTTGGTGACAGGGGTGGTAGGAGGAGCCGCCTTCGCAGTGGCTGGCGTCGGCTCTTCAGCAGCACGTTCAGGTTGGTCAGGTGGTCGTGCTCCACCATGGCCGCCTGCTGCTGATGTCCCTCCGTCCACCTTCCGCTTTTTTCCTTCGAGACGTTTAACGTGCTCTTTGTGTTCTTCTTTGGCTTTGGCTGCCTGCTCCAATGCTCCTTTGAATATGTTGGCCAGGTGCGTCTGGCTGCTGTCTGAGGCCTCTGCTTTTCGGCGCTCCAGCTCCTTGATGTCCTGTTCATCCAACTCGTGCGAAGCCACCACGTCTGAGATTCCCAAGAAATCATCCATGGTGAAAACGTCTTTGAGGTCCAACCTGCCTTCAACCACTTCACGGATGCTGACTTTGGCTGATCGAGGAGGTGTCCCTGGCTGTCTTCCAGACGCTGTCTGGATCTCTGCCAGCGCTTTGGTGACCTCCTCGTCTGCCTCCTGGAGCTGCTTGGCCAAGTTGGCGATATGATGCTCCAAGTCCGTGGTGGCAGTCCTCCAGCGCTCCAGCTTCTCGTACTCACTGTTAAGTTTCTTCTCCAGCTGCGTTTGGAGGGCCTCAGCTTTTTGCCACCTTTGTCTGGCTGTTGGGGCCGGCGGGGCGGGTGGTCCACGTGTTGCCAACGCCTGGTACCGTTTAGCTCCTTCCACATCACCAGCCTCTTGGGCCATCTTAGCCAGGTTGCGTGCTTTATCGGCGTCCAGGTTGGGAAGTGGGCCTGGAGGTAAAGCAGCTCCTCCAGCACGCAGGGCATCGACAGGGGGATCATCACGCCCTTTGCCTTTACCTTCCTTCCCTTTGCCGCCGAGAACGTACTGGCCACCCCCGTTGGTACTTTCTCCCCCAGGGTCACGTCCAGCAGGGACTGGCTTCTTGGTGAGGCTGGAGCCGCAGTGCTTGCAACATAAGGACCCCCAGGTGTTCTTGCTGCAGCCGCAGGCACAGCAGGTGACCATCTTGAGCTTCTTATTCCCGCTGGAGGTGTACCAATCATCTTCATCTCGTGTGGCAGGAGCTGCCTGCTGTGGTTCGCGCCAAGGGCATGAGCCTCCCCAGCGCCTTGCACGACGACTCCAACGAGCATGAGGCCACTCCACATCAGCTGCATCGCGTCCGCCCCTCTGGGTCATCGGATGCCCACAGGGCGCTCGAGAAAGAACTGGGCTCTGAGGTGGCCCCTGCCCGAGGGAAAGAGCGCAAGAAACCTCGTCTGACCAGGCAAACGAGGGGCACTGTGGGGGCCGCTGCTCCCCCTTGCCAGTGAGGCCAGGTCCTGAGCCAAAACGGCTCCGGACTTGAGCCAAAATGGCTACGGACCTCCTCCTCCTCCTCTTCCTCCTCCTCCTCCTCCTCCTCCTCCTTCTCCTCCTCCTCCTCCTCCTCCTCCTCCTCCTCTCCTCCTCCTCCTCTCCTCCCTCCCTCCCTCCTCCCTCCTCCCTCCCTCCCTCCCTCCCCTCCCTCCCTCCCTCCCTCCCTCCCTCCCCCCTCCTCCCTCCCTCCCCCTCCCTCCCTCCTCCCCCCTCCTCCCTCCTCCCTCCTCCTCTCCTCCCTCCTCCCCTCCCTCCTCCCTCCCTCCCTCCTCCTGGCACCTGGCGCGGTTCTCTGGCCCCCCTCTCCCCCGCCTCCTCGCCGCCCTCTTCCTCCTGGCTTTCTGCTGGGCGCCTGGTGCGGGCAGCGCCGTTGTGTCCTCCCGCTGGTCGCCGTCGTGGTGCTGCTGGTGGGGGTGCTGCTGGTCCCCGTGGCGGTGGCGCTGCTGGTCGCTGTCGCGGCGCTGGTGGTTGCAGTCTTGGTGGCGTAGCTGGCGGTGGCGCTGCTGGACGCCGTCGCAGTGGTGCCGGTGTTTCTTGTTGTCGTGGTGATGCTGGTCGCCGTCGTGGTGGCGGTGTTGCTGGTGGGGGTGCTGCAGGCCCCGTTGGAGGTGGTGGTGGAGCTGCTGCTGCTGCCGCCGCCGCCGCCGCCGCCGCCGCTGCTGCCGCTGCTGCTGCTGCTGCTGCTGCTGCTGCTGCTGCTGCTGCTGCTGCTGCTGCTGCTGCTGGTCGCAGTCGTGGTGCTGCCAGTCGCTGCCGCTGTGGTGCAGCTGGTTGAAGTAGTTGCTGTCGTCTGGTCGCGGTCGTGGTGGCGTTGCTGGTAGTGGCATTGCTGGTCGTCGTGATGGTTGGGCCGCTGGTGGCCGTGGTCGTTGTACTGCTGGTCGCCGTCGTGGTGGCGTTGCCGGTGGCCGTCGAGGCGGTGTTGCTGCTGGGGGTGCTGCTGGTCCCCGTGTTGGTGGTGGTGGTGGTGGTGGTGGTGGTGGTGGTGGTGGTGGTGGTGGTGGTGGTGGTGGTGGTGGTGGTGGTGGTGGTGGTGGTGGTGGTGGGTGGTGGGTGGTGGGTGGTGGGTGGTGGGTCGTGGTGGGTGGTGGTGGTGGTGGTGGTGGTGGTGCTGCTGCTACTGCTGCTGCTGCTGCTGCTGCTGTTGGTCGTCGTCGTGGTGCTGCTTGTCGCTGTCACGGTAGTGCTGCTGGTTGCAGTCGTGGCCGTCGTCACGGTGTTGGTGGTCGCGGTCATGGTTGTGTTGCTGGCCGCAGTCGTGGTGGCGCTGCTGGTAGTGGTGTTGTTGGTCGCCGTCGTCTTGGTGGGACCGCTGCTGACTGTTGTCGTGATACTGCTGGTCGCAGTCGTGGTGGCGATGCTGGTCGCCGTCGCGGTGGCAGTGCTGGTTGCAGTCGTAGTGGCGGTGCCGTTGTTGGCCGTCGTCGGGGCGCTGGTCGCAGGCATGGTGGCGTTTCTGGTTGCCTGCTGCTGGTGAGGGTGCTGCTCGTCCCCGTATTAGTGGTGGCGCTGCTGGTCGTAATCGTTATGCTGTTGCTCGCACTCACAGTGGTGCTGCTCGTTGCCGTCGTGGGTGTTGTCGCGGTGTTGCTGATCGCGATCGTGGTGGCGCTGCTGGACGCCGTCGTGGCGGTGCTGTTGCTGGCCATCGTCGCGGTGTTGTTGGTCCCCGTAGTGGTCGTGGCGTTGTTGGTCGCAATCGCGGTGGTGCTACTGGTTGTAGTCGTGGCCGTTGTCGCGGTGCTGGTGGTCGCGGTCGTGGTGGTGTTGCTGGCCGCCGTCGTGGTGAGGCCGTTGCTGGCGGTGGCTCTGCTGTACGCCGTCGTGGTGGTGCCCGTTGTCCTGGTGCTGCTATAATGGTGGTGCTGCTGCTGGTGCTGGTGCTGGTGCTGGTCGCTGTCACGGCAGTGTTGCTGGTTGCAGTCGTGGCCGTCGTCGCGGTGTTGGTGGTCGCGTTCTTGGTGGTGTTGCTGGCCGCAGTCGTGCAGCGCTATTGGCAGTGGCGCTGCTGGTCGCAGTCGTCGTGGTGGGGCCGCTGCTGGCTGTGATACTGCTGCTGGTCGCAAACGTGGTGGCGTTGCTGGTCGCCGTCGCGGCGGCGCTGCTGGTTGCAGTCGTAGTGGCGGTGTGGTTCCTGGCCGTCGTCGGGGTGCTGCTGGCCGCGGTCGTGGTGGCGTTGTTGATCGCCTTCGTGGTAGTGTTGCTGGTGGGTGCTTTTGGTCCCCGCAGTAATGGTGGCGCTGCTGGTCGTACTCGTTATGCTGCTGCTCGCACTCACGGTGGTGCTGCTCGTTGCCGTCGTCGCTGCTGTCGCGGTGCTGCTGATCGCGATCGTGGTGGTGCTGCTGGTCGCAGTCGTGGTGGCGTTGTTGGCGGTGGCGCTGCTGGACGCCGTCGTCGGGGTGTTTGCTGGTTGGGGTCGAGGTGGCGTTGCTGGTCGCCGTCGTCGTGGTGCTGCTGGTGAGTGTGCTGCCGATCCCCGTAGTGGTCGTGGTGCTGCTGGTCGCACTCGCGGTGGTGCTGCTGGTTGCCGTCGTGGCCGTTGTCGCGGTGCTGGTGGTCGCGGTCGTGGTGGTGCTGCTGGCCGCAGTCGTGGTGGTTCTGCTGAACGCCGTCGTGGTGGTGCCGTTGCTGGCCGTTGTCCTGGTGCTGCTGGCATTAGAGGTGCTGCGGCGGCGGCGGCTGTTGCTGTTGCTGCTGCTGCTGCTGCTGCTGCTGCTGCTGCTGGGCGTAGTCGTGGCGCTGCTGGTCGCCGTCGCGGTGGTGCTGATGCCTGTGGTCGTGGTGGCGTTGCGTCGTCGTGGCTCTGCTGGTCGCGGTCGTGGTGGCGTTGCTGTTGCTGCTGCTGCTGCTGCTGCCGCCGCCGCCGCCGCCGCCGGCGCTGCTGCTGCCGTTGTTGTTGGTCGTAGACGTTTTGGTCGTGGTCGTTGTGGTGCCGTTCGTTGCGCTTGGGCTGCTGTGCGCGGCGCCGCTGTTGAGAGTCGCAGCGCCTCTTGTGGTCGTCGTTGTTGCTGCTTGGCTCTTGTGGGCTTGCTGCACAAGCCGGGACGCCGCCGGGGTCCGCAGCGGAACCGCGCAGACCTCAGCGGGGAACTTGCCCCAAGGAAGTCCCAATCACCGTGGCAATAGAGCTCTTCCCCTGGGGGGCTCGGGATGCCGCTGGCGCCAGCCCCCTCCCTCGGAAGAGGCTGGGGGGCTAGCGGCCGGCGGCCAGACGGCTGGAATGACCATCTGGGGGAGCGGTGGGTCCAGCTGGTTGCTGTCGTCGTTTCCGCCGTCGCCTTGCCTGCTGCTGCTGCTGCTGCTGCTGCTGCTGCTGCTGCTGCTGCTGGCTGCTGCTGCTGGCTGCTGCTGCTGCTGGCTGGCTGGCTGGCTGGCTGGCTGGCTGGCTGGCTGCTGCTGCTGGCTGCTGGCTGCTGGCTGCTGGCTGCTGGCTGCTGGCTGCTGGCTGCTGGCTACTCGCTGCTGGCTGCTGGCTGCTGGCTGCTGGCTGCTGGCTGCTGGCTGCTGGCTGCTGGCTGCTGGTTGCTGGTTACTGGCTGCTGGCTGCTGCTGTTGCTGCTGCTGCTGCTGCTGCTGCTGCTGCTGCTGCTGCTGCTGCTGCTGCTGCTGCTGCTGCTGCTGCTGCTGCTGCTGCTGCTGGCTGCGGCTGCTGGCTGCGGCTGCTGGCTGTTGCTGGCTGCTGGTTGCTGACTGCGGCTGTTGCTGCTGCTGTTGCTGCTGGCTGCTGGCTGCTGGCTGCTGGCTGCTGGCTGCTGGCTGCTGGCTGCTGGCTGCTGCTGCTGCTGCTGCTGCTGCTGCTGCTGCTGCTGCTGCTGCTGCTGGCTGGTGCCACTGCTGCTGCTGGCTGCTGCTGCTGCTGCTGATGGTTGCTGGTGCTGGCTGCTGTTGTTGCTGGTTGCTGCTGCTGCTGCTGCTGCTGCTGCTGCTGCTGCTGCTGCTGCTGCTGCTGCTGCTGCTGTTGCTGGCGGCTGCTGGCTGCTGGCTGCTGCTGGCTGCTGCTGGCTGCTGCTGGCTGCTGCTGGCTGCTGCTGGCGGTTGCTGGCGGTTGCCGGCTGCTGGTTGCTGGCTGGCTGGCTGGCTGGCTGGCTGGTGCTGCTGCTGCTGCTGCTGCTGCTGCTGCTGCTGCTGCAGCTCGTGCTGGCTGCTGGCTGCTGCCTGAATGCCTGGGTGCTGCTGCTGTTGTTGCTGCTGCTGCTGCTGCTGCTGCTGTTGCTGCTGCTGCTGCTGTTGCTGCTGCTGCTGCTGCTGCTGCTGCTGCTGCTGCTGCTGCTGCTGCTGGCTGCTGCTGTTGGCTACTGCTGCTGGCTGCGCTGTTGGCTACTGCTGCTGGCTGCTGCTGCTGCTGCTGCTGCTGCTGCTGCTGCTGCTGCTGCTGCTGCTGCTGCTGCTGCTGCTGCTGCTGCTGCTGCTGGCTGCTGCTGCTGGCTGCTGCTGCTGGCTGCTGCTGCTGCTGGCTGCTGCTGCTGGCTGCTGCTGCTGGCTGCTGCTGCTGGCAGCTGTTGCTGCTGCTGCTGCCGCCGCTGCTGCTGCTGCTGCTGCTGCTGCTGCTGCTGCTGCTGCTGCTGCTGCTGCTGCTGAAGCTGCTGCTGGCTGCTGGCTGCTGCTGCTGCTGCTGCTGCTGCTGCTGCTGCTGCTGCTGCTGCTGCTGCTGCTGCTGCTGCTGCTGCTGCTGCTGGCTGCTGCTGGTTGCTGTTGGTTGCTGTTGGTTGCTGCTGCTGCTGCTGCTGCTGCTGCTGCTGCTGCTCTGGCTGCTGCTCTGGCTGCTGCTCTGGCTGCTGGCTGCCGTTGGTGGCTGCTGATGCTGTTGGCTGTTGTTGCTACTGCCTGCTGCTGCTGATGCTGCTGCCGCCGCTGCCGCTGCCGCTGCTGGCCTGGCAACGTTTGAGAGGTTTGGAAAGACGACGAGGTCCTGCGGGAGAGGGTAGAGCGGAACCAAGAAACTGACGCCATTATTCTCTCATTCCCCTCCCTCGCTGATGTCCTGGCTCGTCCGCGTTGGGACGGTACTGCGACTGCCTGCGTCGCAATCGGGGTTTACGTCCTCACATTGCGCCGTGCGCCTGTTTCACAACAACAACAACAACAACAACAACAACAACAACAACAACAACAACAATCATTTAAGACTGGGGACACTCCGTTCTCACCAGTGCCAGGGTTTTCATAGGAGGCGGGCAATACCCCCACTTTGTGGGGGGGCCGGTTCAAGCTCTACCAAGTTTCCAAACGACTCTTCGCCACCACCCACACCCAGCTTCCCGCCCTATGACGTTCGGACACTTCACTTCGTGGCATGCGGACGACCGTGGCTACTATTCAGGGCCCCGCGGCCGACGACGACGGCGTGCGCGCGCGAAGAAAAAACGAATGCGTCCCGCATGGTAGTATTTGACAGGGATGATGGCCCTGGCAGGTGCGCAACCGTTGTTGCAGAAGTTCGAAAAAGTTGCTCGCAAAAGCCCGTTTGACAGAAATGTTTAAAAAGTGTTGGGTTTCCTACGAATCCGCAAGAGCGCGCGGGATGAAATTTTGACACTTCTTGTTGAAAAACCATTGTTTTTTTGATGTGTTTATGTTAAAATCGTTACGAACACTAAGGTTTTGGAAGGATTTCGTCTTGCGCGCGCGAATGTCCACTTTACCTTATTTTTTGCAAGGGATTCTTGAAGTTTGGTTATGCTAGAACAAGAAATGTCCACTTTAGCTTATTTTTTGCAAGGGAAAACCGATCGTAACAACACAACCGGATCTGGACCAACCCGTTTTGCCTGAGACTTCCTCACGAAAATGATGAAAATGAGGCTGCGGCCTAGGCGCGGCGGGGGGGGCGTGCACCAGGGGGCCCAACAATAATTATTCTTCAGAAGTAATAATATTCATCAAACAACAACAACAACAACAACAACAACAACAACAACAACAACAACAACAACAACAACAACAACAACAACAATCACAACAACAGCAGCAGCAGCAGCAACAGCAACAGCAGCAGCAACAACAACAACAGCAACAACAACAACAACAACAACAACAACAACAACAAAATTAAAGACGGCTCAACCTTATATGCTCGAGCTTCCAATAATGCGTGTTCCCCAAACCCTCGATACCCGCCCTTTTCGTCTTCGATCGAACCACTTTTGAGGGGTATACCTTTCTTCCCTGCAGGCCGGGCCCCGGCAAGCGGACCGTCGGCCTGGCCAGCGGCAGCGCTGATCGGCGGGGCGGCCGCGGACCGTCGACCCGACCCCAAGAGGGACGGACAGGGGACCGACGACGACGACGACGACGACGACGACGACGACGACGACGACGACGATGACGATGACGACGACGGCGACGGCGACGGCGACGGTGACGACGAGCGAAAGCGAAAGCGAGAGAGAAGGACAGCAGGGCCACGAAGGGCACGAAGTACGCCACCGAGGGCGACAGCGGGGACACGAAGGAAATGCGTATGGGGCCACGACGAGCGCGAACGAGCGGGGGCCACGAAGTGCAGATAAGGCGGGGCCGCAGAAGGCAACCATGGGGGCCACTGACGGTAGCAACTGGGCCACGTAGGACACTGAGGGAACACAAACGGCGACAGCGGGGCCACGAAGGGCATGCACATGGGGCCACAACGGGCGCGACTCCTGGGTGCCTGGGTGTCGGGGCCGCGGCGCTTGAGTAAATTGCAGGAAAAACCACCGCAAGGCCATTCTTCAGTAAGTCGCAAGCAAATCTCCAGCGAGGGAGCGAGGGTCCTAGCTAAATTGTAAGGAAGTCTCAAGCGGGAGCCGTTGTTGTTGTAACCCGGGGACCAGGGGCCCAGTTTGAGCAGGAAGATTTTCCTTTTCAAAAAACAGAGTGCGAGCGTCGAGGGGCACACTTAGATTGAAAAAAAACCGTCTGCACCGGTGGGGGGGGGTCAACAATAATTATGTTCCGAAAATGCTAATTTGACAACAGCAACAGCAACAACAACAACAACAACAACAACAATCATTTTACCCGAACGCTCAGTGTTCTCCCCAGTGCCAGGGTTTTCTTGCGACACCAGCCAATACCCCCACTTCGTGGGGGGGCCGTTCAAGCTCTACCAAATATCCAAACGACTCTTCGAGACCACCCACACCCAGCTTCCCGCCCTATGACGTTGGGACACTTCACTTCGTGGCGTGCGGACGACCCTGGCTACTACACTGGCGTGGGGTACACACCCACAGAGGTTGATCACATCTGTTACATATGATGTGGTACACGGTACACGTGAGATGGTACGCAGTGCCAAGATAGTTGGTCACATTTTTGGGGCAAATTCGTGGGGATGCGATTACAGAAGTACATGTGTTACACTGATGTTATACAGTCCCAAGGATGACGCATGCATTGCTCATAGACTCATGGCGCTATGATCCTAACTCTCAGTGCCCAACGCGCGCGTGCACAGCCAGACGGAGGGAGAGAAACACATGTATACAAGGTTCGTGACATACGCACGGTCCACCATGTTGTAAACGATCGCATGCACGGTAAGTTCTGAAATTATACGTATGTACAAGCAGACATGCGAGGGAGAAAGGGAGATGGCCATCGACAGTTCCAATACGGCTCCAAGGCGGAAGAGGGGGAGGAGGAGCAGGACAGGATTTCGACATGCGCGCGCGGCGGCCGCGCGCATGTGCACTTCGTCTCATTTTTTGCAAGGGATGGTGGCCCTCGCAGGCGCGCAACCGTTGTTGGAGAAGTTCAAAGCACCTGAAGAAGTAGCACGCAAAGACCCTTTTGACAGAAATGTTTAAAAAGTGGTGTGTTTCCTATGAATCCGCAAGAGCGCGCGGAAGGACATTTTGACAATTTTTTCTTAAAAAACCATTGGGTTTTTGATGTTTTTATGTTAAAATCGTTACGAAACCTAAGGTTTTGGAAGGATTTCGTCTTGCGAGCGCGAATGTCCACTTTACCTTATTTTTTGCAAGGGATTCTTGAAATTTGATCAACTAAGAACAAGAATTTTCATTTTCTATTGTTTTTTGCAAGGGAAAACGAGCGTCAACAAAAAACCGGATCCGGGGGTAATCCACTTTTCTGAAGCTTTCGCAGAAAAATGATGAAAATGTAGCTGCGGCCTAGGTTTTGGGCGGGGGGCGTGCACCAGGGGGTCCAACAATAATACTTCACAACAACAACAACAACAACAACAACAACAACAACAACAACAACAACAACAACAAGCAACAGCAAACAGCAACAGCAACAGCAACAACAACAACAACAGCAACAACAACAGCAACAGCAACAGCACAGCAACAGCAACAGCAACAGCAACAACAACAACAGCAACAACAGCAACAGCAACAGCAACACAACAGCAACAGCACAGCAACAGCAACAGCAACAGCAACAGCAACAGCAACAGCAACAACAACAGCAACAACAACAACAACAACAACAACAACAACAACAGCAACAACAACAACAACAGCAGCAGCAACAACAACAACAACACAATTTTAAGGCTGTACGCTCTTACTTGCCCGCGGGTCATTCAACACGTATACCCTACACCCTTGATACCCGCCCTCTTCGTCTTCGATCACACCCCTTTCGGGGGGATTATTTCTCTTTGCTGGGGCCGGCGGGCTTAGACGTACGGGCAAACTGGAACGGGCGGACAATCCTTCGGGGGCGTACATCTCTCTGCCCGCCATTGGAATTGGCGCGGGCCCTGCAAGAGGATAATTTGTGAGGACGTCGCACGCGAGAGCGCAGTCCTGAGTACACTGTGAGGAAATATCGGGCGGAAGCGGGGGCCCTGATTAAGTTGCGAGGAAGTCTCAAGCGGGAGCGCCGTTCCTGAGCAAATTGCACGGAATCTCAGGCGGGAGCGGGGGTCCTCACTAAATTGCGAGGAAGTCTCAGGCGGGAGCGCCGTTCCTGAGTCAATTGCACGGAAATGTCAGGCAGGAGCGGGGGTCCTGAGTAAAATTCGAAGAAATCTCAGGCGGGAGCGCCGTCCCCACGTAAATTGCACGGAAGTCTCAGGCGGGAGCGGGGGTCTTGATTACATTGCGAGGAAGTCTCAGACGGGAGCGCCTTTTCTGAGTAAATTGCGCGGAAGTCTCAGGCGGGAGCGGGGGTCCTGAGTAAAAATCGAGGAAGTCTCAGGCGGGAGCCGTTGTTGTTGTAGCCCGGGGGGCAGGGGCACAGTTTGAGCAGGAAGATTTTCCTTTAGAAAAAACAAAGTGCGAGCCCCGGGGGTGGCACTTCAATCGAAAAAAAAATCAATGTGCACCGGTGGAGGGGGATCAACAATAATTATTCTTCAAGAATGAAAGTTCCACAACAACAACAACAACAATCATTTTAAGACCGTTCGCCCTTATATGCTCGAGTGCCCAATACCGCGTATTCCCCAAACCCTCGATACCCGCCCTCTTCGTCTTCGATCTAACCCCTTTTGCGGGGTATACCTTTCTTCCTTGAAGCCCGGGCCCCGGCAAGCGGCGGGCCGGCCGCGGGCCAGCGGCAGCGCTGAACGGCGGGGCGGCCGCGGACCGTCGACCCGACCCCAAGAGGGGCAGACAGGGGACCGACCACGACGACGACGACGACGACGACGACGACGACGACGACGACGACGACGACGACGACGTCTTCGGAGCGAGAGCGAGAGAGAACAACAGCAGGGCCACGAAGGGCGACAGCGGGGACACGAAGGGAATGCGTAGGGGGCCACGAAGAGCGCGAACGAGCGGGGGCCACGAAGTGCAGATAAGGCGGGGCCGCAGAAGGCAACCATGGGGCCACTGACGGCAGCAACTGGGCCACGTAGGACAACGAGGGGACACAAACGGCGACAGCGGGGCCACGAAGGGCATGCACATGGGGCCAAAACGGGCGCGTCTCCTCGGTGCCTGGGTGTGGGGGGGGCGCGGCGCTGGGGCAAGTTGCAGGAAATTCCCACGCAAGGCTCTTCAGTGAGTTGCCAGCAAGTCCCCAGCGAGAGCGCGACTCCAGAGCTCCGGGAGAGCGCTTCCTGAATAAATTGCGCGGAGGTCCCAAGCGAGAGTGCGATTCCTGAATAAAAGGCAAGCAACTCTCGAGCGGGAGCGAAGGTCCTGCCCAAATTGTGAGGAAGTCTCCGGCCGGAGCCATTGTTGAACCTTAATTATTAAATAATTATTATTGTTGGACCCCCTATATTCGCCCTGGCGCTCTCGCCGAGGCGCCGGCCGCATTTCCTCTGAAATTGAGGCTCGCGCTCAGACGTTTTGAGGTTCCGCCAAAAGCGGCCCCCCAACAACAACAACGCTCCGGCTCGAGACTTCCTCCTTTTTTACTCGGGCTCGGTGCTCTTGCTCGCCGCCGAGAGCGGCTCCCGGGCCGGACGCCCGGGTCGGCGCCCGAGCCGGCGCCCGGGCGCCGGAAAATCGAGTTCCGAGGCGGCGCCGAAAAAAGGCCATTCCAATACACATTTTTCTTTCGAAAATGCTGAATTTCTGCTTCCGGCGCCCGGGAGGGAGGCCGTCCGGGCCGATTCCGGAGCTCGGGCCGGCACCCGGCCCGGCTCCCGGGCCGGACGCCCGGGTCGGCGCCCGAGCCGGCGCCCGGGCGCCAGAAAATCGAGTTTCGAGGCGGCGCCGAAAAAAGGCCATTTCAATACACATTTTTCTTTCGAAAATGCTGAATTTCTGTTTCTGGCGCCCGGGAGGCCGTCCGGGCCGATTCCGGAGCTCGGGCCGGCACCCGGCCCGGCTCCGGGGCCGGACGCCTGGGTCGGCGCTTGAGCCGGCGCCCGGGCGCCGGAAAATCGAGTTCCGAGGCGGCGCCGAAAAAAAGCCATTCCAATACACATTTTTCTTTCGAAAATGCTGAATTTCTGCTTCCGGCGCCCGGGAAGCCGTCCGGGCCGATTCCGGAGCTCGGGCCGGCACCCGGCCCGGCTCCCGGGCCGGACGCCCGGGTCGGCGCCCGAGCCGGCGCCCGGGCGCCGGAAAATCGAGTTCCGAGGCGGCGCCGAAAAAAGGCCATTTCAATACACATTTTTCTTTCGAAAGTGCTGAATTTCTGCTTCCGGCGCCCGGGAAGCCGTCCGGGCCGATTCCAGAGCTCGGGCCGGCACCCGGCCCGGCTCCCGGGCCGGACGCCTGGGTCGGCGCCCGAGCCGGCGCCCGGGCGCCGGAAAATCGAGTTCCGAGGCGGCGCCGAAAAAGGCCATTCCAATACACATTTTTCTTTCGAAAAAAATGCTGAATTTCTGCTTCTGGCGCTCGGGAAGCCGTCCGGGCCGATTCCGGAGCTCGGGCCGGCACCCGGCCCGGCTCCCGGGCCGGACGCCCGGGTCGGCGCCCGAGCCGGCGCCCGGGCGCCAGAAAATCGAGTTTCGAGGCGGCGCCGAAAGAAGGCCATTTCAGAACACATTTTTCTTCCGAAAATGCTGAATTTCTGCTTCCGGCGCCCGGGAGGCCGTCTGGGCCGATTCCGGAGCTCGGGCCGGCACCCGGCCCGGCTCCCGGGCCGGACGCCCGGGTCGGCGAGCCGGCGCCCGGGCGCCGGAAAATCGAGTTCCGAGGCGGCGCCGAAAAAAGGCCATTTCAATACACATTTTTCTTTCGAAAATGCTGAATTTCTGCTTCTGGCGCCCTGGAGGCCGTCCGGGCCGATTCCGGAGCTCGGGCCGGCACCCGGCCCGGCCGGCACCCGGCCCGGCTCCCGGGCCGGACGCCCGGGCAGTTCCGATCGCGCCGAAAAGAAGCCATTCCAATACACATTTTTCTTTCGAAAATGCTGA
>CAUYUJ010019487.1:165346-179174 GCA_963575745.1 Prorocentrum cordatum
TACTTGCCTGCGAGTCATTCAACACGTATACCCTACACCCTCGATACCCGCCCTCTTTGTCTTCGGTCACACCCCTTTCGGGTGGATTATTTCTCTTTGCTGGGGCCGGCGGGCTTAGACGCACGGGCAAACCGGAACGGGCGGACAATCCTTCGGGGGCGTACATCTCTCTGCCCGCCATTGGAATTGGCGCGGGCCCTGCTAGAGGAGGAGGGGGAGAACGAGGGAGAGTGGGAGGAAGGGGGAGGGGAAGGACGAAGGAAGAGGGAAGATACCACGTTGTGAAGGCGTCCTTGGCGCGCGCGTGGTTCCTGAGCGCCGAAACGCAATTCCAGAATAATTTGTGAGGACGTCGCACACGAGAGTGCAGTCCTGAGTACATTGTGAGGAAATCTCGGGCGGAAGCGGGGGCCCTGACTAAGTTGCGAGGAAGTCTCAAGCGGGAGCGCCGTTCCTGAGCAAATTGCACGGAAGTCTCAGGCGGGAGCGGGGTCCTCACTAAATTGCGAGGAAGTCTCAGGCGGGAGCGCCGTTCCTGAGTCAATTGCGCGGAAATGTCAAGCAGGAGCGGGGGTCCTGAGTAAAATTCGAAGAAGTCTCAGGCGGGAGCGCCGTTCCCACGTAAATTGCACGGAAGTCTCAGGCGGGAACGGGGGTCTTGATTACATTGCGAAGAAGTCTCAGACGGGAGCGCCTTTCCTGAGTAAATTGCGCGGAAGTCTCAGGCGGGAGCGGGGGTCCTGAGTAAAAATCGAGGAAGTCTCAGGCGGGAGCCGTTGTTGTTGTAGCCCGGGGGGCAGGGGCACAGTTTGAGCAGGAAGGTTTTCCTTGAGAAAAAACAAGGTGCGAGCCCCGGGGGTGGCACTTCAATCGAAAAAAATCAATGTGCACCGGTGGGGGGGGATCAACAATAATTATTCTTCAAGAATGAGAGTTCAACAACAACAACAACAACAACAACAACAACAACAACAACAACAACAACAACAACAACAACAACAACAACAACAATTACTAACACGTGGGGACACTCCGTTCTCACCAGTGCCAGGGTTTTCATAGGAGGCGGGCAATACCCCCACTTTGTGGGGGGGCCGGTTCAAGCTCTACCAAATTTCCAAACGACTTTTCGCCACCACCCACACCCAGCTTCCCGCCCTATGACGTTCGGACACTTCACTTCGTGGCATGCGGACGACCGTGGCTACTATTCAGGGCCCCGCGGCCGACGACGACGGCGTGCGCGCGCGAGGAAAAAACGAATGTGTCCCGCATGGTATTATTTGACAGGGATGATGGCCCTGGCAGGTGCGCAACCGTTGTCGCAGAAGTTCGAAAAAGTTGCTCGCAAAAGCCCGTTTGACAGAAATGTTTAAAAAGTGTTTGGTTTCCTACGAATCCGCACGAGCGCGCGGGATGAAATTTTGACATTTTTTTGTTGAAAAAAAAAAAAAAAAAAAAAAAAAAAAAAAACATTGGTTTGTTTGATGTTTGTATGTTAAAATCGCTACGAACACTAAGGTCTTGGAAGGATTTCGTCTTGCGCGCGCGCGAATGACCACTTTACCTTATTTTTTTGCAGGGGATTCTTGAAGTTTGGTTATGTTAGAACAAGAAATGTCCACTTTGCCTTATTTTTTGCAACGGAAAACCGCCCGTAACAAAACAACCGATCTGTATGACATCGTTTTACTGAGACTTACTCACGAGCAAAATGATGAAAACTGGCTGCGGCCTAGGCGCGGCGGGGGGGCCATGGCACCAGGGGCCCAACAATAAATTATTCCTGTTAGAATTAATAAGGTTCACAACACAACAACAACAACAACAACAACAACACAAGCGAACCATTTTTAACTGCTGTCGCTCTTACTTGCCTGGGAGTCATTCAACACGTTAATAACCTACACCCCTCGATACCCGCCCTCCTTGTGTCTTCGGTCACGACCCCTTTCGGGTGGATTGTCTCTCTTTGCTGGGGCCGGCGGGCTTAGACGCACGGGCAAACCGGAACGGGCGGACAATCCTTCGGGGGCGTACATCTCTCTGCCCGCCATTGGAATTGGCGCGGGCCCTGCTAGAGGAGGAGGGGGAGAACGAGGGAGAGTGGGAGGAAGGGGGAGGGGAAGGACGAAGGAAGAGGGAAGATACCACGTTGTGAAGGCGTCCTTGGCGCGCGCGTGGTTCCTGAGCGCCGAAACGCAATTCCAGAATGATTCGCGAGGACGTCGCACGCGAGAGCGCAGTCCTGAGTACATTGTGAGGAAATCTCGGGCGGAAGCGGGGGCCCTGACTAAGTTGCGAGGAAGTCTCAAGCGGGAGCGCCGTTCCTGAGCAAATTGCACGGAAGTCTCAGGCGGGAGCGGGGGCCCTCACTAAATTGCGAGGAAGTCTCAGGCGGGAGCGCCGTTCCTGAGTCAATTGCGCGGAAATGTCAGGCAGGAGCGGGGGTCCTGAGCAAAATTCGAAGAAGTCTCACGCGGGAGCGCCGTTCCCACGTAAATTGCACGGAAGTCTCAGGCGGAAGCGGGATCTTGATTACATTGCGAGGAAGTCTCAGACGGGAGCGCCTTTCCTGAGTAAATTGCGCGGAAGTCTCAGGCGGGAGCGGGGGTCCTGAGTAAAAATCGAAGAAGTCTCAGGCGGGAGCCGTTGTTGTTGTAGCCCAGGGGGCAGGGGCACAGCTTGAGCAGGAAGACTTTCTTTGAGAAAAAACAAGGTGCGAGCCCCGGGGGTGGCACTTCAATCAAAAAAATCAATGTGCACCGGTGGGGGGGATCAACAATAATTATTCTTCAAGAATGAGAGTTCAACAACAACAACAACAACAACAACAACAACAACAACAACAACAACAACAACAACAACAACAGTAACAGTAACAGTAACAACAGCAACAACAACAAAAACAAAAACAAAAAAAACAAAAAACAAAAAACAACAACAAAAAAAAGGAGCTGCGCAACTCGACAACAGAGCAGTAAGTTCCTGAGGAAGAAGGTACAAGTGCGTTGCATGACACAAGTTCCCAGCGCGGGACTGCTTTACTCTAACATAAGGCTATTGAATACACAGGTGCAGCAAGGATAGAGAAGAGCAAACGGGAGGCATGACGACCTGTTGCTGCTGCTGCTGCTGCTGCTGTTGCTGCTGCTGCACCCATCCTGGTGCAGGCAGCAGAAAAAAATCGAACGTGCGAGGGCAAACGCGAGACCGTTGACCACTGGCAGTCCTGGCACGAAGCGGATCGGCATGACAATCACATCCGCCTCGGCATCCGCAGGACGAGTGCACGTTGTGCGCCAATAACGGCGTCTGATAAACTTGGATATCAGCCTCGCGCTTGCTACGGCGTGGCAGCAAATATCTTGCAGTGGGCGACGGGCTGCTGGACTTTGTACTCTTTGCGGCGCCCTGTCGTCCTCGACGGGCCGTTCGTCTTCAAAATCTGACTGAATTCTTTAGGGGTGCGTTCCTCGCCAGCGATTAATTTCGAGATCCCCGCATCAAGGTCCGTTGGCCCATCTGATTTGACAAGCTCGGGGCGGATGTTGTGGGCAACGCGGGCAAGTTGCGGCATTGGGCCGACCTCAACAGCAACAGGAGCCGAGGATTCTTCACCAAGTAGAAGTAGCACAGGTTTGGTTGCATTGGTCGTGCCGCGTTTCCCCGTGGGGGGCGCCATCCTGCTCTCTACCTGCGCCGGGGAGGTGTTTGCCTTGTCGCCCTTTTCATTTCCATCATCTGTTTCACCATCGCGTCTTCATTCGCACTGTTTTTCTTGCTGCCTTCTTTTCAATCCTGCCCATGAGCATTATCCGCTGGTTCTCCTCGTCTTTCTGGGGTGGATCGCCACCGCTGGGAACGACGTCCTTAGCCTCTGAGCCACTCAGCATCCTCTTCATCATCTTGAACATTTGGGGCCACGATTTTCTCCACCGTATTGTTTCCGTCCATCACCTTTTCTGCCTGTATTTGCCACCGCCTCCACGGCTACGACCGCCGTCGCCACGGCCCCACACGGCCAACCGGTGCGAACTGGTCTGCAGGGCGAGGTGCGTTGGTTCCGTTTGCTCGGGCCTGGCTCGCAATAGCGCTTTGAGCCAAGACGCGTTACGGAGAAAAGGTTTGGTCCAGGACAGAAAGAGAAAGGGCCCAGAGCTCCTGTGTCACACGCTCTTTCCAAGCCTCATCGGCCGTAGTCGTTTCCTGCTCAAACATGATTTTACACAGCCCCCCCCAGTCGACGCACATGGGCGATGCATGCTGCACTGTGCCCCCGGGGTACCGCAGTGAAGCCTCGGCCCACGAGGGGGGAGCGCCCCTTCGATAGTACCTCGCATACATTGTGAACTGTGGCATCCTGGGTACGCCTGGGTAGACCTTCACACATAGAGTTGAACGCACTCGCTCGTGCCCGACGCCACGAGAACAAATCATGCGGGAGGGAGGGTGGGCAGGAGTAGAACGCAGGGAACTTGGCAAATTTGGGGCCCTTGTCCTCTCCTCTGGCATAGGCAAGGTTGTTTGAAAAAGCACGACATTCAAATGGCACTCGGGCCCCCCAACGGAGGCTACGCGAGACAGCACTAGGAACAATGTTGGTCATAAAGATGCATCGGACAAACCTGGACCTCCAAGAGTGATTCCAACGCCCCTGGGGACGAGCCCACGAACACATCTGCACAAACATGTGCTACAAAAGAAGCAAAACACGGCGAATGAAACCTTGCCCAACTCGCGAAAAGGGAATACCTCTGCATCGGTGACCCACTCTGGCAGCAGGCGCGCAATCCTCCTACAGTTTTGGCCTGCCACGACCCCAGTCCGCAAGCGTGGCTGGCTCAAACAGTGGGGCCCCCTGGCCCCCCCTTGCCCATCCTTAGACCTGTGCAAAGAAGACGAACAAGATGATGATGATGATGATGATGATGATGATGATGATGATGATGATGATGATGATGATGATGGTGATGGTGATGGTGATGGTGATGGTGATGGTGATGGTGATGGTGATGGTGATGGTGATGTGACGATGGTGATGGTGATGGTGATGGAGATGGTGATGATGACGACGACGACACTACTGATGATGAGATTAGTATGATGATGGAGGATGAGGAATGTGGGATGGGATGAGAATGAGGATAGGATTGAGTGATGAGGATGAGGATTAGGTGAGGATGTCTCATGCGGATGCGGATGTGGTGTGGGTGTGGTGTAGCGGTGGTGGTGGTGATGGTGATGGTTTATGGTGATGTGTGATGGTGCTCTGTGATGATGGTGATGAGATGAAGAAGATGATGAGTGAGATGACGATGAATAATGCTGATGCTGATGCTGAAGACAATTTCAGAAAGAATTAAATCCAAATGTTAAATTGAGCATATGTAAAATAAGAGATGTGTCGTTGTGGAGTATTTAAATAAGAATATATCTCAGAAAATTAAAAAGAAAATAAAATATATATGTATATGGACCACGGAGACGGACAACGAACAGAAGACGCCAGGAAGAGACATAAGAGAAAGATACAGAAACAAAAAGAATAAGATAACGATAAATATGAAGATAAAGTTAAAGAACAAATATTTAATAATCACATAAAGAAAGAAGAGGATAAATAATAGGAAAAGAAAAAGGAGGAGCTGGGTGCCTGGAAAGCTGCCACTGCACTGATAGGTCCAAAAATGTAGGTGGAGCTGTTGGTGCAGCTTCTCCCACGCCCATTCCAAACCACGCTCGAGTCTCCATGTTTTGCCTGTGCTGGGTTCAGAGCGAAGTTGGTCATATTTGTCGGGGGGGGGCCCTGGATAGCCGGCCCAGGCGCGAAAGAGCATCACTAAAACGGGGCACTCGCGCACCGTGGACTCTCGTCTCCGCGCGCAGAGACAGATAGAGCGCTGAGTTCTGGCCAGCAACTTACCGAATAGACATGTTAATGATACACCGGGACTGTTGGATTGGAGAGTTGCTGCGCGGTCCTGGGCACGAGCAAAGTGAAAAGTGCGGCGTGATAGGATGTTCCCGCTACACAAGAACCTCTCAATCTTTGCTTGTGCACGGCTTTGGGGTCTTGGTGATAGCTATCCTGCTTGGGCCCAGACTTCCGGGGCATAGTAGGCGATGTCGGCACGGCGCCACATCTTACGAGAAGTTAGCCTGGAGTAGTAATAACCTAGATATGCGACAAGCCATTGTTCCCGTGTTCGAGTCTACAAGCGGGCTTCAATATGCTTCTGGGTAAGGCGCCCTCTTCCCCAACGCACTCTGACAAAATTTGCACATGTTGCGCATTTCTCTTCCAAGCGAACGCGCAGCGCAGGATTGCTCTCAATCCCTGTGTGGACGTCAAGGGGGCACTCCTGGAGAAACGCCTGGCTCGGGCGGAAGCACGGGCAAGGGCGTGCAACTCTTGTTCTGGCACGGTCTTCGTGGCAAGGGTTTCTGGGCGGGGGGGGGCCGCAACTCGAGGCAGAGCGCTTCAAATCTAAATACACGCACTGTGGCGCCGTGTCCAACGGGGGGGCGCACAGCGCCCATGGCGCACAAATCCCCCATGTCTTCTACCTGGGGTTGTGCAGCTGACTCCCTTTTCCTTTAAAAGCGCTTGAGAACAGCTCCTTTCCATGCACTGCGGCTGGCAGCGCGCATCCCTTGAGACTTCCCGACACTCCAACACCCCAGTTCAGTCGAAACGGCCAAGTACAGGCTGCATTCTGGGGCCCGGTCTCGGCGGGGTCTCCAGAGGTCGAGGCACGCATGCTGCAAATAGGAGCGCCAGAAGAGCGAGGTAAAGCATTGCGACAACAAAACTGCCTGGGCGGGTAGGATTACAAACACGCAACATGACTCTGACATCTGTATTGTTGCGCTGGTGTCTTGTTAGTGAAACATAACATCTGGATGGGCCCAAGATCACACATGGCATGCCACACTCCTTCCTTGGAGCGACCTTACTCAAACCAGATTGCCAAGCAACAGCGGGCATCACGGATGCGATCGTACATTTCGGGGCTGTCAAAGCCACCCCACTCCCATTGGAAGACCGCCGCGGCGATTGCACGGCCATGGGCAATATCACCTCGGCAGGGCGAGGCATCGAGGAATTGGCCCACGGCGCGCAGCAGGGGAACACTCTTAAGGCGTTGGATGCTTTCTTGCCCTGGGACTCGCGGGGGCTTGGGACAGATCCGTAGGGCCCGACGTCTGGCAGGGCCCCTGTCGGGCTGGGCCACCATCGAGAACGAATGCTGATTGCGTCTCTTTGTTTTCGCCACCCCCGACTGGAAGCAGGAGATTGGGAGTGAGCTGCTGGCCCGGCAACGCACGAGATGCCAGGAACGACGACGAAGGTGCATGCTAGAGCGGGGCCAAAAAAACTGACGCCCTCCTCCTCTCCTCCCCCTCCCGAGCACGCCTGGCTCGTCCGCGTTGGGACGGCACTGCGACCGCATGAGTCGCATTCGAGGTCCACGCCCTTACCCTGAGGCTTGCGCCTCTTTCACAAGAGGCCGAAAAAGAGAACAATAGTAAAGATCGAGCTGGGCACGGGGAAGCATGGCATCACCTGCGCAGGGAGAGGGCGCTCGCGCTTTACATGACACAAGTTCCCTGCGCCGGAATGCTACACTCAAACGCGAGGCTCACCGAATACACAGGCGCAGCCGGAATACAGAAGAGCAGAGGGGAGGCACGAAGACATTATGCTGCTGCTGCTGCTGCTGCTGCTGCTGCCGCCTGCTGCCTGCTGCCTGCTGCCTGCTGCCTGCTGCCTGCTGCCTGCTGCCTGCTGCCTGCTGCTGCTGCCTGCTGCTGCTGCCTGCTGCTGCTGCTGCCTGCTGCTGCCTGCCGCTGCCTGCTGCTGCCTGCTGGTGCTGCTGGCTGCTGGTTGCTGCTGCTGCTGCTGCTGCTGCTGCTGCTGCTGCTGCTGCTGCTGCTGCTGCTGGCTGCTGCTGGCTGCCGCTGGCTGCTGCTGGCTGCTGCTGCTGCTGCTGCTGCTGCTGCTGCTGCTGCTGCTGCTGCTGCTGCTGCTGCTGCTGCGGCTGCTGCGGCTGCTGATGCTGCTGCTGCTGCGGCTGCTGCGGCTGCTGCGGCTGCTGCTGCGGTTGCTGCGGCAACTGCGGCTGCTGCGGCTGCTGTGGCTGCCGCGGCTGCTGCGGCCGCTGCGGCGATTGCGGCAATTTCGGCTGCTGCGGCTGCTGCGGTTGCGGCGGCTGCTGCGGCTGCCGCGGCTGCTGCGGCTCATGCGGCTGCAGCGGCTGCAGCTGCTGCTGCTGCCGCTGCTGGCGCTGCATCTGTGGTTGCGGCAGCCGCGATGGCTGCAGCTGCGGCTGCGGCCGCGCCCGCGGCTGCTGCTGTTGCTGCTGCTGCTGTTGCTGTTGCGGCGCGTTGCTGGTCGGAGCTCCTGTTGCGCCACTGGGCGGGCCCCCCGGGTGGGGCCGCGACCGCTCCGCCCCCTGACTGGGCACTGCGACAAGCGGCTAGGCTCTAGCGCCTCCGCGTAGCAGGCGCCCGCCAAGAGATCGGCGAAGGGCGGTTCGTCGCGTCGACGGCCATCGCGAGCGGCGGCAGCTCCAGGAGCGCGGCCGCGAAAGCCTCCTGGGCCGCGACCGCGGCCAGGCCAATCCAGCGGCGCAGGTGCGCCACACGCGCAGACGCTTGGAAGCGACCTGCGCTGCGACGCAAGCCAACGAAGTGGGAGAGCCATGAAACCCGTCGAACCACCCCCACACAGGGCGACTGATGGGCCAACTTGCAGCGCGGGGGCGCGACTCCCCGAACCGCGCGCCGCAACACACATGCAAAGCGCGGCCGCTTGCGCCAATCCAGGCCCCAAGAGGGCCACACGCACGCAACCATGTAGCTGTAGATAGCCAAGTTACCGAAAAGCTACGCCCAACTGCACTGTTGCCAATCTCCGCTGCGACACAACAGATGCCTTACCCTAGCATCGGGAGGCAACCATCGTCGCAGACCTCGAGGAGGAAGCGCCGCAGAAAACACCCTTCGAATCGCCCCCATCGGAGGCGGGAGCGCCCGTCGCGCAGTGCAGCGAAAAGTTTGTCTTTGTTGCCCACGACAAGTCTACGACTGCAAGCTGCAATTCTTTCACTAGGACACGGTCACCCACCCACCCCATTCTCGTTCACTCTCGCGCTTTTCTTCAGTGCTGCGGCGGATTTTCATTAATATCCAATTCAGTTCGTCGTCCAAGTCTGCACTCTCGCAAGGCAACTCGCCGAACCGCTCGAGGTCGACGCTGGGAGCCGCAGACGCAGAACCAGAGGTAGGGCATGATATTGTAATTTGATCGTGCTTTCTGCGACAGCCGTCGCGAATTGAGCCTTCATGACACTTGAAAAGCGTTGGCCTACGCGCTAGACACGACGCTGGCAGACACCCAGCCTCCTTGCGCCGGGGTGACACGGGAAGGCATTTCTGCTAAATGCGGACACCATTCGGAGCCCCCTCCCCGGAAGGAGCGGGCGATCGTCGATGGACCTGGGAAAGAGGGTCGCACTACTCTGCGCCAAAGGCCAGCAGATATCGGTCTTGACGCGCCGCTTGTCGCGCAGAAAAACGCCCCTGCATCACCTGCTTGAGCGGCTTGGACTTTCGATCACGCAGAGAGAATCGCCATTGGGCCGACACCAGATATTTCGATAGCCGGGCTCCATCACACTTGACCAAGTCATCAAGGGTTCTCTTCTGCGTGGGAATATAGCAGGCCGCGCAATCGGATTCCTATCGAAGGTCGCAAGTGCGGAGGCCGACGGCCTTCGATGGCCTTGGACACCCGTCGAAGGCCGAAAAAAAACAAAACGCGCCCATCACAGCATCACGACGCCAGCAGCGGTGCCACCCTTCTATCTGGATTGACAAAAGTTGCCCATTCGCCCGCGCTGCTCGCACGTTCCCCGCGCGCGCGCCGCGGTCGGCGTGCCTCCTGCGCCCGCGCCGCAAGCGCCGAGCCAACTCGCCCGCGCAAGCTTCAAATTCGGAAGACATGTTGTGGCAGGAGGTTCCACAGTCCATATGTTCAGTTGGATTGCCTGCCTGCTCCCGCCGCCCATCGCTCCAAAAGGTAACATGAATTATATGTGGTGTCCAACGGCAGGAAATAATTCTAAACTTGCTTCTCGGCTCCGTCGACGCGAACCCGCAAGCATCTCGCACAGGCAAGTCTCGTAGTAACCAGCATGTGCGGAGGGTACAAACCCTCCACCCCCCCCCCCCACACACACACACACACACACACACACACACACACACACACACACACACACACACACACACACACACACACACACACCCTTGGTCGAGGATAGATTGAGCAGCATCGGCGAGGCGCTCTCTGCAGCCCCTGCCAGCAGTAGACGCCGACCGCCCACAACAGGCGCAAATTGCAACTGGTCGCTGCTGGCATCGGCTCGGCACCGCAGGCTTGCTCGCGGAACCCCCCAGGGCCGCGCGGCGTGGCTGACGGGCGCGCGCCTTGCATCGAGGCGACTCGCTTTTGGCGCGGGCCGCATGGGGACCGCGACCAGGTTCGCGCCCCAAGGAGTTGAGCACATCGACGGTCCTGGTTTAAAAGTGGCCCGAGTAACCGAAGACGCGGTCCGAGGCAAGGGCCGCGGTCGCAACGACGCCATACGCCGCGAGAGAGGGACGGGGCCGGGAATGGAATAGGAGGGAGGAGAGGCAGGGGGAGAGAGCGAGAAAGAGAGAGAGTTAGAGAGAGAGGGAGGGAGGGAGAGAGAGAGAGAGAGAGAGAGAGAGAGAGAGAGAGAGAGAGAGAGAGAGGTCGCCAGGGACGGCGAAACATGCGGCGGGGAAGGGATGATGGGCACGCGCTTGCATCGCTGAGCGGCACGCGCGCTCTCGACGCGAGCGCGCGCCCTTCGGGCAGATGGACGAACACGCGGACGACAACCTCAGGAGATTTGTGCCAAGCGAGCCAGCGCGCGCCTGCGTGCGACACGGCGTTTTCCGAAGAAACACAATTACGCGCACCTGGACTGCGCGGCGCGCGCGCCTGCCGCGCGAAGCAATTCCAAGACAAGCGCCGCTGTTGACTGCCAGCGGCAACTGGCGCCGTTCAGACAAGCGCGACATCAAGGGAACGGTGGCGCCAGATACACCAGACAAGTGAGACTCACGCAGCCAGCTCGAAGCGGCGGGCGCCCGAGCTGTCCGGAGGGCCGAGGCAGGGGGAGACACATCTCCCCCGCTTCACACTGCACACTGAAAGGTTGCTGTCCCATAACATTTGGTTCTCAGCAAAGATGACACGTCGGTGGACGCAGCGGCTTAGAATTGAGTCGCGACGCACCCGGATCGTCATGCGATCCCCACGGCTGCGATGGGCGCCGGTCGTCGACGTAGGCCAGGGGGGGAGGGGGAAGGGGGGGCAAATTGAGCCGGGAAGAGAACGGGCCGCGGAGTCACGAGCGCCACGGCGAAGGCGCCCCGCAAGAGCCACGGCAGAGCGGCGCGACAAACTCGGCTCAATTGAACCAGGTCCTGCGTTACTTCCTGTCAGCAGCCGACGCTCGGCACGTGGAGGTAAGCGGCATGGGGAAGAGAGGGGGTGAGGGATGGGGGGAACTCGCAGTAGAAGGCTGCTTGCCAGGACCCGCTCAACACGAACCCGGCCGAGGGGCCGCGACAACGCCGGCCGATTGGCGCATGCCCCCGCGAAGCCGCCAACGCAAACGAGGTGGACGTTTGGGATAAGTTGACAAGATGGCAACGTGCATCACCATTGCATGGCGGCCGTGGGGACAGACAAAAAATTATTCACTGCGTGGGGATCCCCATATGTGCATCTCCTTGCTGGCGCCCCCTTGGTGGTGGGACTCGGTGAGGACGAATCTGGATTTAAGTGTGACTGAGCTGCCTCTCTCTCTGCTCTCTCTGCTCTCTCTGTCTCTCTCTCTCTCTGCCATCTCTCTGTCTCTGCCTCTCTTTCCCTGCCTCTCTCTCTCTCTCTGCCTCTCTCTCTGCCTCTGTCTCTCTGCCTCTCTCTCTCTCTCTGCCTCTCTCTCTCTCTGTGCCTCTCTCTCTCTCTGCCTCTATCTCTGCCTCTCTCTCTCTCTCTCTCTCCTCTCTCTCTTCTCTCTATTCTCTCTCTGCTCTCTCCTCTCTCTCTCACTCTCCCTCTCTCTCTCTCTCTCGCTTTCTCTCTTCTCTTCTCTTCTCTTCTCTTCTCTTCTCTCTCTCTCTCTATCTCTCTCTCTCTCTCTCTCTCTCTCTCTCTCTCTTTCTCTCTATCTCTCTCTCTCTCTCTCTCTCTTCTCTCTCTCTTTCTTTCGCTCTCTCGCTCTCTCTTGCTCTCTCTCGCTCTCTGTCGCTCTCTCTCGCTCTCTCTCTCTCTCTCTCTCTTTCTCTCTCACTCGCTCTCTCTCGCTCTCTCTCTCGCTCTCCCTCGCTCTCTCCCGCTCTCTCTCTCTCTCTGCTCTCTCTCTCTCTCTCTCGTCTCTCGCTCTCTCTCTCTCTCTATCTCTCTCTTCTCTTCTCTTCGCTTCTCTTCTCTCTCTCTGCTCTCTCTCCTCTCTCTCTCTCTCTCTCCTCGCTCTCTCCTCGGCCTTGCTCTCTCTCTCCTCTCTCTCTCTTTCGGTCTCTTCTCTCTCGTCTCCTCTCTTCTTCTCTCTCTCTCTCTCTCTCTCTCTTCTCTCTCTCCTCTCTTTCTCGCTCTCGTGTCTCTCTCTCTCTCTCTCTCTCTCTCTCTCTCTCTCTCCCCCCTCCCCACCCCCCCCCCCCCCCTACTCTCTCCATTTCTCTCTCTCTCTCTCTCTCTCTTCTCTCTTCTCTCTTTCTCTCGCCTGTCTCCTCTCTCAACTCCCCCTCCCTCTCTCTCTCTCTCTCTCTCTCCGCTCTCTCTCTCTCTCTCTCTCTCTCTCTCTCTCTCTCTCTCTCCTCTCCCTCTCTCTCGCTTCCTCTCTCTCTCTCTCTAGTCTCGGCTCGAGAGTGCTCTGCACTCAGACCGCAGCCGCGACGCGAAGCGCCCCGCCTCGGAGTCAGACTCCCAGGCCTCGCGAGACCGGAGGGGCCCCAGCAGGACCCTACTGATTCGCGTCACCTCTCCACACCAGAGTGCCCGCAGCAATGGCCCCCAAGAAGCCGGAGCGCCGTCGCTCTTCTAAGCAGCCTCCGAGCTCCCGCCCCACGCGCCCTGCTGCGGAAGGGTCCCTCCTTCAACGCAAGCAGGACTGCATCGCTGCGTTCAAGCAAGCGGGGTCTGACCGCCCCACGGCCGCCTACAACGGGCTAGCCGAACTGAACGCGGACGAGCTCCAGGCAATGTACGACATGCACAAGTCCAACACGAAGAAGCTTGGCAGCGCCCTTATCCGCATGTGCGCCGCCAACCAGATTAGCTACACGCTCGATCACCACCAGCGCAGCAAGCCTAAGCGCACTTGCGGTGACACATCGCATCCACCAGCGGGCTCCGCACGTCTTCAGGCTGCGGACACCCAATTCATCGCCTTGGACCCTGCCTTTTGGAAGGTCCCTGTCCTTGCCGAACCCACCTCACCTGACGACGGCAAGACGTACAAGCCCAGCATCAGCCTCCACGATTACGAGAGTGGTGAACGGCTGCTGCAACACCACCTCGAGCAGGGCAAGCGAGCCACGGGTCAGCTCGCGATTGCTGTCATGGGCCCGAAAAACGACAACTACGTCGGTACCGAGCTCGCCGTTCCCGTCCTGAAGCGTCACCCCAAGGCGCCCAAAGTGGTCCACGCGCACGTCCCCGTGACCGTGTACCAGCTGGGTACCAAGGAGGTCGCCTGCACGGAAAAGGTAGCCGTCGCCACCA
>CAUYUJ010019488.1:0-20000 GCA_963575745.1 Prorocentrum cordatum
CCTCCTCTTCCTCCTCCTCCTCCCTCCTCTTCCCCCCCCCCCTCACCACCCCCCCCCCTTGTACCCACTCGCACAGAGGGCAGGCCGCCTGGAAGACGAGGGGGCGGAGGCGAGGGCGGGGGAGGGCGGGGGAGGGTGGGGAAGGACCGAAGAGGTGAGGAGGAGGACGACGAGGTGGAGATGGAGGAGAGGGAGGAGAAGGAGGAGGAGAAGAGGAGGTCAGAGGAGGAGGAGTCGAGGAGAGCCCGAGCCGGAGCCGGAACGAGGAAGAGGATGAAGCGGAAGAGGATGCCAGGATGAAGCGGAAGAGGAAGATGGAGCGGAAGAGGATGAAGCGGATGAAGCTGCCGCAAGCTGCCGCAGGAGTCCGCAGGAGTCGCAGGAGGAGGGGGAGAGGAAGGAGGGAGGGAGCACGGAGCACAGAGGAGATGAGAGGAGAGAGGAGAGAGAGGAGAGAGAGAGAGAGCCTCTCTGTCCTCTCAGAGAGGAGGGAGCTGGGAGAGGGGGGAGGAGGGAGCTGGGGGGGGAGGACGGAAGGCCGGAGAGGGGGGAGGGGCAGGGGCGGCGGAGGGGGGAGGAGAAAAAAACGATTTTGTCTCAGTGCCCCAGCAGGCGGCACTGGCACCCTGGGGTGCGGCACCCTCCTCCCGCCACTCGCAGCGAGTGGCTCAGCTCCGCAGGGCTGCGGCCCTGCGGCAGGGCCCTGCGGCCCGTGGTGGGCGCACGCTGGCGGCGCCGACCCCTGCTGCTCAGCGCTCAGCCTGCTCAGCTTGCTGAGCGTCGTCAGGAGCCGTCGGCGACGGCGACGGCGACGCCCTTTCTCATCTCGTCGATGCGGGTGCGCAGCTTCTTGGGCAGGTTAACTTTGAGCTCCTTGGCCTGTTTCAGAAACTGGGTGACCTCTCCGGTCTTCTTCTTCTGGACGATCAGCATTCCGCTCCTGGCGGTGATCTGCAACCTCACCTTCGTCCTCGTCTTGGTCGCGTCCTCGATCGCATCGTTGTAGGTTTTGATCTGCTTGGCGTCTGCGCTCGTCCCTGAAAGAGCCGAGACGAGCTTCTCCAGACGCTTCGTGCCACCTCCGTCCGAGCCTGCGTTCACCTTCAGGAACATCATCATCTCAGATCGACCCGAGCACGCGATAAGCTTCTCGGCAGTCTCGGGGTCGCCCATGCCGTCGATGACTTCGTTGAGGTTCTCCAGGGGGAGCGACTCCACCGCCTTGCAGTCCTCAAGGGTCGTGCGGAGTCCACCTGGCGCCCCCGTTCGCCACGCCTTAAAACCGCATTGGGGCCACGGCCCAGACTTGGTTTCAGGGCATAGCCATCATCGGGGAGGCCTGGACAGACTCCATATGACCCTGGTCCTGTGACAACTGCGACACAGAAAGGTCAGCCTGCACGCAGATCGTCTTGACCACTGCATCCTGCCACGCCGTCAAGCTCTTGACCGCCACGTCATTGGCCTCGCCGAAGTTCCCGGTGCTCGTCTTGAAACTCTGGATCTCTGCATTCGCACTCGTGAACTTCTCCAAGAAAGGCGCCTCGCGAGCGAAGCTGAATTTCTGGTTATCCGGGAACGCCTTGCTCTTGCCCTCCGCCCGGCACTCGACCATCTTCTTGACAGCTGGCAGGATGGCAGCGCACATCTGAAGGCACGGTTCGTTCAGAGATTCGTTCTTGACCCCCAGCTTGTTCGCGACCATCGCGTAGCCCAGCATGACGTCGAGCCTCCCAAGAACGACTTTCATATCCAGCATGGCCACTGCGTCTGCTAACGTCTGATTCACATTGCCATCAGCGTCCACGAAGTTTGACTGGAATTGCGACGGGTCGACGGGCAGCTGGCCACCGACATCATTGGCGATAGCGTGCGAGAAGTACACCTTCAGCTTGGCATTGAACTCCTTAGGGGCTCAAGGCTAAAGGCAAAACGGCGAGCTTCCTTCTATCATCGAATTCTATCCGCCCTTCCTCCCCCCCTCCCTCCTCCCCCCCTCAGCGAGGGGGGAGGGGGGAGAGGGCCCCTCGCCTCCAACTGCCTGGGCACTCACGCGAGCGCAGACAGTTGACTCACAGTTGGCAGCCAACTGCCTGTGCTGCACTCGCACTCGCGGCCAACAGACCTGACAGCCAACTCTTGGCTGTCAGGCCCATTGGTCCGTTGGCCTTGCCAGGGCCCTGACGCCTTGACTTTG
This sequence comes from Prorocentrum cordatum, assembly GCA_963575745.1. Classification (NCBI taxonomy): domain Eukaryota; class Dinophyceae; order Prorocentrales; family Prorocentraceae; genus Prorocentrum; species Prorocentrum cordatum. The sequence goes on from CAUYUJ010019488.1 coordinate 2,198, forward strand.
CAGAGCTTCCTTTGGGAAAATAGGGTTTGAAAAGGGGGACCCCCCAGTTGCGGCCCGGCCACTCCTGCACGGTCTTGTCAATATGAGGCCCCAGGTCGAGCAGGTCCTTGTTGGCCATGACGGGGTAGACGTATTTCTCCAGCCACGAGGTCAGCTCCTTCACGGGGAGGTTGACAACCAACTTGGCGAAGCCCACGACCTTCGGGAGAGACTTGCTCAGCAGGTTCTGCTCCGAACCAGAAAAATCACCAACTGCCTGCTCAAGTAGCTCCGCCATCTTGACCACTGAGTCGAGACCTGCCCAGCTGTCCAAAAGACTTTTGAAGGTCATCCCCTCGAGGCCGAAGGCTGAATGGATCTTGCACATGCCATCTTTGATCGCGTGGTCAAGCTTGGAGATGTCACGGAAGCGCTTAGCCTTGGGGCACGTCGATTCGGCGTTGCAGTCCACGTGTGCGCCAGCATCTTGGCCCTTCATAGCATTCATGGCCGTGACGAAGTTCAGTAGGCCACCGTACAGATCGCATTCAAAGCATTGGACCTCACCTTGCCGTCGGCCTTGAGTTCGTTGCTGAACGAGCTGCAGGTATCGCACAGAGCGGCTAGCTTATCGGCAATCGCGTCGACGTCGACGTTCTCCTGTGGATGGCTGAATAGCACATAGTTATTTGGCTCCCGCCCTGGCTCTTTTTTGGCTGGGCCCTGGGGTCCACATCCAACGATGACGGGCCTCTTAGACAAATTTTGCCTCGTTGGCCTGGGCATCCGGGGCATCCGGGGCCCTGGGCCGCAGGCCAACAGTGAGCCGCTCTGACAACAAAATGCTCAAGGCCGAGGGCCTCGGACCTCTGGACCTCCGTCATCTGACTGAACTGAGGACTCAGAACTCAGACTCACATGGACCAGGACCAGGCCACGGGCCGGGGGGGGGTCCTTGGGTTAATTAATTAGTAGCCTCAAACAATGGTGGCTTGCTGGCTTGCTCAGAGGGTTTCGAATCTCGGTTGTCCTGCGCCGTGTCTTCCACGAGTTCGGTGAGCTCCGCCGCGGCCTTGGTCCAGAACTGCAGCATCGCCTCATCTTTCGCCGCCTCCTCGCAGCGCGCCGAAACCTGCTTCTGCTTCATCCTGCCAATCTTGCTCGCCTTCAGCAGGCTGAACATCGGAAAGTCCTTCAGGTCCTTTGAGGAACTAGGAACTGAGCTTCTGAAGCAGCTCGTTGGAGTCCGACCTGCTGAGCGATCCGAAATCCAAGAGCATCAGGCAAAGGTCGAGGTCGTTGAAGAGCTCCTCTAGCTTGAGGCGCTCATTGACCTCATGGGTGATCTTCACAGCGTCGATTATCTTGCCCAGTGTATCTGTGGCGATCGCCTCCTGCGAGTCAAGAGTTTCCCCAGGAGCAGACTTGTTCGGGAACAACTTCGCCGCAAGTTTGCGGCAGCAGGCCGCGATGGTCTCGGCCAGCTTACCCTCAGGCACAACCGCAATGGAGCATGCATGGCCCGAGTTGCAATTCAAGAGAAACGCAGCCGTCGATAAGGCCTCGTTCGTGTCGTGCAGAACCGCATCGAACGTCCGAAGGAAGACAGCCACGGACAGGTCATCGTGCATGCGGAGGCCCAGTGCAGTCGCCTCATCCAAGAGCTTCTTAAAGTCATCAAAGGTGGTCGTCCCCTTCTGGAGGGCAGATAAAAGCTTCGATGCCAACTCCATTTTCGGCACGACATCTGCCATCCTATCAGCTAACTGCATCGACGCAGCGGTCTGCACCTTGGATGCACGAATGGTGGTTATCGTCTTCTTGGCTTTGTCTACTGTGTTTTTGAACTCCGTCATCAACTTCTGGTGCTCCCTGCCCTTGACATCGTGAAAGCCGTTGTCGTAGAACTTGGCCATGAGTGTCTCGGTCTGCGCTTCTGCCTTCAGGGCGGACTCCGAGGCGACCATCCGCTGCTTCTTCCTGGAGGGGCCGTCGTCATCATCGTCGTGCTGCTGCTGCTGATCCTTTGCCACCGCTTTGTCCTGGGCCGCGAGCTTCTTGTTGGCAACGATGTCGACGCGCACCTCCTTTGAAGCTGAGCTGGAGCCTGCTGCCTTGTGCTTATGCTGCTTCTGCTGCTGCTCGTCGCCCTGGTCCACCTCGTCCTCGTCGTCGTCATTCTCGGAGTCGTCGGAGCCCTTGCTGTCGTCGGAGTCGCTGGAGGCATCGCCGTTGCTGTCGCTGTCGCTCTCCTTGGTTTGCTTTGTCTCCTGGTCTGGAGTCTTTGCCGCCTGGTTTCCCGGGCCCTTGGACTTGCGAGCTCTCCTCCGAAATTCATCGGCGGTCAAGGCGACGGCTGCGAGGGCGGCGCTCTCGGCGTGCATGACACCAGATGCCTCCGCAAATGCTTCTCCGATCTGCTCGTCGTCCAAAATCTCGTTGCCCGAGTCGATCTCCTCTTCTTGGGCAACATCGTCGATGACCGAGTCTCGTATCTCCCAGACGCCAGCCTTGCCGTTTGCAGTCCCTTCGTTCCCTTGCACCACTACACCTCTCATGTTCTTGCCCCTCTTGTCCTTCCTCCAGACGAGCTTAGCCCCTAGCTCAGCCGGCTCGCCGAAGGCCTCCTTGAAAGCAAATTCTTGCCAGAACTCTTTCTTCGGGGCGACCAGCTCAGACCTGGTGACGTGCTTCCGCTCGATGCTCGTCTTGTACTTGACTACGCGACTCTTCCCGCCCGCCATCAGATGGATCCTCTCCTTGCCACATTTGCGGAAGTTAGTGCGCAAAGTCTTGTCTTTCAGAAGTCTGTTTTTGAAGAGTTTCAGCCCTTTGTTCTTGCCCTTGCCGTCTTTGTCCTTCTTGTCCCCGGACAGGCGCGACTGCTCCTTCTCTTCGGTGGACATGAAGCGAGCGCGATACACGTTTAGGCAATTGCGGCACCACTCACCGCAGCTCACTTTCATCTTTAGTTTCTTATTCTTCACCAGTTTGGTCCGAGTCGTAGTTTTTCCCCACTGGATTCTCTTGCCTATCTTGCCCTGATTCCCTTTGGCTTTCTCGACGGGGCAGTCGTCCGTACTGTTCTTCCCACAGCCTACGCACTTCAACTCCTCCTCGACGAAGTCTAGGTCGACGGCCTCGGTGCCGTGGGCGCCCTCGACTCTGCGCTTGGTGGAGCCGGGGGCTTTGCCAACGGTGCCAGTAGCAAGTGACGACAATGTCCCTGCCACGGATGCCGCCTCCGCATCAGCATCAGAAGCGCTGCCGCATTGAAGCAGGTCGTCCAAGGGGTCGTCGCTCACAGCTGCCATATGGCCGAGCCCGACGCTGCATGCTGGGGGGCTCGGTCGGCGGGGTCAAAACCCCAGGGCAGCTTTGGCGCCGCCTCGAGTCCAAAATGACTGTCGAGGACACCGACTGTGACAAAGGCCCACCCCTCGTCGAAGAGAGGGGGAGGGGGGCCAGGGGACACGAAATAGTTCCCAGAGGAGTCCGAGGAACAGGATTCAGAAACACGAGCAGTTCGCATCTCTCGGACCGCTTGGGACGAGCGGCCTCAAAGCTCATGGGTCGAGATAGATCACCCGAGCTGGCGGCCCCAAGGCCGCGCCCCTGACATGTTCTTTCAATGCCGTCTGGTCCTCGGAGCAGGAGAGCAGGGGAAGGGGGGGCCCTGGAAGGGACGAGGAGGCGTGGGATCTGACGGATAAGCGATTCAGGTAATGTTTGCGTTTTCGCACGCCACCGACTCGAGACTTGGCCGACAATATAATATGGTAGGTGCATGTTCCCCTAACAGTGTTTGTATCACTCGGTTCTTGGCTGGACTGGCGCCCCCGGGGAGAGAGGCCATGATTTCACTTTCTAGTGCGCGGGGGCGGCGCAAACGTTTCAACCAGCAAAGCCTTAATAGAACCACGGGCGGGTGTAATGTCCCAGTTGTGCGTGTGTTGGCCGTGCCAGGCCTTCGGCTCACGCGATTGGGCCAGGTCCTGTGATGACCCCCCAGCCCAAATCTGTTCCGAGCAGGCTGACCCTGCCAGCACTCGGAACCGATTGGATGTGCCAAGGGGTCCTCATCTTTGGCGGCAAGTTGCGTGCGAATTTTAACACAAGTCCCTGTGCGGTGATACCTTACGCATACTTCTCAACCTGAGGGCCTGGCCCTCAGGGCCATTCGTGTTTTTGGTGTTGTTCGGCATCTGTCGGTACCTTTCAGATCCTTCGAATGCGCGATGTGTCCGCTACGGCACTCAAAGGAGCCGGAATTGCCGAGCAACACACATGATGCTAAACAGTGCATGACAGCCCGTGGAACCCTGCGGATATGGAAGCAAGCGGCCAACACCTCGTCGGAGTCTGAGTCGAGATCTGTGGGCCCGCCCAGGGCCCGATTACGCTCTGGTGCGCGGTTGGGGTGCATCCTGCAATCTCGTTTGGGCCAGAACCCGCAACCGCCCGCGATTGATCTGCGAACGCCAGGGGGTGGGAGAGGAGCGGGGTGGAGGGTGGAGGAGGGCACGGGGGAAATGAGGACGACAGGAGAGGCTGGATAGAGGAGTAAGATGGGCGAGGCACAGAGGGAGTCGGAGTGGGGTCAACAATTCGCTCGAATACTCCGACCGACTCCTACGGTCTCATTCACTATTTATATTCATTATTCAGAACTCACGTGGCATGGCTTAAACTTGTACCATAGGTTTGAATCAACTAGCTCACACGGCTCACACCTCCAGAATGCAATCTACAATACAATGTTGCAATGCAAGCACTGGTTGGGGGGCACGTCTTGCACACTTGTTCCTTCGCCAAGGCTCACAGCCAAGCGCCGCGCAGTCCGACTGTCCGCGAGTCAGTCCGAAGCGGCGCATCCCAAACTTGCAGCTTGCAGCAATATACTTATTGCTTACTGGTCGAGACCCTGTTCCGAACGACTGCCACGGCCACGCCTTCCTCGGGCTTCAATAGAAGCAAACTAACCTAATCCCGAATCTGATCCTGGTCTGACCGTCTGACCTGAGCTCATTGGCCCATCGATGCTTCGAGCGCCGTCTACTGCGACACTCACGTCGATACTGCATCCGACGGCGCCGACGCCGACGCCGAAGCCGAAGTGCCATCACCGTTGTCACCGGCGAAGTCGGCGCTCAGGCTCTGATCATGACCCTCCTCCTTCAGCCTCTGGTGCGTGCGAACGGCTGCCAGAAGAGCGGCGAGGATCATACCAATCACGGGCACGGCCATCATGTTGCCAATGAGCTCCCTGAACGAGCTCTCGCTCACGCTAACGGGGCACGTCAGGTTCACGGGGCCCCAGCCCATGATGGAAAGCATGTCGGACATCTTAGCCACGTGCATCTTGCCAGGAAAGAAATACTTGCTGCGCCCAGTTGGAGTCTTGATCTTCGGGCCAACGGTCCATGGAAAACGCTCCAAGGAGAAGCTGACGTCGATGGCGACGTCATCGCTGATCCACCCGCCGAGGGCGATATGGGCGCAATCAATCACGTCTAACTCCCTGGCTGTGAACTCCTTCTTGATAGAATCAGGCACCTCGGGATCGGTCGAGAGAGGCTGGCTGCCTGGCTCCCCGATCTTCGGCCAATTGTACTTCGCGCGGATCTCGTTCGATTTGCGCTCCGACGGCGGCTGCAGCACCTGGTACTTCATCCTTTTGCATGTGCCGGGCATCGACGATTCAAGGTCGATGTCGCTCAAGAAGTCAAAGAAGTGCGGATGCGCAGGCTTCAGGGCCTTCAGCTTATCCAAGTTAGATTCGACCACGTCCAACACTGCCATCCCTCCCTCGTCTTTGAGGACACCCACGAACCAAAAACGCTCTCGCACATGTGGAAGGCCGACGTCGTATGCCGATGCGCTGAAGGTCTTGACCGAGTACCTCGGCAGCAGCTGCAAGCCGAACTCAACCTTGACACTGCCGATCTGCCGCACTCCGTGAAGGACGAACGCCGGCGGCGTTTGCTCTGGGGCCCCGGCGGCGCTACTGCAGGATGAAGTCATGTCGCAACCCATCACGTTCTCCAGCATGAACATCTCAGGAGGCTTGTTGCAGGTGGCAAGAAACTCTCGAATCGCAAAGAAAGGCTTCGCATCTGGGTCGCTGAAAACGCCGTGCCCGTCGAAGCGCTTGCCGTTCACAACCGAAAACGGACGGCATGGGAAACCACCAATGAACAAGTCGAGCTGCTGCTGGATGAGCTTCGTGCATGGCCTGAGGAGGTTCGGCATCCCTCCCTCCCGCTCGCAAGCGAAGCATATACCTTGCCCTTTGAGGGCCATCTCGATATCACCATACATGCACCCTGGGCTGAAGTTTGCCGCGACGAACGCCCTGCTCGAGACGTCGTGGTCGCAGGAGAACACGTGCTCGAAGGAGGTCTCCGGAATCAAGCGCCGCAGGGCCTCGATGGGAGCGTCTGTTCCTTGGGCGCCGCAAGCGTGAAGCCCATGACCAATGCAAACTCGGGCTCAAAATGTTTGGGGTTGACGGTCGGCGGCAGAAGCGGCTTTCGCTGGTCCAAAGGTTGCCGGTTGCCGCTTCTGCTGCCAATCGTCAACCCCAAAGGCACTGGCCATCCAAAGGCTTTGGACGGCCAATGCCAGCTCAATCCTTGGAAGGCCCCTGGCCCAGTCAAGCGGGGTGGGGGCGGAGTTTTCGCCATGGGCTCCTGAACACACAGTGCCAACACGCAAAGGGCGGGGGAACCACTCGGGCGGGTGGAAGATATACCCGGGCATGCCACAGCCCATGGCCTTGTGGAACATCACGGCCCATTCTTTCGGGTGCCAGATTCCTTTGACCGACTCGAGCTCCCTGAGGTTCTGCAGAATCGCGAGCGCCTCGTCGAAAGTCGTCTCAGACGAGCCCGAGATGGAGCGCTCCTCGTCCTGGACGTCCTCGTCCGAGTCCTCGCCCTCGTCCTTGACCGGCCCGCCCTCGCCGACCACGCCCCTGGCGGTTGGAAAAGAAAAGGCAGTAGGAGGGGGAGGAGTCAGGAGGAGTCGAGGAGGGGGGAGGGGGGACAGAAGGAGGCCCAGGAGGAGAAGGAGGAGGAGGAGGAGGAGAGGAGGAGGGAGGAGGACGAGGGAGGGAGGGAGGAGAGGAAGAGGGAGGAGGAGGAAAAAGGAGGAGGGAGGGAGGGAGGGAGTCCGGAGGGAGGGAGGACTCCTCCCTCCCTCCCTCCCGGAGGAGGAGGAGGAGGAAAAGGAGGAGGGGGAGGAGTGGGGAGGGGAATTTCAGACAGATTCAAAGGTCAGTGCTCCGGGACTCCCAGGCTCCCAGGACTCGAGTCACTGAAACTTTGTGGAAATCTTGCGGGTCCGCAAGATTTCCACAAGGTTTCAGGGAACCGCCCCATGCCCATGCCCCATGCCAAGATATCAGGAAACGCACGACTGGATGCAAGGCCCAGACGGGCCCTCATCGACTCATCCCGTCCACCACTCCTCCCTCCGTCTTCCCTTGCCCCCTTGCGGAGGCGAGGGCGCCCCTCTCAGAGACCTTTCCCCCCCTTTCCCTCTAAGCTGAGCGCTTCACATTGTGTCTCCGTGATTTGCGACCCTTTGTTCTGAGAAGGGTCGTAAATTACGGAATCACAGTGTGAAACGCTGTAGTTGTGCTGGGATCCCCGGCAGAATATAGGATGAGTTCTGGGCGACATGCGCCCACTGGGGCGCCCACAAGGAGGGGGTTGCGCCCACTGGCGCGCCCACTACAGCACTGCCTCCGAAAGTGTCCGAAACCCTGGGGCAAATCAAAAAGATCCCCGGCCTCGTCTCCATGAGAACCCCCATGTCGCCCATGTCGTCCGACTCGTCGACCTGGCCGCCCTGGGTGTTCTCCAAGGGGCAGAAGATCGCGGGCGGCGCAGCATCGAACTCAGGCTGAGGATCATCAGCACGAGCAGCTGCAGCAGAATGAGGCTCCTCGCTACTGCTGCTCGTGGCCTCGAACTGAGCGAGGCCCATCACTGCCAGGAAACAATCGTTGGACGGCCCACAAACTAGAAAATGGCTTGTGCCAGGATCTCACAGTATACATCATGACAATCCCATGTTCCCCTCCTCAGAAGCCTTCCTCCTCCTGGGCTCATCCGCCCTGGTGCGAGCGCCCTTGTGGGCGCCCTTGTGGGCGCACGGCCACCGACCATAAGTTTTCACGTGCTCTTGTAGTGGGCGCCTAGTGCGCGCACGGGGGCCCCTGTGGGCGCACAGTGGGCGCGTGGCGTGTCTAACATAACTTAGGCCAGTGCGAGCGTGGGCGCCTTGTGGGCGCATAGTGGGCGCCTAGTGGGCGCATGTCACGCATAAGTCGGCACGTGAAAGTTTTACTAATTGACTTACTGTGGGCGCATAGTGGGCGCCTAGTGGGCGCCTAGTGGGCGCATTGAGGCCCACAAGTTTTACTCTGCGAGTTTTGTCGGCGCCTAGTGGGCGCCTAGTGGGCGCCTAGTGGGCGCCTAGTGGGCGCACACACTGTGAAAGTTAGCTGGCATATTGCCTTGTGGGCGCCGTAGTGGGCGCCGTTGTGTGCGCACAGGTCACGATACTGTAGGTTGATAATATAAGGAAATGCAAGGCAAGATAAGACAAACAGCAATATTGCATAGATAGTGGCAAGGTAATGTAATCAAGTTATTACACTATCGTGCGATACGTGATGCGGGCATGATCAAGGGCATACAAGTGCAACGTACCATGAGATAGGGTGACACAAGACCAGCCCCTACAGGATATGATACGCTAAGGACACGCACACCACTTCAGTCGAATGATCGACCCTCGCGCACACACATGAGGGCATCAATGCATCAGCGTCGTTTTGGGGCACAGCAGAAGACAAGTGACTGCGTGGCTTTGGAACGACCACCAATTCACAGTGACTAGGAAGCCACAGAACAGACAGAGCCAGGGAGTCTCAAGCACAGTCGCTCGCTACAGGTATATACACCCTTCGTGGGCCCCAAACAGAAGACACTTGCATCCTGGGTGTGCCAATCATCTGGATCTGGACCAGTCTGCGTGGTGTCAGGTGTCAGCCACGTGGTGCAACAAACGGTACAAGCTGAGTGCTTCCCATCCCCCACACGAAAAACGCAAACACAAACGAAAACTCCAGGAATAGGTTCGAAACTGTTCGATACCCTCAGAGGGCTGTCGAACAACTTGAAACTTGAAGCCTGAGGGGTTCGAGTCGTCCGGTTATCCTGCTCACAGACCCAACAGGAACATTCACTTAGTCCAGTGCGCTGGCAAGCACTCTGCTCACGCACGTGGAAAGGCGCCAGCCTGGCGCTCGGGCACATGGCACACAGTACACGGTGCACGATAAAGATCTATTGACCTATTTGGCATCCGCAACTTCCCACGAGCCCTTTGACTCGCGAGAGCTCTCGTCGCACGACGCCGCCCACTGCTGACTGAGCTTTTTGCCAGCCCTGAACCCCGACATGAACGCTGCCTCGATCTTCTTCTTCTCGTGGCCGGGCGGCGGGTCCACCATGCAAACGTTGTCTGAGTAGGCAGTCGCGAGGTCACGGCCCATGCCGACCTCCTTGTGGCCGTTGATGTAGCCGTCGAGCTCATCATTCTCATCCTTGGCCCCCTGCTTGTCCTCGTCGATCTGATCGATCTCATCCTTCTTGGACCCCATCGGATCGTCGGACGCCCCCGCATGGAAGACGCACGTCATCTTGTGCTTGGTGCCCCATCTGATCTGCATGTACATTGCCGTCTTGTTGTTCACGACCCAATCGCTGGTGCAAGGAAAGTTCCCTTCGACGAATGGGTGCTCGGGCATCTGATCTCCACGCTTCGGCATCTGCACGCACCACAGTTGCATGTCATCCAGCTTCACGTTCGTCAGGTAGCTCAGGCCGCGCTTCAACTCCATCTTGATCTGGCCGACCTCGCAGAACTGGAACGCGTACTGGCCCTCCCTCAACGTAGGAACATAGATCGGGAACCACGATCGCCAATCTTCGGAGTAGATCTGGACCTTCTGCAGCTTCTCGCTGTCAAACAGGATGTAAGCCGCCATCGCTGCTGCGCAGGTCGATGATCGATGCTGGCGCCGCTATCTGTGGGACCCGCCTGGCGTTCTCACGAACTGCTCGTGCCAAGAAACGACAAGGGATTCGGAAACAGTGACAACAATCGGGAACATGGGACCATCAGCCAGTCACCACTAGGACTCCGTGAGAGCAATCGAGAGACAGAGGATAGAGTCTCTATCTCTCGATTTCTCTCACTCTCACCCTCTCGCTCAGTCGGTCTCCCGATCAGTGCGACTGTAGGATACAGTCGCACCGATCGGGAGACAGAGTAAGATCCGACTTACTTCCCCCACCCCCCCTTCCTCAGGAAGGGGGGGAGGAGGAGAAGGAGGAGGTGCTAGCTAGAGGAGGGGGCGCTGTTCCCGGAACCTGGAGCCTGCAGCCTGCTCAGGGCCAGAGTGGCAAGAGTGGCGAGGCGAGGGAGGAGGAGGGCAAGGTAAACAGGAGCGCCCCCTCTTCTAACTAAGGTCTACGGTCTAAGGTAGCAAGGAAAGGAAGTGGACGAATGCAACTGTAAAGTGTTGGGGGCGGAGGAGGTGATATTGTGTCTGAGGCGGGCTTCTGCGCTCCAAGCTCCGGGTGCCCGGGCGCTCCGTGGCCGCCGCCTCAACACGTCATCATGTGCGCGGGCACGTCTTCATGTGACCGTTCCTGTCGTCGTATTCGTCCGCCCGAAGCAACCACCTATCCGCTATCGGGCAGGTGCGGTAATTGCGCGCCGCCGCCCCAGACGAACCCACATCCGACCATCCTCCTCCTCCGACCTCCCTCCGACTCCTACTCTCCTACTCCTCCTCACCCTCATCCTCATCATCATCGAGCCTCCCCGATCTCGAGGCCATCCGATTATCATCCTCAGCGGCCTCCATGAGGCGGTCTTGGAGTTGATTGCTTTAAACTTTATCTTTCGGCCTTGGCAAGGCCGACAGATAAAGCAAAGAACTCACGACGTCCCAATTAGCCATGGGAGGGCACAGGCACAGGAAACAAACCATCAGAACAACAACATACTGAATCCCTCATTTCGCAAATGAGGGCGTCAAGACAAGACCTGCTGGCAGGCCTGATGTTTCAGCTTTGGGGGGTCCTGGAGGTTGGAGGCCCTGGCCCATGGACCATGGTGGGGTCCGGGTCGCTGGAACGGCTACTACTTTAGCTTAGTAGTAGTAGTAGTAGTAGTAGTAGTAGTAGTAGTAGTAGTAGTAGTAGTAGTAGTAGTAGTAGTAGAGTAGTAGTACAATTTTGCCCTGGTCTTATGTGTGTTTACTAGTGTCTGGAGAGTCGCATAATCATGGTTCGGACTCCATTACGTTTCGGGAGGTCAGAAGACGGGATGGGGCATGCTTTTATACAGCTCGCACACCTGATCAAGGCTCTGTCCGCGTCGACCGCCTCCTCGATCCCGGCGCCCTTCCACGTGCGCATTCTGGAACAGTCCTTGTGGCCCTTGTGGTAGCATACAGCGGCTACGGTATATTGTCTGGTGTTCCCAGTGCGCTCTCGGATCTGGCCGATAGGTTTGCCCTCGTAGTTGCAGACATTCCAATACTTCCCATTCTGCGTCATCAGAGCGTCCAACTGGTCAGTTGTCTTGGGCGGTGGTGGTGGCGGGGCTGGGATGCAAGGGGCCGTGCCGCCCGTGCTTGCACGATGGCCCTGGCCGCTGTCTGACTCGTCGCTCGAATCAGGGTCTTCATCTTCTCCACCTCCCCCCTCCTTGGACATGTCCAGGAAATCTTTGATCGACGAGTCGAGGTCGGTGCGCGACAGCTCAACGATCACATCCTCGACCCCCTTCGCCTCGAACTCAGTGAACATGTGGTCGAAGGCGGCCTCCTGTGCCAGGGCAGCTGCCTTTCGGGAATGCCAATGTTGATTCTGCATTCCCCTCCTTCCTCCTCCCCCAACGCCTCCACTCTGTGCGGCACAGACTGTGCTGTGCCTAAGGGCTAAGGGCCTATTCCACTCTTTTCCGCCTTCCACTTCCCTTCCCAGAGCTTAACAGTGTTCCCTGTTAAGTTAACACCTCCCATTTCCCCCGCTCCTCCCTCGGGTTCATCGGTTCGCTCGGTGTCGGCGTCGGTATTTGTTTCCATCCGCCCTTGCCTCTTTTCGGATCTCCTGGTCATCTGGCATGGCTGGCAGCTCGCCCGTGTTCTGCGTGTTCTGCTTAGCCCCGTGTTGTTGTCCACGCCCTGCCGCTGCTGCTGATGCAGCTGATGCAGTTGCCACCATGCTAATCATATCTGCCATGCCCTCGTCGTCGTCCTCCGTTGTCTCCTCCACGGCCATGGCGTGCATGTCTGCAAGGGCCCCTGAGAAGATAGAGACTGGATCCCCAGACGATGTCACAATCGCGTAGTCCAGGGCCTCGATCGTGAACTGCACGCGGCGCATCACGACGTCAGCAGTGCCAAATTCTCGCGCCTAGAGAGGAAGGAGGAGAGGGAGGAAGGACGAGGGTCTCTGAGAGAGAGGGGAGGGGCATGTGACATGTGGCACGTGGCATGGGGCGGGGAGAAGGAAGGACATGGGAATAGAGAGGGAGATTGATGGAAGATAGGGATGCGGGGGGGAAGAGGAGGAAGGGAGGAATAGGGAGGGAGGGAGGGGCACAGGCCCCGGAGCCTGCTCTGGGCCAGGGTGGTGTGGTGGTGGTGGGATAAAGAGGGGATGAGGAGGAGGATTAGGAGGGGCGAAGGAGGAAGGGAGTCCCCCTCCCCTCCCTCGCCCCCTGGACTTCTCCCTCCCCACGCATGGAAGGAGGGAGGGGCAACCTTCCTGGCCTGGCCCCCCCCACACTCCCCGGGTTCCTGGATGCAGTTTCCGAGGCCCTTGCTTAGCCCAGCAGGGCCTGTCTACACACGAGCTTCATGAACTCCTGGCCTTCGTGGAAATCGATAGTGCCGTCGATCAGGCCGAGGTTGAGATGCCAGGGTAAGGTATCTCCAGATTGCAAGTCGCCCAGTGTCGTTGGAAGCCTGGGGTGAAGACGAATTGATACCAGTTCCGTAGGGTTCTCCAGCCTGTGGGTCACCAAGATCATGTACGTGATGGGGTCGCCGATGTCTCCAATGACAGCAAACATGTCCATCGGCTTCGGGGAACATGGCTTAACAAACATCTTGAACCTCTCTTCGGCACTTGCGAACAAGTCGGGCTCAACGTACTTGCACATACCTTGCCGGCAGGCCGTCTCGTAACATACAGTTTTGGGGATCAGCCCGTTTTCGTGTTCCACCATTTTGCCCAAATTCTCCTTCCAGGCATGAATGTCATTTGTCATGGTTGGACCCCATTCTTTTTCAGCCAGCTCTCTCTTCAGCGGGGCCCCCCGCTCGCCAAGGTCCCACGGGCTGCCCCAATAGCGAGGCCACTCATCTACAGGGGCTGCCGCCACATCCGCCTCCTCGTCGCTCTCGTCAAATATCTCGGCCTCGTCAACTGTTTCAGATTCGGATGCCATGTCGAGACCCCTTGCATGTGCTATCATTTTGACAGGCTGCCGCTGCTGATCATTCATACCTGCCCATTCCCGGCCGCGCTCTTTCATGAAAGTCCCAGAACGGATACCACTACCAGTACTCAGCAAGCCACGTTGCTGCACAAAGGTGTTCCACGAGTCGAACCGCTTCCGCTTCTTCTCAGGTCCCACGCAGGATCTTGCATCATCCATAGGCAACTTAGACTCCATCGCGAAATGCTGGAAGCGCACCTCTCCTGCAAAGTGCTTCACGCTAGCGTTGGCGAACAGGGGCGGCTTACCTGGGGAGTCGCTTCCATCTTACCTTGCCCGCCCTGCTTTTCCCACCCCCCTTTCCCTATCCCTTGCCCTTACACATCTAGGATCTATGATCTATCACTGCGAGGGAAAGGGGGAAGCGAAAGGGGGGTTGGAGGACAACAATATATGATATCCTTGCCCTCCCTTTTCCATGGCCACGAAACCTGGATCCAACAGACCTGGGCCCTCCCTCCTCCCCAGAGCTCGCCTTTCTCGAAGGGGGGTCAGGTTATCTCCCCCAGCTGCTAGCTGGCAGCTGGCCGCCGCACGTGCCCCCGGGCCCCCACTGCCGTTGTTGCGACGGACGTCGTTGCTTGCCATTGTTGCCATTGCTATTGCTGGCTGCTGCTGCTTGTTGCCCCATCTCCCCCACCTATCTTGTTCTCGACCCCGTGACTGCTCTCCTCGCCCTCTCTCCTATGTTTTGAGTTTCCGCCGAAGTTTCCAGACCCCAGGCACATTGGGTGCACACTATACGTTGCCGGGTCTTGGAATGCATCACCTCTTGGTCATAGGTGCTGAAATCCGCCGACCCTGTCGGCGTGCGTGAGGGGCTTTTCCGTTCGAGCCGCCATCTCCGTCATTATTTGTACTCGTCGTCTCTGTCCCCCCCTTTCCCTGGGAGACCTCTTCCCCTGGGCTCCAGCCAAGCCGACCTTGAGCAACCTCGTAATTGAGTCGAAGGGAAGCCCCTTCCCTTTGATCCCTCCCCCGCCGGGAGGGGGGGGGGGGGGTCGACCCCCCCCCCGGGTCAGATACGACGCCCCCCCCTGGGACTCCTCTTCCCCTGGGCTCCAGCCAAGCCGACCTTGAGCAACCTCGTAATTGAGTCGAAGGGAAGCCCCTTCCCTTTGATCCCTCCCCCGCCGGGAGGGGGGGGGGGGGTGTCGACCCCCCCCCCGGGTCAGATACGACGCCCCCCCCTGGGACTCCTCTTCCCCTGGGCTCCAGCCAAGCCGACCTTGAGCAACCTCGTAATTGAGTCGAAGGGCCAAGCCCCTTGAGCAACCTCTTTGAATCCCTCCCCCGCCGGGAGGGGGGGGGGGGGGTGTCGACCCCCCCCCGGGTCAGATACGACGCCCCCCCCTGGGGACTCCTCTTCCCCTGGGCTCCAGCCAAGCCGACCTTGAGCAACCTCGTAATTGAGTCGAAGGGAAGCCCCTTCCCTTTGATCCCTCCCCCGCCGGGAGGGGGGGGGGGTGTCGACCCCCCCCCCGGGTCAGATACGACGCCCCCCCCTGGGACTTCCTCTTCCCCTGGGCTCCAGCCAAGCCGACCTTGAGCAACCTCGTAATTGAGTCGAAGGGAAGCCCCTTCCCTTTGATCCCTCCCCCGCCGGGAGGGGGGGGGGGGTGTCGACCCCCCCCCGGGTCAGATACGACGCCCCCCCCTGGGACTCCTCTTCCCCTGGGCTCCAGCCAAGCCGACCTTGAGCAACCTCGTAATTGAGTCGAAGGGAAGCCCCTTCCCTTTCATTCCCTCCCCCGCCGGGAGGGGGGGGGGGGTGCGACCCCCCCCCCGGGTCAGATACGACGCCCCCCCTGGGGACTCTCTTCCCCTGGGCTCCAGCCAAGCCGACCTTGAGCAACCTCGTAATTGAGTCGAAGGGAAGCCCCTTCCCTTTGATCCCTCCCCCGCCGGGAGGGGGGGGGGGGTAGCGACCCCCCCCCCGGGTCAGATACGACGCCCCCCCCTGGGACTCCTCTTCCCCTGGGCTCCAGCCAAGCCGACCTTGAGCAGATACGACGCCCCCCCCTGGGACTCCTCTTCCCCTTGAGTCGCCAGGGAAGCCCCTTCCCTTTGATCCCTCCCCCGCCGGGACGGGGGGGGGGGTTCGACCCCCCCCCCGGGTAGATACGACGCCCCCCCCTGGGACGCCTCTTCCCTGGCTCCAGCCAAGCCGACCTTGAGCAACTCGTATTGAGTCGAAGGAAGCCCCTTCCCTTTGATCCCCCCCCGCCGGGAGGGGTGGGGGGTAGCGACCCCCCCCCGGGTCAGATACGACGCCCCCCCCTGGGACTCCTCTTCCCGTGGGCTCCAGCCAAGCCGACCTTGAGCAACCTCGTAATCTCTTGCTGCGCATTGCGAACAGGGTCGGCGGCACCGGCCGTCAGGCCTTCGCAATCGAACTGCTCGCAAATCTCCGTGATGATGTCCTTCACCCACGCCTCTTCCATGATATCAGGGGTAGGCTGCACTTTGTCATGTAGGTTGCGTAGACCTCTCGGAACATCGCAAGCTGGCGAGTTGACGAAGCACTCCGCTGTGGTGGAACGCCGAACGGCGTCGGGGCTCAGGAGGTTCACCAACTTCAGGGGCCACCAATCCAAGGGGCGAACATGCTTGACCCATACTCTTGAGGCACTCGGCAACACAGCCTTCCATATTTGCTGTAGCAAGCGCGACCTATCACTTCGATGGTATGCCTTCGCAGCGATCCAAAAGTCATCTTCAAGATCAGGCTGCAGGAGCTGCGCAGCCTCTCGAAGGCACCGCCGAACCGGTGAAGAGGTCGTGTCCACGAATTCCAACAAGATCTCGACTCTGGATCGGGAATTATCTGGGATCTCGAGCTCTCGGGGGACAGACTTCTTTGGTATGCTGCAGTCGTTCCGCATGACCCAGGCTAGGAGGCTGTGCATCGGGGACAAGGCTTGGAGCAGCACGATCAAGTTCACCGCAGTGTCGCCGCGCTTCAAGAAGTCACACGTCTTCTTCACCCGAAACCCTTGGAGCATCTGCCACGCGTCGTCTTGATTATCTTGATGTTTAGCCCAACTGGATGGACAGCAAGACGCCCATACAGCGTGCATGGCGACCCCTAAGAGCACCCCCCTGGCTGTCGGAAGACACTTCCACCACCTGTTGACACTCGGGACCAGCAGTTTCCCTTCGTGGAGAAGACGATGCAATAAATCGATGGCATGTTTCACAGCAGCATCCCGACATTCCTGGCCGCATTCACACTGGTCTGTTTTGCAATGAAAAGCGATTTGTCCCGACACCCAGCTCCCACACAAAGCCTCCGCTGCATCGATCATGAGCTTCCGAACCTTGGGCTTCAGGTACTCATCTGGCAAATTCCCTCCCACTGTCATTCGTAAGATCTGATCCTTGACTTTTCTCTGCTCTCGATCATTGTGCGGATTATGAAGAATAAGTAAAGTATTGCGAACATGTGCTTCAAGGTTATGGCCAAGCGACGACCAATACGAACTGACGTTCATGGCGTTAGCAGCTCGAAAAAGCTCAGTGAGAACATCGTGCATCTCGAGCAAGGGAATCACACACCTGTGCAATGAATGTATCGTGCACCTTTGAAAAATGAATATGGCGCCATCGTGATGTTTCAGAAACTCGTCTGCTGCGAAGGCTGCGACGCGCCGATTTGAAGAGGCACCATCACCAACCATAATGAGTATGACCCATGTGGAATCTTGTGACCTCACGCCTGGAGCCGTTGACCATGGCCCGAAAGGAAGTTTGTTACCCATAGCTTTCCACAGGGTCTCGGCCGTGGTCCTTCTAATATATTGAAGCTCGCAAACCCATGGCTGAGATGACCCCATCATGTTCGTCTTTATCCACGCTGCCATTGTCATAGCATGTACCGCCTGCACAGTAGACAGTTGTGCATCTCCAGGGGCGCTCGCATTACAATGAAGATGCTGCTGAGTCTCGCCCCACTTCACCCTTCGGGGGGGGCTGGCAAAATCATCTCCCTGGCCCCTTGCCCCCTTGCCTTTGCCCCCGGCCCCTAGCCTAGCCTATCCAATCCTCCCTCCAGAAGTCCAGAACTTCTGAACTTCTGGAGGGGGGAGGGAGGAGACTTCTGGACCAGAAGTCTCCTCCCTCCCTCCTCGCCCGTAAGGCCCTTGCCGCAACCACCCTGCCCTCTCATCTATCATTTGCGGCAAATGGTAGATGAGAGTGCAGGGTGGTTACGTCAAATAATTTGTCT
>CAUYUJ010019488.1:25000-47500 GCA_963575745.1 Prorocentrum cordatum
GACATCATCATCATCATCATCATCATCATCATCATCATCATCATCATCATCATCATCATCATCATCATCATCATCTTCATCATCATCGTCATCATGAGTATCATCGTCATCATCATCAGCATCATCAGCAGCATCATCAGCATCAGCATCATCACCATCATCATTATCATCATCAGAAGCAGCAGCATCAGCATCATCAGCATCAGCATCATCAGCATCAGCATCATCAGCATCAGCATCATCAGCATCATCAGCAGCAGCATCATCCTCATCCTCATCCTCATTCTCATCCTCCTCATCATCATCACCATCATCATCAGCAGCATCAGCATCAGTATCAACATCAGCATCCTCCTCATCCTCCCTCCCTGCCTCCCTCCCTCCCTCCCTCCCTCCCTCCCTCCCTCCTCCTCCTCCTCCTCCCCCTCCTCCTCCTCCTCCTCCTCCTCATCCTCCTCCTCCTCCTCCTCCTCCTCCTCCTCCTCCTCCCCCTCCTCCCCTCGTTCTGCATCGTTCAGGCTGGCGGCAGCCCCTGGCGGCCGTGACCTCGGCTGGTCAGGCGTGCAGCCCCGAACCCTCCCTCCCCCCCTCCCCAAGAGGTGGCGGTCGCACCGCATCCCGCCGGCCCCTGCAAGCCCGCCCTTCTCCCCCCGACGCCCGCCCCCCCCCCCCCCTGGAGCGCGCCGCCCGCCCGCGCAGAGGCGCGCGCCGTGCGCGCCCCCGCGACACCGCGCGTGTCCGCGCGTGCACGCGCGCTCCCGCGCCCCCACTCCTCATCCCCCTCCTCCTCTCCTCCTCCTCCTCCTCCTCCTCCTCCTCTCGTCTCCTCCCTCCATCCTCCTCCTCCTCCTTCCTCCTCCTCCTCCTCCTCCTCTCCTCATCCTCCTCCTCCTCCCTCCTCCCCTCCTCCTCCCCTCCTCCCCCTCTCCTCCCCCCCCCAAAACCGCGCGCCTCGAGGAAGCTGTCCGCGGGGCGGACCGCCCGTCGGCGGGCCGCCGCCCTGGGGCCGCGCCCATTGGCAGGCCGCGGGGCGCCCCGGGGCCGCGGCCGAGGGCCGCCGCGGCCGCGGCGGCCCACTGCCACGCGACCCCGCAGCGACGGCCGCCTCGGCCACGGCGGCGGCCGCGTCCACGGCCACGACGGCCGGCCACGGCTGTCGGGGGTTGCTAAAGGTGCCCCTGGCTCCAGGTGCCCCCAGCTTTTCGCTCAATGTTGGAGCTCCTGGGGGCCCTCTGGACCTCGTGAGGGGTGCTCTGGAGGCCGTAGTGGCCTCCTTGAAAATCCTGGGGGCACCTTGGGCCAGGGGCACCTCTAGCAACACCCGAGGCTGCTCGCCACGACGGCTGGCCCCGGCCACGGCACGCCGGCTGGCCACGGCGGCGGGCTGGGGCCGAGGACGGCTGGCCACGGCCAGGGCCGCGGCGGCGGCGTCAGGAATCGAGCACGAAGTACTTGCCGCTCTTCTTCTGCTCCTGGTGGGAGCCGGCGGCGCGCCGACGAGGGGCGGCGCTGGGGGGGGGGCTGCCTTCTGAGAAGGGGGCAGGGGGCTTCGCAGAAGGGATCGGAGGCTTCTGAGAATGCGCCTCAGGAGCCCCCCCCTCCCGGCCCCCACAGGCGTACACGGCATCAACAGGACCGAAAACCGACCGAGCAGACAACGAGGCCGAAACACCGAAGGGCCGAAAGCAGCCTAATTAAGTAGATGGACGTAGAGGCGCTACAACCGAACGGACCGAACCGAGCGAGTGCAGCTTGCTGCGCAGCAGCAGACGACCCGAACGACTCGCGGACACCCTTGCCTCCTCGCCGCCCCACCCCCTCTCGTGCGTGTTTTCGGCTTCGTGCGTGTACGTCTCCGCAAGATGGCCCAACATGTTCCTATACGACCGCTGCCAAGAAAAATGCCCACGCCCGAGCGATGACAAGTCGATGTCGGAAGGCCGAGGACTGGCCCAGCCAGGACGGGTGCCCGAGCAGGCTTGGCGCCCCCCTGGCCTGATCCTTGATGGAATCGATCTTGTTGATGCGGGGCCGGAAGTTCTGCGGGTCGCGCCTGGGGGAGTAACATGTGGTGACGAACGAGCAACACGCACACACACACACACACACACACACACACACACACACACACTTTTGCGTCGGCGGCTAGGCAGAGTCACTGCGCTGGCGACAGGGCGCCGGTAGGACGCACGAAACGCGAATTGAGCCGCCATGCAGCAGGAGGAGGGAGGAGGCGCCCGGCGGCGGCGGGAGGGAGACCGAAGCAGAGCCCGCTCAACACACACACACACACACAGACACACATACTCATACCCATCAGGGGGAAGGATTCGGCTATGGGTGCGTGTTGTTGGACGGGGTCCCCGCTCGACTGGGAGCCTCACCCGGGGTCCGACAATCCGCGCCCACACCCATAGCCAAGCCTCCTCCCTCCGACCCGCCTATGAATATGGGTGTGTGCTGCTCTTTCGTCGTATGGCAAGTTCCGGAAACCCTGAACCAAAAAAACCTGCAATCTCTTAGGAGGCCGATCTCTACTTCCGCCGGCTTCCGCCGGCTTCCGCCGGCGAAGGCGACTTCATTTTACTTCCACCGCCTTCCGCTGGCCTGCCGCCGCCTTCCGCCGAGGATGAGATGACAACCCCTTCGATCCTCGCAGACGAGGCCCTTCCTGCAAAGCCTCCTGTACCGCGATCGCCACATCCCTGGTCCTCTCTGGTGGCGAGTTCCGACCAGAGTCCTGAGCGGCACCCATCTGTTGCAGCCAGAGCCCCTCGCGAGGTCCAAAAAGGCGACAGCGAGGGTCGGGTTTCGGCATCAGCATTGCTAAGCCCAGCCAAGCACCCTAACAGTAGCAAAGGTACCGAGGCGGTTCGAAGAGCAGGTCGGCGAATGAAACCGTACAGTCCTACGGACTCCTGGGGCAGGTGCAGCTGTGAATGGGGTGGGGGCACGGCCATGTGCACCTTAGCATACATTTTACCAAAAAATGCTGACGTCTGGACCCAAAGATGTAGCCGGCATTGAGGCGAGAGCACGATTCCACAATACATGTTGAGCAAGTCTCGAGCGAAACGGCCGTCCGGGAACGGCGTGATGGGGCTCCCCGTCCTTTCGTGGATTCTCGATGTGGGCCTTTGTCGCCTCCACTAGAACCCTCAATTGTGAAACACTCTCAAGGTAGACAGCATAGAACAACATACGCGTAAAACTTGTGAGGTCTGTGCGGAATTCTGGGGTCGGCGCTGGCCGTCACTGCCATGGCACGCGAAGCGCGCCAGGGGCGGCGCTGAAGGCGCCGCAGGGACGGGAGGCGGAGCCGACCCGAGAACTGCGCGCGAACATCCGAAACTTTCTGCTTCCGGCTTCTCTTTTCTCTCGGATCGGCAGACCTTTCTCTTCTGAGCGCTACAAATGTAATCCAAGCCGCCGCGAATCCAGCCGCGGCGCCGAGAGCCCCTCGGGACGGCCAAGAAAGCGAATGCGAGGGAAGGGTATCAGTATCGGTAGTAGTCTGCCTGACAAAAACTCAAAATCCGCTCCAGATCGGTACCCTGGCGACTTTGTCGCCTCCAGACGCCGAACAGCACAGCAAACCTCGATCCTCTAATTGTTTGCTCTCCTCTGAGCGCCGGAAGGTGATCCCCAGCTGCGCCAGGAACTCGTTCATGCCCTCCAGCCGAAATCAATCAACATCGAACCGATGACTCAGATCGGATCGGAACGTCGCATCGACCTGGGCCACACTGGCACGGAGTCGGAAACGGATCGAATGGGTCGCGCCGAGATGCACAGCAGCGCCATGAGGGGTCGGGCAACGTCGGATCGTCAGAGTATCCGAGGGCATCCCACAGAAGGCCCCAGGAACCCTTGCGAGGATCCCACGAGGACCCCAAGGATACTCTCGGCAGACGCGGAGGAAGAGGAGGACAAAGGAGCGACAGCTACACGCAAGCAGCACGACGGGAAGCGGAAGACAACACATCCGAAATCGGAGAAGGAGGTGGAGGAGGAGGAGGAGGAGGTGCAGGAGGAGGACGAGGAGGAGGTCGAGGAATGCGAGATGGAAGGGGAGGAAACAAAGACGAAGACGAGGAGGAGGAGGAGGAGGAGGAGGAGGAACCCTCTCGAGGAGCTAACGGCTGGACAGAACGAAGCGCATGCTGAGCACAGCAACACGACGGGAAGCGGCACACACCAGATCGAAGTCGCCCGTGAAGTGGAGGCCAGTCCACACTCCTCCTCATCCTCCTCCTCCTCCTCCTCCTCACCTCCCTCCTCCTCCTCCTCATCATCCATCATCCTCATCATCATCATCATCATCATCTCATCATCATCATCATCATCAGCATCAGCATCAGATCATCATCATCATCATCATCATCATCACATCATCATCATCATCATCATCATCATCATCATCAGCATCATCATCATCCGCATCCCATCCTCCTCCTCCTCCTCCTCCTCCCTCCTCCTCCCACTCTCCTCCTCCTCCTCCTCCTTCTCCTCCTCCCCCTCCTCCTCCTCCTCCTTCCACAAGAAACCTTCCGCAAGAAACCCAACCCTGAGACCCCAGGACGTCCGTTGATTTTTGGTGTGGAACGCCACGCTTTCCATAGCAGAACCATCGAAACCCCAGAAACCCAGGGCACCCTGGAGGCAAGCTGGGTGCTTCTTGGTATGGGTCTCCACTGTACCCTTTTTCTGCGGGTCGGCGGAATTTCGCAACTAACAATGCCAAGAATCTAGAGGTTCGAAGAATCACCCGCATGCTGAGCACAACTGCATGCCAAAGCTCTGATAGTGAGCGCGCCTCGGAACGAATCGAACGGAACAAGGCTGCCCTGTTAACAACGCCAGCTTTAGTGGTCGGGTTGGTTACAATGCGACGGGGTCATAGAGGGATGAGCGACAAGGATGTCAGGTCCATGGACACCCACATTGAAGCCGAAATTAGAAGCCCGTGCTCCAAGGTCAAGGGTTGGGATTGGCCGAGAGGCAAGGATGCAAGAACACTCTGGACAGTCACTCGCGTTTGTGATGCAGGTATAATGGTAGCTTCACGCCAGTTGCGATGGCAAGGATGGCTATTCCACACTTGAACAGCGGAGTCTGCTCCGCCCGAGCAGGCCGAAGCAGTACCAGATCCCCAAGAGGCGCACAGAGGCCTCCGAACCCCCGCCCCGAGGCACCCCAGGAGACTGCAGGAGGCATCCCAAAGGGGAGGAGGAGGAGGAGGAGGAGGAGGAGGAGGAGGAGGAGGAGGCGGAGGAGGAGGAGGAGGAGGAGGGGGAGGAGGAGGCGGAGGAGGAGGAGGAGGAGGAGGAGCAACCCTAGCAGAGGGGCGGCACGGGCCGGAGGCCGGGCCCGCGCCCCCGAGGTCTCGCCTCCCTCCCTCCCTCCCTCCCTCCCTCCCTCCTCCCTCCCTCCCTCCCTCCCTCCTCCCTCCCTCCCTCCCTCCCTCCCTCCCTCCCTCCCTCCTCCTTCCCCCGGGGGGCGCTGCTTCGCGGGATCTTTGGCGGTCCAGGGGCACGAAGGCCCTCGCGAGGCCGAAGCTTGGGCGAAACGCCGAGATGGGAAGCAGCCATCCTCGGGGTGTCCGAGCGTTCGCCGCCCGGAGCAGGGCTGGCCCGGAACGTTGTGCTTCGTGTGTCGTGTTCGTGTTGTGCTTTTCGTTTTGCTCTACCCGTTGTCCTGCACCTCCCTGGCAAAACGCAAAACAAAACACAGCCGAAGTCCAGCAAAACAGCGTCTAGGTCCAGCCCTGGCTTGGACATCGGAGCGGTCGAATCAGAGCGGTCGGGTCGACGTGGGCCCTGCCTCCAGCACGGTCTTCGGCGACGAGGCCCTGCACGCGATGCCTGGCCGCCCCGCGTAGACGACCACGCGGTCGGCCAAGTACGTCGCCATGATGAAATCGTGCTCAACGACAAAAGCCGTCGTCCTCGTGGCGGCAACGTTGTGTTGCTAGTGTTGATGTATGTTTTGTGTCGGGGGAAAGGGTGTCTCATCCCCCTCTCTATGCATGCACGCATGTAATTATACATATGTGTGTGTGTCTATGCATGTATGTATGTATGTATGTATGTATGTATGTATGTATGTATGTATGTATGTATGTATGTATGTGTGTGTATGTATGTATGTATGTATGTATGTATGTATGTATGCACGTACGTATGGATGGAGTTATGTATGTATGTTTGTAGGTGTGTATGTTTGTATGTTTGTATGTATGTATGTACGTATGTGTGTATGTATGTATGTATGTATGTATGTATGTATGTATGTATGTATGTGTATGTGTGTATGTGTGTATGTGTGGATGTGTGTATGTGTGTATGTGTGTATGTATGTATGTTTGTATGTATTTATGTATGTATGTATGTATGTATGTATGTATGTGTGTGTATGTATGTATGTATGTATGTATGTATGTATGTATGTGTGTATGCACGTACGTATGTACGTGTGTAGGCATGCATGTATGGAAGTATGCATGTACGTATGTATGTGTATGCATGTGTGTGTACATACATACATTATATATACATGTTTAAATGCATGATATAGTGTATATAACTATATATATACATGTATAGATATATATGTGTATAAAATGGTTGTGTTGTTGCACGTTCACCAATCCACCCCAAAAATCCCGTCCTTGTTGTACCTCCGCTACAAATGCCCAACAATGTCCCCTTGCACGTTGAAGCACGGTAGAATGCCAAGTGTTGCCGTGAAGGGTGTCTGCCATCTTCGAAAAGCCCCCCCCTCTCAGTCAATCGCCCCCTCCTCTCTCGAGGCTTCCTGGGTGGCATTGCAGTCCAGAGGACACAAATCCGCCGATCCTGCGTGTGAGTTTAAGAAGTCTAAGCTGAAGCTCTGCTTCAGCATGAGCTTTAGCTCTGCTTGGGAGGGGGGGGGACGTAATTAACTGACGGATAAAAGAAAGTGCTCGGCACCTCCCCCCCCCCTGCCAGCCCCCAGGAGAGAGGAGGAGGGGCAGGAGAGAGGGGGGGGGGCAAGCTAAGTGCGCTCGCGTCATATCTGACGTCCTACCCCTCCCTCCCATCCCTTACCATGGCGCTGATTTTCTCTACCCGCGGACGCGTGTCGTAGCGGACCTGTGGCTCCGCGCGCGCGTGCGTAGTGGGTGGTGGTGCGCGTGCGTGCGTGCGTGCGTGTGTGCGTGGTTGTGTGGTGGTGGTGGTGGTGGTGGTGGTGGTGGTGGTGGTGGTGGTGGTGGTGGTGGTGGTGGTGGTGGTGGTGGTGGTCTGGTGGTGGGTGGTGGTGGTGGTGGTGGTGGTGGTGGTGGTGGTGGTGGTGGTGGTGGTGGTGGTGGTGGTGGTGCGGCGCGGTGGTGGCGGGCGGATGGGCGCGCGAGAAAGAGGCCCGCGCTGGGGCGAGAACGCCATCCTGAACGACGGAGGCCAAACACCGATCCGAAAAGGAGGCCCACGCTGCAGCGGGAGCACGATTCGGAACGATTCGGGAGCAGAAATGAGGCCGGCGCCTCAGCGAGAGCAGCATTTTGAAAAAAACGCAGGCGAAAACCCGTTTCCCGGGAATCCTGTGTAAAAAAACAGTACGCGGGGGGGGTCGGCGGGACGCCATCAGGGGAAGTGGGAGAGTATTTTCATATTGTGTAATTGTGGGACAGGAGAGAGGGGGGGGCAGGAGAGGGGGGGGAGGGAAAAGGAGAGAGGGTGGGGGGGACAGGAGAGAGGGGGGGGGGGGACAGGAGGAGAGGGGGGAGGGGGGGGGGGGGGGGGGACAGGAGAGAGGAGGGGGGGGGAGGGGGGGGGGAGGAGAGAATTGGGCCGGGGGGACAGGAATGAGGGGTGAGGGGGGAAGGAAAGAGAGGGGAGGGGACAGGAGCGAGGGGGAGGGGGACAGGAGAGAGGAGGGGAGGTGGGGGCGGGGGCCGGGATCACACCATCACCATCACTCACACCATCACCAACTCACATCAACATCATCATCACTCATCATAATCATCATCATCAATCATCATCATCATCTATCATCATCATCATCATCACATCATCATCATCATCCATCATCCATCGGTCATCATCATCATCATCATCATCATCATCAATCAGCATCAGCATCATCATCATCATCATCATCGTCATCGTCATCGTCATCATCATCATCATCATCGTCATCATCATCATCATCATCACCATCATCATCATCATCATCATCATCATCATCATCATCATCATCATCATCATCATCATCATCAGCAGCAGCATCAGCATCCATCATCATCATCATCATCATCATCATCATCATCATCATCATCATCATCATCATCATCATCATCATCATCATCATCATCATCATCATCATCATCATCATCATCATCATCATCATCATCATCATCATCATCATCCGGAGCGCCCCAGATCGGCGGCACTGGCCAGAGGCCACTACAATACGGACAACCCGTATGTTTCCCAGTGGTTCGCGTCCGCATTCTTCGGTCGACGATCGGTCCGCTCGCTGTCAAATGCCCAACAAGGCGCACTGGAATCGCCAAGTCAGCCCCTGGACGGCCCAAGACAGGCCAACGACAGCCCGAAGCTGGACCAAGAGGGCACACGGCAAGTCCCGACACGGCCGAAGACGGCCCCTGAGACGGTCTGGACATGCCTCCCGAGCGGCCAGAAGAGCTCCGAGACAGCCATGAGGGCCCCAGCACAGCCCAGTAAAGCCCCACGACGGTCCAAGAGAGCCCCAAGATGACACAAGAGGGGCAAACATGTATCCCCAAACTGTCCAACAGGAGGCCGAAGCAGCCCCATCACGGCCAACGTAAGTAGCAGAGATGCCATGTGTGACGGTCCTCTGTGCTCCAAGTGCCACGCCTGCCACGCTTTGCGAGCGTACGACGGATAACGACCGCACCCCCAGCGCACCCCCTGTGGCGTCGAGAAGCTGCAATGCCTGCCACGTTTGCGAGCGTGCGGCGGATAGCGACCACACCCCTTGCGCGTGTGCGTGCACGCGTCTTGCGTCTTGTGTGCTTTGTGCATGTGTATGATGTGTGTGCGGCTGTATGCGGACGCGTCTCTGTGGGTGATGTAAGATACGTGCACGGCTGTGTATGGACGTGCGTGTCATATGGATGTCGTGTTTTATGTCGTGCTGCGTATGCCTTTGATGCGTATGCGCGGCGTGCACGTGTGCGCATGCCTGGTGTGCGTGTGTCTAAGGCGCGCATGAGCGTGGAGGAGTTGAGGAGGAGAGGTGAGGAAGGCTGAGAGAAGGAGGAGGGGTGATGAGAAACGTGGGTGAGACGCGTGTGGGAAGAAAACAAGAGCACCACTAAGCATGTGGGAAACAAAAAAGAAAATCACGTTGGCATTTTCGGGCCCTCTTAAGGCTCTTTTGGGGCATCTTGGAGGCCTCTGAAGCCGTCTCGAAGTTTTTTTCTGGAACCCTGGGGGCATGTCGGAGACCCTGGGACCCCCGTGCGGCGTCGAAGGCCGGCCCAGGGCCCCAGGGCTGCGCCGGCACGGACACACACACACACACACACACACACACACACACACACACATATATATATATATATATATATATATATGATAAATGTAAGCCGGATTAAAGCCCAATCATAATCTTGTTAGGGCTGTGGGGCTATGGGGCTATATGGGCTATAGGGCTATAGGGCTATAGGGTTATAGGGCTATAGAGCAATAGAGCTACAGGGCTATAGGGCTATAGGTATCAGGGGTATAGGGCTATAGAACTATAGGGTTAAACGGCTATAGGGCAATAGGGCTAATGAGCTACAGGGCGATTGGGCTATAGAGCTATAGAGCTGTAGGGTTATAGGGCTATAGGGCTATTGGGCTATAGAAACATAGGGCTATAAGGCTATAGGGCACCCCTGGGCACCCGGGCACCCCCGGGCACGCGCGGGCACCCCCGGGCACCCGGGCACCCGGGCGTGCGGCGAAAATCGGCGGCAAACCTATCCTAACCATATGAATCCGCTAGGACCCCTACAAAGGCAAGCTCTGTTTGGGAATGCATATGATACCGGAGAAAAATCCCAATCAGATGTTTTAAAGCTATTAGGGCTACAAAGATAGAAGGCTATAGGGCGATTAGGGCTATAGGGCTATAGGGATATAAGGCTATAGGGATATAAGGTTACTAGGGCAATAAGGATAAAAGGCTATAAAGCTACAGGGCTATAGGGCTATACGGCTGTAGGGCTATAGGGCTATATGACTACTTTGCTATTGGGCTATTGGGTTATTGGGCACCCCCGGGCACCCGGGCACCCCTGGGCACCCGGGCACCCGGGCACCTGGGCCCGGCCAGCGAAATCGGCCACGCCACTCACCGGCCACCTGGGCACCCGGGCACCGCCGGGCACCCGGGCACCCTGGCACCCGGGCCCGGCCACCGAAATCGGCGACCAACCTCACCTAAGCCTTTTAATCCGCTAGGACCCCAACGCTCTGATTGGGGAATGTGTGAAGCTGTGTGTACACACACATTCAAATAGACAACTATGTGTGTATATATATATACACATATACATATACATAAGCATATACGTATACATATACACCCACATATACATATACATATACATACATACATACACACATACACACATACATACATACATACACACATACATACCGACATGCATGCATGCATATGTACATACAATAATGCATACGCACAGACATACATACGTAAATACATACATACAATGCCCACATACATATCGACCCGCATGCATATATACATGCAGGCACACAAACACACATATATGCGTACATACATATATGCATACACACGTACACGCAAGCATGCACACATGCCTACCTACATACCTCCCTACCGACCGACATACCTACAGAAATCCATACATACATACATACACGCATGCACGCATTAACGTGCGCACGCCTAAAAACATACATTACACGACCGGAGAACCTCACATACTTATGTTATGTCACGTGTGTTCACAAACCGTGCCACATTTCGCTTCGCCATCCTGACGAGAGACTGACCAAACCAGCCAGACCAGCCAGACTGACCAGACCAGCCAGATCATTCGTTCCAGTCATAACCAGCCAGAGTAATCCGACCAGCCAGCCAGGCCAATCATGCAGACCAGCCAGGCCACCAACCGTCGTTCATCTCCGAGTACCTCGCGTAGATCGTATCGGGCCACCAATTGTGAAGCTGGCGGCGGTACGCTTCAAAGCGGACTGCACCATTCCGTTGGCGCATCTGCGGGAGGTCTCCACGCTAACCTCGCCGCCCATCTGAACCATTGCATTCTTCATCGCCAAACATGGAGGTGGCAACGTGTCCACGGCGATTTTGGGAGGCATGGCTGCCGCGCAGGTCGGGCGGTGCTCTGAAGTAGGACTACAGGAGCGCGCCTGCGTGAGAGCGCAGGCGCGCCGAGCCGGCTTGAGCCAAGGTGTTTACACTTCTTGACAAGATACGAGCTCCCACCCCCAGCGCACCGCCTGTGGCGTCGAAGGAATGCCACGCCTGCCACGCCCTGGGAGCCTACAGCGCATAGGGCCCCCACCCCCAGCGCACCCCCTGTGGCGTCGAGGAAATGCCACGCCTGCCACGCCCTGGGAGCCTACAACACATTGGGCCCCCACCCTCAGCGCACCCCCTGTGGCGTCGAGGAAATGCCACGCCTGCCACGCCCTGGGAGCCTACAACGCATAGGGCCCCCACCCCCAGCGCACCCCCTGTGGCGTCGAGGAAATGCCACGCATTCCACGCCCTGGGAGCCTACAACGCATAGGGCCCCCACCCCCAGCGCACCCCCTGTGGCGTCGAAGGAATGCCCTGTGTGCTATGCTGTGCTGTGCTGTGCTGTGCTGCTGTGCGAAGAGCTGTGCTGTGTTGTGCCGTGCCGTGCCGTGCTGTGCTGTGCTGTGGTGTGTTGAGTTGAGCTGAGCTAAACTGTGCTCAGCTGTGCCGTGCTGAGCTGAGCTGAGCTGAGCTGAGCTGTGCTGAGCAGTGCTGTGAGGAGGGGAAGAGTGAGGTGTGTGAGAGAGAGACGGAGAGGGAGGTGTGAGGTGTGAGTGTCGCGGGTGCGGCGCGGCAGGGAAGAAAACCAGAACCCCACGAAGCATGTGGGGAATACTTACATACATAAAACATGCATACATACATACCTACCCACCTGCCTACCTACCTACCTGTCTGCCTGCCTGTCGACATACATGTATGCATACATGTATACATACATACATACATACATGCATGAATGCATGTATGCAAACATGCATTCACAAACATACATTCAAACAAACAAACAAACAAAGAAACAAACAAACAAACAAACAACAAACAAACAAACAAACAAACAAACAAACAAACAAATATACATATATACATACATAGATACATACATACATACATACATACATGCATGCATGCATGCATGCATACATGCATGCATGCATACATACATGTCTGCATACACACACACACACATACACACAGACGTACATACGTACATGCATACGTACATGTATGCATACACGCAGACACGTGTATAGATATATGTCTATATATATACACACGTAAACATACATACATGCATGCATGCATACGCACATACGTATACGCATACATATACATATACATATATATATAAACATGAGCAACGACATGTATATGCATATGCATATATATATATATATACATGCCTTCTCGTCCACCTGGGTGTCCTCGTGGCGAGAACGAACTGCTTGATAACCCTCGCGGTGACCACTCGCTGCTCGGCGTCCAAATAGGCCGAGGGCTCGTCGATCAGATAGATGTTCGCCGGCTTGCCCAGACACAAGACGATCGCCACCCGCTGCAGCTCTCCGCCGCTCAGGGTTTGCAAGTCCTGGTCGATGATGGCGTCGATGAGCATCGGCTTGGACACGTCTGCCTGGAACTGCGGGTGCATGAAAGCGTCCCGGATCTTTGTCATGAAGAGGTCCCTCACCGTACCCATGAACTTGGCCGTGATGCTCTGCGGCTTGTACGACACGTTAAGCTCCGGAAGCCCCGCCTCCCCTGGCTTCAAATTGTCGGGCCTCAGCATGCCTGCGAGCATGCGGATGAAAGTGGTCTTCCCGGTGCCGTTCTGTCCCAGCATCACCACGATCTCGCTGCGGCAAAAGGAGCCGGCCTGAACCTGAAGCCCGAAGCCCTTGCCCATGGTCTTCTCTAAGTCGGGGTAGTCGTACCTCTGGTCTTTGTCGCTCTCGACTGCCTCGGGTAGCGGCTCCGAGATTTTGAAGGTGAGGGACACCTCTCGGAATCTGAGGTTCTCGGTGGGGATCTTGCCATCCAAGAAGACGTTGATGCCTTCCCGCACTGTAAACGGCATGGTAACCACGCCGTAGGCACCGGCCGAGCCCCAGAGACAGCACACGAAATCCGACAGGTAGTCGAGGACGGCCAGGTCGTGCTCGACCACGATGATGTAGTTCTCGACGTCGTTCAGACCGCGGATCACGTGGGCCGCCTGCAGGCGCTGCCGCACGTCCAGGAACGACGAGGGCTCGTCGAACATGTAGACGCACGCCTCCTGCACGCACAGGAGGGCGATGGCGAAGCGCTGCAGCTCGCCCCCCGAGAGCTCGGAGAAGCTCCTCTCGGAGAGGTGCGCGAGCTCCAGCTCCTCGGTCAGGGACTTCAGCGCGTCCCTCTCGTCCTTCCGCCTCAGCACGTCGCCGACGCTGCCCCCGAGCTGCCGCGGGATCCTGTCGACGTACTGGGGCTTGATCACCGTCTTCGCAGAGCCCGAGAGGATCCGCTCGAAGTAGTTGTGCAGCTCGCCCCCGCGGAAGGACGCGAGGATCTCGGGCCAGCCCGGCTGGACGTCGAACCGCCCCAGATTCGGCTTGAGCCTCGCAGCCGAGGAGGCCACAGAGTGGCATGAAGCGAGCGGGTGACCGGAGGAGAGAGGGTGGGGCAGAGGAGAGCAGACAGTGAAACACGCAAACATAACCTTCGGAGGTCCGCGCGTACATTACACGCCAGGCTGTGTCTCAGCCCCCAGGATTGCGCGGGCCACCTCTTTCCTATATATTCTCTCTCTCTCTCTCTCTATCGCCCCTCCCTACGGAGGGCCCAAGCCTTTCTGGACGAGCGAGCTCCACTACTCGCAAAGTAACTACTCGCAAATGGCCTGGATCCCCCGCGGGGGATCTACGACAGATTACATCAAAGCAGACGTGTGATGTTCGGACGTTTGCGAGCAGGCCCTTTGCGAGTAGTGGAACGCGCTCGGTGACTTTCTGGGTCCAGCTGGTAGCTGGCCAAGGGGCCGGGCATCCCGGAGGCCCACTCCAGGATCTCAGGGACCACTGACCTGGGTCAGTCCAGACCCGGGTCGGTCAGGCGTTGCAGGATCCTGGAGGGACCCTGCAAAATCTGGCCCTGTCCCTGGCGCCCTGGCCCTGAGGGACCCTGCAAGATCCGGCGCTCTGGCTGACCCCCGCTTGCATTGACCCTCGCGAGCCCCGAGGGGCCCACCAATCCCGGCTGCAGGAGGAGCGCACACGCGGCGGGGCCACGCCGCCGCGCAGGGCGCGCTCTTTGGCTGGGGGTGGCGGCGGCGCTGCCGCCACCCGCCAAGGCCGCGACGAGCAGGGTGGGGCTGCGCCGCGCGGCGTCGGCCCCCAGCTGCCAGGCAGCGCTACTGGCCGCTATCGCCCCTCCCCCCCCCTTCCTCCTCCGCCTCCTCCATTCCTTCTCAGCGCCAGCTCGGCCCAGGCCCTTCCCCAGGCCTTGCGAGCCAGCGCCACGGGCGCCCCCCGCGCCGCCTGCCCCCCTCGCCCTCCCTTTCTCCCGCGCCTCCCTCCTCCCGCGGGGCTGCCATGGAGCGGAACCCGCCGTGGCGGACAACCCGGCCACGGCGCCTCAGGCCGCTCGTGCACAGGTCAGGGCGGTGCAGCTTCTGCTTCGTGGATTCGATGCGCTTCGGCATCGAGGCTGCCACCCGACGCATTTAGGGGCCGCGTTTGCACGTGCCCTTCATGCAGAGGACGCTCGAAAGGCTGAACACTTGCACCGGGGAAATGCTCATCGCGCCGTCGACGACGGTGCACGTGCTCCTCATCCTGGTGTTGCTCCTCCTGCTTCGGCCGGATCTACTGGTACCGCTCCTCCTATCGAGGTTCGTGGCGGACCGTCTGGAGAACAACCTCTTGGTGAAGACGTTGCTGGTGACAGTGCTGCTGACGGAGCGCGTTCGCAGCCTCTTCCTGCACATGGCCGTAGTCGTGCAGAGCATATTGCGGGTCTTGCCCAAACTCGTGCTGAAGGAGCTCCCGATGGGCCCGCAGCCGCTATCGAGTCCGGCCCAGCTCGAAGCAAGGACGACGGCCGTGGCGGCCTTGTCCCAGGGTGCCGGGCTTGCGTGAGGGCCCGGCGCTTCGGCGCGCGCGCGCGCGTGCGGTGAGTGCGAGGCCGCGCAGCGCCTGCAGCAGCGCAGGGCGCGATTCTCCCCCTGAGGGCCGAGCGCGCTGCTCCTGCTTAGTCTTCCTCTTCCTTCTTGCCGCCTTCCCTCATTCCCCTCCCTCGTAGATCTGGCGTCGGAGATGGGGTGGTGGAGGTTCGGAGGTGAAGAGATGAGGTCGACGAGACGTTGTGTGATGTTTAAGCCGCCTGCGCCCCCACCTCCAGACTTGGAGGCAAAGCCGGGCTGACAGGCACTGGAGCTGGCGAAGACCAGCTTTGAGTTGGGATCGGAGTCGTCGTGCTCTCTGTAGGCTGTTCTTTCTGGCATGTTGGTTGGTGGGGAGCCCTGTGCCGCTGAGCGGTACAGGGTCTTCCTACTAACCTTCGTTGCTGGAAGGCCCAGCCTCGCTCTCGAAGTGTCCAATCCAATCCTCCATTCCTTCTCCTCATAGATAACCCCTCCCTGTCGCACCCCTAGGCCAGCTTTTAGGGCGGGCTGGGCGTTTCGCCCGAGACTTCCTCACCACTTATGACCCTGAAGCTTAAGAAGTGACAGCAGCTTCACAGATGGAGGGCGGCCTGAGACGTCCTCAACATGTATGACCCTGAAGCTTCAAAAGTGACAAGAGCTTCACGGATGGAGGGCGGGTGGTTTTCAAGATGTGGCTCTCGCCTTAGCGCCGCGCCCATGCGTCTTAAAAAATTGCAAGAGCTTCACGGATGGAGGGCGGGTGGTTTTCAAGATGTGGCTCTCGCCTTAGCGCCGCGCCCATGCGTCTTAAAAAAATGCAAGAGTCTCACGGATTGAGGACGGGTGGTTTTCAAAATGTGGCTCTCGCCTTAGCGCCGCGCGCATTCATTAAAAAAGGGATCGGGAGTTTCACGGATTCCCATGATCAACGTACCAGAAACGGTGTTTTGGACGGATTCAAGATTATGCGGGCGCAACAGTTATGTTGCTTCGCTGTGTTGAGGTCCCAAAAATGGCGTTCTGGTGCGACTCTGGGTCGCCAAGACGCAGCAGCCAGGTTGACACGTGGCAATGAAATCCCGAGAAACGCTTGAGGATCTTCAAACTGTTGTCTCCCAACGAGGCAGTTCCCTCAATGGAAATGAACCGTTGTAGGGGCCTATGGAGAGGGAGCTTGGGGGGGGGGTTGATTCCAACCTCGTTGATGCCTCTTGGGTTTCCACTGCTCCTCCTCCTCCTCCTCCTCCTCCTCCTCCTCCTCCTCCTCCTCCTCCTCCTCCTCCTCCTCCTCCTCCTCCTCCTTACGCGAGATGGCACAGCGACCTTACGCGGCGGCTTACGCGGAGCGCCGGCGCGGCACGCCAGTGGAGAGACGAGGGCGCTTACGCGCGACCTGACGCGGGCAGCTTACGCACGCCAATGTCGGCGCAGACGGCCCTGTTTTTGTTGCATCGTTCAGCTGGGCTTAAGTCGGGCCTGTCCCCCCAGGATTTCGGACGAAAAATAAAAAATACCCACTAAATGCTCAAAAGAAGCCCAAAAACACTCAAAAAATAGTCCCCTGGCTATTTTTTACTATTTTTGAATATTCCCCCTGCAGAGGGACAGGCCCGACTTGAAGCTGGGCACAACAATGCGCCCTCGCACGCGGCGACGGCGACTTGGCTGCTGCTGGGCGAGACCACCGCGGCTGCCCAGCCGTCGAGCCCACGGAGGGCGACGGCGACGACCCCGACGCGCCCGAGGCGCAGGGGCCAGGAGGGCATCGTGTCCGCCAGGCGTGCGGCCCGCGTTGTCCGCCCGGCGTGCTGCGCGGGCCGCTGGCTTTAGGTCGGGCCTGTCCCCTACAGGGGGATGTTGGACGAAAAAGAAAAAGTATTCAAAAAAAATCTGAAAAAAAAACGTCCCAGGCCATTGTTTTACTATTTTTGAATATTCCCCCTGTAGAGAGACAGGCCCGACTTAACGCTGGCTCCCCTCCCTTCGGGCGCGCATTGATGGAGGGGCGGTTACGGCGGGGGGGCAGCGAGGGCTGCCGAACAGGGGCCCTTCAGGGCCGCTAAAGGGGCCATGTAGGGCCCAAAAGAGAGCTCTCAGGGCCCGAAAAGGGCACTTTCTCCCCCCCACCAATTTATCGCCCATCTATCAGTTCGCGCCCACCCCCTGGGATGGCCCTGTCCACAAGCTGCGCGGACGACTGGATCCTCATCGAGGGCCACCAAGAAGAGTGCGAGGAGGAGCATGCGGGGAGCCGGGGCCGCAGCGGCACCGCCTCCGCGAGGCGGCACCTATGGGCACGAGCGCCTGGGCGCGGCGGGGCTGGGGCTCGGCATTGGGCCAGAGGGGGAGCGCCCAGGCAGGGCCCCTCCCCGCTCTTGGGGATTGCTGCTGGCGGTGGGGCAGCATCTTCCTCCTCCGTCCCTCTCCGTCCAGGCCCGTCCTGCTTCCTCCGGCCCCGCCCTCCCTCCTTGGCGGCCGCCTGGTAGGGCCCACCGTCGACCCGACCACGCCTGCACAGGTCGCGGGCTCAACGCGCCACAGCCTCACTCGGGTCGGGCGAAAGGGGGGGATAGCAAAGGGGGGGTTTGAGAATCAGCTCACGTAGCTGATTTTCCCCGCGCCTCCCGGCGCCGGAGGCGGCTATGTATCGAGGAATGGGCCCCTCGGTGGGGCCGAAACCAGCTGCATGCAGCAAATTTCGTAACCCCCCTTTCCCAATCCCCCCCTTTCGCCCGACCCGACTCACGGCTGTCGGGTGCGACTGGGGCTGGGCCTGGCGGCTGCCGCCGCTTCTGCCGGGCCCAGGACCCCGCGGGCACCGGCACCGAGAGCAGCGGCCTCGGCCGGAGGGCAGAGGTCCCGACCCCTCCCCCAGGCGGGCAGGGCCCTCCCGCAGCCCGCACGAGGCTGCGGGAGCGCGGCATGGTCAGGTCGGGGCGGATGTTGGACGAAATTGTCAAAACAAAAAAACAAAAAAAACAAAAAAAAGTCCCCTGACTTAACTTTTTACAATTTTTGCATCTTCCCCCTGCACAGGGACACGCCCGACTTAACGCTGTGGAGAAAGCGAAACAGCGAGGAAGAGTAGGAAAGAGGAGGGAGGAGGAGGAGGAAGCAAATGATGGGGTGGGGGGGATTGGGGGAGGAGGAAGAGGAGGAGGAGGAGGAAGAGGAGGAGGAGGAGGAGTATAATAGAGGAGGACGGAAGAGGAGGAGGAGGAGGAGGAGGAGGAGGAGAAGGAGGAGGAAGAGAAGTCAAGGATGGCGGGGAGAAGGAGGAGGCAGGGATGACGCAAGGAGGTCACAGCCTGCCGGCCAGGATGGAGAGGGCCGTGGACTTGCCGATGCCGTTGGTGCCCACGAGACCCAGCACCTAGAATTTATCCTCTTCCTCCTATCCACCTCCTCCGTGTCATCCTCGTTTGATTCCTCTTGTTGTTATTTTTCTTCCTCCCCCTCCTCCTCCTCCAGTCAACATGATCCTCCTCCTCCCCCGCGAATCTTGGAAGCTCGCGGCATGTTCGTCCCACGGTATGTTTCGTCTTCGCCGCGCCCGTCAGAAAATGTACCGCTCCGGCCCGCTTAATTTTCCTTTCGCCAAGTCGTCGGAAGCGGTGCCGCGCGCGAGCGCCTTCCGATTACGAGGTGGGAGCGCGGTCCAATCTCAATACGTAGCACCCTGCAGTTGCGGATAAGAGTAAGGGGACAGCGGGGACGTCGGCAGCCTGCGAGGCTCTGAAGAAGCCCGCCGCAGGCGCTTACTTTTTATGTTATGTTATTATAACATTGATTCACCCCCCCCCCCCCACAACAAAAAAAAAAAAAAAAAAAAAACGAACCCGCCGCAGGCGCCGATTTTCTTGTCAAAGGATTGTTGGTGGGTCGCGGGGTGGGTCGCGGGTGGGTTGCGGGTGGATCGCGGGTGGGTCGCGGGCCGGGTCGAAGGTGGGTCGCGGGTGAGTCGCGGGTGGGTCGCGGATGGGTCGCGGGTGGGTCGCAGGAGGGTCGCGGGGCGGGTCGCGGGTGGGTCGCAGGAGGGTCGCGGGGTGGGTCGCGGGTGGGTCGCGGGCCGGGTCGTGGTGGGTCGCGGGCCGGGTCGCGGGCGGGTCGCGGGCAACGTCGCGGGCGGGACGACAACAATAAGCAACAGACAACAAACAACAAACAGCAACAACAGAAACAGCAACAACAACGACGACGACGACAACAACAGTCATTGTAAGACTGTTCGCTCTTATCTGCTCACGTGCCAATCAATACGTATATCCCAAATCCTCGGTACCCGCCCTCGTCGTCTTCGATCGTACCCCCTTGGGGGTATGTCTTCCTTACCTGCCACGTGTATTTG
Source organism: Prorocentrum cordatum (assembly GCA_963575745.1). Taxonomy (NCBI): domain Eukaryota; class Dinophyceae; order Prorocentrales; family Prorocentraceae; genus Prorocentrum; species Prorocentrum cordatum. Next base: position 44,806 of record CAUYUJ010019488.1, read on the forward strand.
ATGCAGCCCCTGAAACAAGGGAAGAGAGGACGGGTGAAAGGGGAACTGAGAAGAATGGAGCACGAGACAAATTAGCAGGAGGGGGGGCAAGGAGCAGAAAACAAGTTGTAGAACCAAACGGGCAGATCGGGTGGGCAGACCCATAGCGTGCAGGTCGGGAAGGCGAGCCCAAGCGACGAGGTCGAGCAGGCGGGTTGCTGAAGTGTGGGTCCTTGATGAATCGCGAGGAAGTCTCGAGTGATAACGCGATTCCCAAGTAAATCGTGAGAAAAGCCAGCGTGGGCCACGAAGGGCATAAAATCCGAGGCCACAGAGGGCAGCGACGGGGCCGCTGAGGGCAGCACCGGGGCCACGAAGGGCAGCGAGGGGCCACAAAAGGCGACAGCGGGGCCACGGCATGCATATGGGGCTACGACGGGAGCGAGCGGGGGCCACGAAGGGCATTCGTATACGAGGCCGAAAAGGGCGACAGCGGGGCCACTGAGGGCAGCAATTCGAATCAATAGGAATCAATTAGAATCAAGAGATCCAAATCGATATGAGTCCATGGAAATGAATTCAATTCAATAGGAATCAAAAGGGATGCACTGGTTTCATTATCCCAGTGCGAACCTACCTAGGAGTTGGAGTCCGTAGGGAAGCAGCATTAGTAGTAACAGTAAAGCTAAGCTAAAGCTAAGCTAAAGCTAAGCTAAAAGTAAGCTATAGCTAAGCTAAAGCTAAGCTAAAGCTAAGCTAAAGCTAAGCTAAAGCTAAGCTAAAGCTAAGCTAAAGCTAAGCTAAAGCTAAGCTAAAGCTAAGCTAAAGCTAAGCTAAAGCTAAGCTAAAGCTAAGCTAAATCTAAGCTAAAGCTAAGCTAAAGCTAAGCTAAGCTAAAGCAAAGCTAAAGCTAAGCTAAAGCTAAAGCTAAAGCTCCCAGGGGACTGGGGGAACCGCGGGGCGGATGCCGGGGGAACCGCCCGGGGCGGGTTCCACTGCCCGGCCCCTTTAAGATACAGGGTAAGAACCCTCTAGGCAGAGCCTAGGTAGGGAAATCGGATTGAATGACATTAGAATCAAACAAATCAATTAGAACCGATGGGAATATATTAGAATCAATGGCGGTCAATAAGAATCAAATATCATCAGTGGGAATCAATGGGAATCTAGTAGAGTCAATGGGGGTCAATAATAATCAAATGTTATCAATTGGAATCAACTAGAAACATCCTAATCAACTAGAACATATCGGAATAAATTAGAGACATGAGGAATCAATGGTAATCAGTATGAAACAAGTAGAAACTTTGAGACTCAATTGAAACCAATAGGAATCAATTCGAATCAATACGAACCAATTAGAATCAATGAGAATCAAGTAGAACCAATGGGGATCACTTAGAACCAGTAGGAATCAATAGAACTCAATAGTGATCAATTGATGTCAACAAGAATCAATTCGAATCAATAGGAATCAGTGTAGATCAATAGGAACCAATAGGAATCAATCATAATCAATTGGAATCGAAAGGAATCAGCTAGAATCAATAGGAATCAATAGGAATCAATTGAAATCAATTGGAATCAATTGGAAGCACTGGGAATCAATTGGAATCAATTGGAAGCAATAGGGATCAACTAGAAGCAACAGGAATCAATTAGAATCAATCGTAATCAATGACAATTAATGGGAACCACTGAGAATCAATAGGAATCAATAGGAACCATTTAGATTCAAAAAGAGTCGACAGGAGACAATTTGAATCAGTAGGAATGACTGAGAATCAATAAGAACCAATAGGAATCAAGAAGAATCATGAGAATCAATCGATGCCTCCGGTGGGGACCCCTCATGGGGCCACGAGACGTGTGAGTGGTGCCCCCAAATGAGCCCGAGGCGTCCCGTGGAGACCCATCTTGGGACAACGAAACATGTGAAGGGTACTCCGAAATGGGCCCGGAGCGTCCCGTGGAGGCCCCTCGTGGAACCACGAAACGTGTGAAGGGTGATCCGAAGAGTGCCCGAGGCATCCCGCGGAGACACTCCACAAGGGCAGTGGACCGTGCGAAGGGCTGCAGAACGTGCGAGGGGTGCTCCGACATGAGCGCGAGGCGCCCCGTGAAGACCCTCGAACGGCAGCGGCACGATTGAGGGGTGCTGCAAAATGGCCCCGAAGCATCCGAAATGACTCGCGTTGCCTTCGGTGGGGACACCTCGTGGGTCCACCTCGTGGGGCCACGAAACGCGTGAAAGGTGCACCGCAATGAGCCCGAGGCGTCCCGTGGAAACCCCTCGTGGGGCCACGAAACGTGTGAATGGTACTCCGAAATGGGCCCGGAGCGTCCCGTGAAGACCCCTCGTGGAACCACGAAACGTGTGAACGGTACCCCGAAATTGGCCCGAGGCATCCCGTGGAGACCCTTCGTGGGACCACGAAACGTGTGAGGGGTACCCCGAAATTGGCCCGAGGCATTCCGTGGAGACCCCTCGTGGGGCCACGAAACGTGTCAGGAGTGCTCCGAAATTGGCCCGTTGGTGTGAGCGTGGGCGTGGGCTTGCGCGTGGGCGTGGGCGTGGGCGTGGCTGTGGGTGCAGGCGTGGGCGTGGGCGTGGGCGTGGGCGTGGGCGTTGGCGTGGGCGTGGGCGTAGGCGTCGGTGAGGGTGTGGGTGCTGGCCTGCTGCCCGCCCGCCCCTGGGCGTGAGCGTGGGCGTCGG
>CAUYUJ010019488.1:52500-70000 GCA_963575745.1 Prorocentrum cordatum
GGCCCACGAAACGTGTGACGGGTGCGCCGAACTGGACCCGAGGCCGCCGGTGGAGCCCCCTTGTGGGGCCGCATAGCATGCGAGGGGCGTGCCGACAGTCGCCTGAACCCTTCAGTGAAGCCCACTGGGGCCACGAAACGTGTGGGGGGTGTGCTAAAATTTGCCCGAAACCTTTGGTGAAACCCACTGGAGCCACGAAACGTGTGAGGGGTGTGCCGAACTGGACCCGAGGCCTTCGGCTGAACCCCCGGTGGGGCCACGAAGCGTGTGAGGAGCGTGCCGAAATTCACCCGACTCCTCCGGTGAAGCCCACTAAGACCACGAAACGTGTGAGGGGTGTGCCGAACTGGACCCGAGGCCTTCGGCTGAACCCCCGGTGGGGCCACGAAGCGTGTGAGGAGCGTGCCGAAATTCACCCGACTCCTCCGGTGAAGCCCACTAAGACCACGAAACGTGTGAGGGGTGTGCCGAACTGGACCCGAGGCCTTCGGCTGAACCCCCGGTGGGGCCACGAAGCGTGTGAGGAGCGTGCCGAAATTCACCCGACTCCTCCGACTCCTCCGGTGAAGCCCACTAAGACCACGAAACGTGTGAGGGGTGTGCCGAACTGGACCCGAGGCCTTCGGCTGAACCCCCGGTGGGGCCACGAAGCGTGTGAGGAGCGTGCCGAAATTCACCCGACTCCTCCGAACTGGACCCGAGGCCTCCTGGGGCCCCTGTGGGATCCCTACAGAACCTCATTGGAGCCTCCTGGAAAGACCGCAGAACCTCATGGGACCCCTATGGAGTCCGTACGGAGCCTCATGGGGTCTGCATGTGGAATCCCATACAGACCCGACTGGCCCTTGTCGGGCCCCGTTGTTCTGTTGTTCGTTGTTCCCCCCCTGGGTGCCCGGCAGCCGGCTTCATCAACAGCCACAACAACAGCAACAACAACAACATCAACAACAACAATAATTTTAAGACTGTTCGCCCTTATATGCTCGAGTGTCCAATAACGCGTATTTCCCAAACCCTCGATACCCGCCCTCTCCGTCTTCGATCGAACCCCTTTTGGGGGGTATACCTTTCTTCCCTGCAGGCCGGGCCCCGGCAAGCGGCGGGGCGGCTGCGGACCATCGGCCTGGCCAGTGGCAGCGCTGATCGGCGCGGCGGCCGCGGACCGTCGACCCGACCCCAAGAGGGACGGACAGGGGACCGACCGGGACGACGACGACGAGCACGACGACGACGTCAAAGACGACGGTGACGACGACGACGACGACGACGAAGGCGACGACGAGCGAGAGCGAGAGCGAGAGAGAACGACAGCAAGGGCCACGAAGGGCACGAAGTAGGCCACGAAGGGCGACAGCGGGGACACGAAGGGAATGCGTATGGGGACACGAAGAGCGCGAACGAGCGGGGGCCACGAAGTGCAGATAATGCGGGGCCACAGAAGGCAACTATGGGGCCACTGAGGGTAGCAACTGGGCCACGTAGGACAATCAGGGGGCCACAAATGGCGACAGCGGGGCCACGAAGGGCATGCACATGGGGCCACAACGGGCGCGACTCCTGGGTGCCTGGGTGTAAGGAGCGCGGCGCTTGGGCAAATTGCAAGAAATTCCAACGCAAGGACATTCTTCAGTAAGTTACAAGCAAGTCTCCAGCGAGAGCGCGACTCCAGAGCGCCGGGAGAGCGATTCCTGAATAAATTGTAAGGAGGTCCCAAGCGAGAGCGCGACTCCTGAATAAAATGCGAGGACGTCTCGGGCGGGAGCGGGGGTCCTGGCTACTTTGTGAGGAAGTCTCAAGCGGGAGCCGTTGTTGTTGTAACCCGGGGGCCAGAGGCCCAGTTTGAGCAGGAAGACTTTCCCTGTCAAGAGAAAGGGTGCGAGCGTCGAGGGGCACACTTTGATTGAGAAAAACAGTATGCACCGGTGGGGGGGATCAACAATAATTATTCTTCAAAAATGAAAACCCAACAACAACAACAACAACAACAACAACAACAGCAACAGCAGCAGCAGCAGCAACAACAACAACAGCAACAGCAACATCAACAGCAACAGCAACAACAGCAACAGCAACAGCAACAGCAACAACAACGGCAGCAACAACAGCAGAAGCAACGACAACAAAAACAACAACAACACCAACAACAACAACACCAACAAACAACAAAGAAACAAAGAAACAAACAAACAAACAAACAAACAACAACAACAACCACAACAACAACAACAACAACAACAACAACAACAACAATTACTAGCACGTGGGGACACTCCGTTCTCACCAGTGCCAGGGTTTTCATAGGAGGCGGGCAATACCCCCACTTTGTGGGGGGGCCGGTTCAAGCTCTACCAAATTTCCTAACGACTCTTCGCCACCACCCACACCCAGCTTCCCGCCCTATGACGCTCGGACACTTCACTTCGTGGCCTGCGGACGACCGTGGCTACTACACTGGCGCATGGGTACAGTGACTTGTTGTGGTAACATTTTCTGGACGCTAGCTTAGTATACGACTTTTCCCCCTGTTCCAACACTGGACACCTGTACTGGTTTTTGAAGATTTCGGCGTGCGCGCGCGAAGAAAAAACGAATGTGTCCCGCATGGTATTATTTGACAGGGATGATGGCCCTGGCAGGTGCGCAACCGTTGTCGCAGAAGTTCGAAGAAGTTGCTCGCAAAAGCCCGTTTGACAGAAATGTTTAAAAAATGTTGGTTTTCCTACGAATCCGCAAGAGCGCGCGGGATGAGATTTTGACATTTTTTTGTTGAAAAACCATTGTTTTTTATGTTTTTATGTTAAAATCGCTCCGAACACTAAGCTTTTGGAAGGATTTCGTCTTGCGCGCGCGAATGTCCACTTTACCTTATTTTTTGCAAGGGATTCTTGAAGTTTGGTTATGTAGAACAAGAAATGTCCACTTTGCCTTATTTTTTGCAAGGGAAAACCGCCCGTAACAAAACAACCGGATCCGGACCAACCCGTTTTGCCGGAGACTTCCTCACGAAAATGATGAAAACATGGCTGCGGCCTAGGCGCGGCGAGGGGGCCGTGCACCAGGGGTCCCAACAATAATTATTCTTTAGAAGTAATAATGTTCAACAACAACAACAACAACAACAACAACAACAACAACAACAACAACAACAACAACAACAAACACAACAGTAGCCATAACAGCAGCAGCAACAACAACGACAGCAACAGCAACAGCAACAGCAGCAACAACAACAGCCGCAGCAACAACTCTTATCTGCTCGCGCGTATCTCACCACGTATATCCCAGACCCCCGATACCCGCCCTCTTCGTCTTGGATCGTACCCCCTCTGGGGGGTACATCTTTCTGACCTGCCAAGTGTATCGGGCGCAGCCCCTAAAAGAGCGAGAGGAGTGTGAAAGGAGAGAGAGAGAGAGAGTGAGAGAGAGAGAGAGAGAGAGCACACGGGGCTACACTGGGGCCACGAGGGGCAGCAATGGGGCCACTTACGGCACGAGCGACTGGGGGCCATGAAGGGCGTATATTTGGGCCACAAAGGGCAGCGAGGGGGCCACTGAGGGCAGCAGCGGGGCCACGAAGGGCAGCAATGGGGCCACTGAGGGCACGAGCGACTGAGGGCCACAAAGGGCGTATACATGGGCCACAAAGGGCAGCGAGAAACCACTGAGGGCAGCATCGGGGCCACGAAGGGCAGCGACTGGGCCAAAAGGGGAGGAGCCACGAAGGGCAGCAATGAGGCACAAAGGGCGCGAGCGAACATGGGGCACAAAGGGTATGACCCTGACGGGCGGGCCGAGCGGGCGGATTAGCCAGAAAGCTTCCAACGAGAGAGCGATCCTGAAGTAAATTTGAGGAAGTCCCCAGCGAACGCGCGATTCCTGAATTGCAAAAGCGCGGCGCCTGAGTGAATTGCGAGGAAATCTCAGGCGGGAGCACGATTCTTCAGTAAATTGCAGGAAATCTCGAGCGGGAGCGGGGGACAGGAGTACATTCCTAGGAAAAATCAAGCGGGAGCCGCTGTTGTTGTAAACCGGGTGCCATGGGCACAGCTTGAGGAAGACTTTCCCTGATAAAAAACTGGGTGCGGGCGCCGGGAGGGGCACTTCAATGGAAAAATACCATGTGCACCTGAGGGGGGAAGCAATAATTACTCTTCAGTCATGAGTTCAACAACAGCCACAACAACAACAACAACAACAACAACAACAACAACAACAACAACAACAACAACAATCACTTTACCCGAACGCTCAGTGTTCTCACCAGTGCCAGGGTTTTCATGCGACGCCAGCCAATACCCCCACTATGTGGGGGGGCAGAGCAAGCTCTACCAAATATCCACACGACTCTTCGCCACCACCCACACCCAGCTTCCCGCCCTATGACGTTCGGACACTTCACTTCGTGGCCTGCGTACGACCGTGGCTACTACACTGGCGTGGAGTACACACCCACAGAAGTTGTTAAGCCTACGTTCGTACACCCACAGAAGTTGTTAAGCCTTGTTAACCCACAGAAGTTGTGAAGCCTTCCACAGAACATCTGTTGCATATGATGCATATGGTACATGATACACATGATACACATGATACGTACTCACAAGATAGTTGATCACATCTTTAGGGCAAATTCCTGAGGGATGTGGGAATACACAAGAGAGAGAGGATATGGTTGTCCCGATGGTTGTCTCGATGTTTGTCCCGATGGTTGTCCTGATGGTTGTGGTTGTCCCGATCGTTGTCCCGATGATTGTCCCGATGGTTGTCCTGATGGTTGTGCTTGTCCCGATCGTTGTCCCGATGACTGTCCCGATGATTGTCCCGATGGTTGTCCGGATGGTTGTTCCGATGGTTGTCCCGATGGTTGTCCCGATGGTTGTGAGCGATGCCGGATCCTCACGCCCCCCGCCGGAGGAGGAGGAGGAGGAGGAGCAGGACAAGGAGGAAAGGAGAGAAGAGAGAACGGAAGGAGGAGAAGCTACGAATGTGTCCCGCATGGTATTATTTGACAGGGATGATGGCCCTGGCAGGTGCGCAACCGTTGTCGCAGAAGTTCGAAAAAGTTGCTCGCAAAAGCCCGTTTGACAGAAATGTTTAAAAAGTGTTGGGTTTCCTACGAATCCGCAAGAGCGCGCGGGATGAGATTTTGACAATTTTTTGTTGAAAAACCATTGGTTTTTTGATGTTTTTATGTTAAAATCGCTGCGAACACTAAGGTTTTGGAAGGATTTCGTCTTGCGCGCGCGAATGTCCACTTTACCTTATTTTTTGCAAGGGATTCTTGAAATTTGATTATATTAGAACAAGAAATGTCATTTTCTATTGTTTTTGCAAGGGAAAGCGGATTACAACAAAACAACCGGATCCTGTACACACCCTCATTTCTGAGGCTTCCTCACGAAAATGATGAAAATGTAGCTGCGGCCTAGGCGGCGCAGGGGGGGCGCGCACCAGGGGGCCCAACAATAATTATTCTTTAGAATAAATAATGTTCAACAACAACAACAACAACAACAACAATCAGTTTAAGACTGCTCGCCCTTATCTGCTCGAGTGTCCAAGAACGCGTATTTCCCAAACCCTCGATACCCGCCCTCTCCGTCTTCGATCGAACCCCTTTTGGGGGGGAGACCTTTCTTCCCTGCAGGCCGGGCCCCGGCAAGCGGCGGGGCGGCCGCGGACCGTCGGCCTGGCCAGCGGCAGCGCTGATCCGCGGGGCGGCCGCGGACCGTCGACCCAACCACAAGAGGGACGGACAGGGGACCGACCACGACGAGGACGACGACGACGACGACGTCGACGTCGACCGGCGACGACGACTAGTGACGACGAAAAACGACGGCGACTACAGCGAAAACGAAGATGCGAGAGGAGAACGACAGGCAGGCCCGGGGGGGGGGGGGGGGGGGGGGGGGGGGGGGGGGGGGGGGGGGGGGGGGGGGGGGGGGGGGGGGGGGGGGGGTGGGGGGGGGGGGGGGGGGGAAGCGAAGGACACGAAGTATGCCACGAAGGGCGACAGCGGGGCACGAAGGAAATGCGTAATGGTGCCACGAAGAGCGTCGAACTAGGCGGAGGGCCACGAATTGCAGATAATGCGGGCCACAAAAGTCAACGATGGGGCCAAACGATGGGCCACTGAAGGTAGCAAATGGCCCACGTAGGACAGTGAGGGGACCACACACGGCGAAGCGGGCCACAAGGGCCGGCACAATGGGCCAAAACGGCGGCGAACGAGCGGGGGCCCCGAAGGGCATACGTATATTGGGCCGCGGAGGGCAAAACGTGCCACTAAAGGGCAGTCTAAACGGGGCCACGAAGGGTAGCAGGGGCCACGAAGGGCATGCAATAATGGGCAAACCACGGCGCGAACGAGCTGGGCCACGAAGGTCAGCGAGGGTCCACGAAGTGCCGCAAACGCGTCCACGAAGGGCATCGTGAGTGGGGCCACGAAGGGCAGCGAGGGGGCCACGAAGGGCTGCAACGGGGCCACGAAGGGCTGCGACGGGGCCACGAAGGGCAGCGAGGGGGCCACGAAGGGCTGCAACGGGGCCACGAAACAAAGCGAGGGGGCCACGAAGGGCTGCAACGGGGCCACGAAACAAAGCGAGGGGGCCACGAAGGACTGCAACGGGGCCACGAAGGGCAGCGAGGAGGCCACGAGGGGCTGCAACGGGGCCACGAAGGGCAGCGAGGGGGCCACGAAGGGCTGCAGCGGGGCCACGAAACAAAGCGAGGGGGTCACGAAGGGCTGCAACGGGGTCACGAAGGGCAGCGAGATCCTAGGTAATCTGTGAGGGAATCCTAAGCGTGAGCGCGACTCCTGGGTGCCTGGGTGTCGGGAGCGCGGCGCTTGAGTAAATTGCAAGAAAGTCCAACGCAAGGGCGCCATTGTATGGTAAATTGCAAGCACGTCTCCAGCGAAAGCACGACTCCAGAGCGCCGGGAGAGCGATTCGTGAATGAATTGCAAGGAAGTCCCAAGCGAGAGCGCGATTCCTGAATAAAATGCGAGGAAGTCTCGGGCAGGAGCGGGGGTCCTGGCTAAACTGTGAGGAAGTCTCAGGCGGGAGCCGTTGTTGTTGTAGTCCGGGGGGCAGGGGGCCAGTTTGAGCAGGAAGACTTTCCTTGACAAAAAACCAGGGGCGAGCCCCGGGGGGGCACTTCAATTGAAAAAATCAATGTGCACCGGTGTGGGGTGATCAACAATAATTATTCTTCAAGAATAAAAGTTCAACAACAACAACAACAACAACAACAACAACAACAACAACAACAACAACAACGACAACGACAACGACAACGACAACGACAACGACAACGACAACGACAACGACGATGACGACGACGACGACGACGACGACGACAACAACCATCCGCACCGCTAAACCTCACTTCAGCCACGCGCCCAGGGACAGTGAATGACCGTTCGGCCTCCTCACTCTGATCAAGTTGTGCGGCCCTGGTACTCACTCGCTCGACCTGACTGACTTAACCTCCTCCTCCTCCTCCTCCTCCTCCTCCTCCTTCTCCTCCGCATCCGCAACCTCATCCTCCTCCTCCTCATCCTCTTCCTGATCATCCCCCTCCTTGTCCCCCTCCCCCATTCCATCATCATCCTGATTGACCTGTTCCTCATCCGCCCCCTCTTCCTCCAATCCTCCTCCTTCGAGGCCACTCCTCGTTCTCATTCTCCCCATCCCCTTCCCTTCGTTTTGCAACCATCCTCCCCATGCTCCTGTTCCTCAAACCCTTGCTCCTCCCCATGTTCTTCCTACTCCTATTCTTCGTCAACTTCTCATCCGTTCCTCCTCCCCTCCCTCCTCGATATAATCTCCGTATCTCCCTTCAATATCGCTACAATCCTTCTCCTCGGTCTCCCCTTCTCTTGTCGTCCTCCTGCTCTTAATCAACCAAGCCTCCTCCACATTATCCTCTTTATCACCAGATTGCCCCCGTCTTTCCCCTGCTCCTCCTGCTCCTCCTCCTCCTCGTTCCCCTCCTCCTCCTCTACCTCCTCGCCCACCTCCCCGCTGTCATTCTCCTTCGCCCCTCCCCTTTGCTTTCCAATCCTCATCCCCCTCTTCCTGTTCCTCATTCCCTGGCATCTCTGACAGAGGCATATGAATATTGAGCCAATGGCAATAAAAGGAATGATGAACCTCCCTAGACACCTGGCAAACTCTTTTTTGGAGAACTCAACAACACGCGTGCGGGGCACGACGGAGAACGCGGTTGTATTTGAAAACCACTTTCTTCCACACCAGACGTGTGGATGAGAAGCACACCACACCGGAGGAGAGGAGAGGAGAGGAGAAAGGAGGAGCAGGAAGACGAGGCGGAGGAAGAGTGGGCAGCGTGGTCGCTCCCCAAGAACGACTGTGACGCGCAGAGGAAGGCGACACGAGGCACTTCAAATTGGGCTCAAAACAAGGCCCCGAAATCGAGCCATGGCCCCGGGCACGCGAATTGCCACGAGCGGCCGACAAAACGTTGTATTGACGGCAGGCAGCAAGCAACGAAGCCAGGCAAAATCGCCGGCCCCACGGGCCAGAAGCGTGCGAAAGTCTGCGGCAAGAGCTTCAGAATCTTTCTCGTTCGAGCGCGCGCGGCGGCCCCCTGGGCCCCCAGCCCGGGGTCCTCCGACGGAAAGTGCCCCAGGGAGGTCCTGGCAGGTTCCCAGCAGGGGCGGGTCGCGGGTGCCGGACGGAACTCCTGGGCGCGGCCCTTTGGGGGCCCCCAGAGCGCCCCAGGAGCGCCCCAGGGAGGCGCAGAAAAGGCGGCAGGCCCCACGGCCTCAGCACAAGAGCGTTCCAGGATGGTCCAAGTTGGTCTTAAGACAGCCCAGGAGGCGCCCAAGACGCCCCAGGAGGGCTCCAAGAGGACCCGAACAGGGCCCGAAGAGAGAACATGAGTTGATGTTGCTAGGGACGTTCTTTGAAAGATCTTGGCGGCCCGGGAGGCCTCCAAGATCGCCCCAAGTCAGGCCAAAAGGCTCCCGGGACGAGGCTTCCCCAGAGGGCTCAAGAGGCTCCCACGAGGGCCCCAACAGGGGGAACCCGATAAGACACACCGAGCCTCTCCCGAGTATTGGGCCCCGAGAGACCGCCAGCAGGCCCCCAAGAAGCTCTCATGAAGAGCACGACAGGATGCCATACGGAGCCTCCAAGAGGCCCCAGGAGGTCCAAAACATGCCGCCAGAGAGGCCCCCGAGGGGCCTCCCAAGAGACCCCAAGAAGCCTTCGGAAGAGGCGTCGTGTTCGCGACCCAGTCTGGTCCCCACAGTTCCATAAGAAGCCGTCGAAAGGTCTCCTCCTCCTCCTCCTCCTCCTCCTCCTCCTCCTCCTCCTCCCCTATCCTCCTTCTCGCCCGCCATGGGCATGGGCCAAGGGTACACCAAAATATATCAACAGTGGTGCAAAATGGGCTGGCGGAATGAGCGAAGCGATTAAACGACACGTCTTACGAATGACTGCACCACGGAGGAGGACGAAGGAGGGATCGGCGACTCCGAAGGGTGCGGTTTGCAACCCGCACCCTTCGGAGGGCGAGCGAGGCCCTCGACAGAGCGTTCCCCGCCGCGCCCCCAGGAGGCCCGACGAGGGCAACGTGGTGCCTCGCAAGGCCCGGCGCCGCAGATCGCAAACCACACCCCGTCGGCATAACCACACTCTGTGCAGTCGCCGGACGAAGCGGCGGCCTGTCCATTCCGCGTGCGGCATGGCGGCGTGCAGCGCGGAGCAGCGATTCTGAGGCGGAGTGGCAGGAGGAGCCTCCGCGGCCTCGGCCACGCGCGCTGTCCCAGTCTGGACCGCGGCCCAGTCACTTTGCAGGCGATGTGCTAACACCTCCACCTCCTCCGCTTCCTCCCCGCCGTCGTCCTCCCCCTCCCCGTCGTCGACGTCATCCGCCTCCTCCTCCTCCTCCTCTTCCTCTTCCTCTTCCTCCTCCCGGTCGGCCTCCTCCTCCCCCCCCCGCGTTTCCTCATCCTCCTTTTCCTCTGCCTCCTCCCCGTCCTCCTCCTCCACATCCTCCTCCTCCTCCACCCCCGCCTCCACCTCCTCCCCCTCCTCATCCTACTTCTCCTCCACATCGCCTGGCCCCCGCCCCTAGCCCGGGCACCTGGCCCGGACGCGGGATCGGGAGACGGTGCAGCTTGAAGGAGTTGGGCCCGTACCTGTGCGTCGTCTCGGTGGACAAATCCTTCGGGCTGCGGTCGCCGGCGCGGTCAGGCGCGGGAGCTGTGGCGCGAAGCTCGGGGAACATCAACTGACCACCCAGCCGATCCTGGCCAGGCTCGTCCTGTGCCCCGGACCAGTGCACACGCCTTCCTGGCCAAGCCAAGCGGGCGCGCGCACCGATCATCGGCCGTAGGAGGGCCCATGCAGGATCGGTGAGGACTTCAGCTGACGCCCCTCGAAAGGTGAGGACGCCTCCTCCTCCTCCTCCTCCTCCTCCTCCTCCTCCTCCTCCTCCTCCTCCTCGAATGGTGGCCAGGTTTGCCCAAGATCCTGGCCACTGGGCCCATCCCCCGAACTTGGACGAGGCCGGCAGCCGCACCGCGCGCGCGCCTCCTCCTCCCTCCCCCCTGCTCCCAATCCTTTTTTTCATCTCCGTGAACTCCCACCTCACAGCCGAGCAGTTGATTCTTGACGGGCGAAGAACGGTATAAAATAAACTTTCCAGCCGCCCAGGGACAGGCGCCCCCGACAGCGAAAAAGTTGATTGTATACCGTTCTTCGCTCGCTGAGATTCAGGAACCCCATCATGGCTCGTCGACGGCAACCATCGTGTGGATGGATTGGCCAGTCAGGCCGCCGAGGAATGTCGTGTGCCGGGCGCGGATCGGGCGACGGTCGATACGATCGAGCGCACGGCATGGCTCGTCAGGCACAGGTTGCTGCGCAGCAACCTCGACGCGCTGCAGGCCGAGGAGCGGTGTGGAGCGCCCGCGAGGGCGAGGATGAAGGGGCCTCCTCCTCCTCCCCCTCCCACCCCCTCCGTCGTTCGCGCTTTTGTCTCTCAGCACTCCCTTGATGAGTCTAGGCAGCGTTGCATTCGTTGTTGGAGGTCGGCTTCTAAGGCGACCATGTCTGAATGGCTTGCGACTGAATGCTTTCTAATCTTGAGGTGAATGATATGCTCGGGGCCCTTCCTGCTGGGTCGAGGGGTCACATAAGATGCGTCTCTCGAAAGCTCACAAAAATTGGTTTTGCGCAGGGTGTGGTTTCTTCGCGCATTCCCAGATGCGCGAGCTAGCCAAGCCCTGCCAGAATCAAGGGCGTATCTAGCCAGACTGAAGAGGGTAAGTGGCCCAAGCAGTTTAGCAAGGCTGAGCTGCAGCGCCGCTCGTAGTTCGTTCGACCCACCACGTGGGATAGCTCGCAACTCGCCAATCCTCTTCCTCCTCCTCCTCCTCCTCCATTACTCCTCCTCCTCCTCCTTCCTCCTCCTCCTCCTCCCCTCCCCCCCTCCTCCTCCTCCTCCTCCTCCTCCTCCTCCTCCTCCTCTCCTCCTCCTCCTCCCCTCCTCCTCCTCCTCCCTCCCTCCCCTTCCTCCTCCTCCTTTCCTCCTGTTCCTCCTCCTCCTCCTCCTCCTCCTCCTCCTCCTCCTCCTCCTCCTCCTCCTCTCCTCCTCCTCCTCCTCCCTCCTCCTCTCTCCTCCTCCTCCTTCCTCCTCCTCCCCCCTCCCACTCCCTCTCCTCTCCTCCTCCTCCTCCTCCTCCTCCTCCTCCTCCTCCTCTTCCTCCTCCTCCTAGTCTTCCTCCTCCTCCTCCTCCGCCTCCTACTCCTCCTCCTCTCCCTCTCCTTTCTCATCCTCCACCTCCTCTTCATCCTCCTCTGCCTCGTTATCCTCCTCCTCACCATCCCCTGCCCTCACGTCTCCACTTCCTCGCCACCCTCCTCGACCTCCTCCTCATTTATTTCCCAGGGCGGAGGACGTCAGTGACACACCTCAGCCAGCACAGAGGTAGCCTCCTGCGGGGTGGCGCTCCACGGGGCGCCAGCCATTTACGCCACCCGCAAGAAGCGTCAGCGGGGGAGGGTTCGGTGGTGTATCGGTGCCTTCCGCGCCGCCTCCTCCCTGCCAAGGCAGGCTGCCTCCTCGGACACTCGCTGCACAGTGAAGCCGAATATGGCCGCGCACTCCGCCTCGCTCCAACCCTCACCCTAGGGCGACGACAACCAAGTCCCGCTCCCTGCACCGCCCAGGGTATGGAAGTTGACAGCACTCGTGGCGGCCAGGACGGCCACATCAGCAGGACAGACAGGCCGCAGTGCACTTATCTACCTCCCCCTGTACTTGAGGCACAGGAAGGAAACTCCCCCTTCACGACACGGCTTCGCTGCCTCTTCAACTGTGAGGGGTGAGGGGGCGGCACAAGGATTTCGCCGCCCCCCAACTGGAATCCCCGCATCTGGTGCAAACCAGCACGGTGCCCCCCCACTGATCAGACGATCATCATCAGGTCAAAACACTGCAGCCTTACGCAGACAGCTCCAAGCATACGAATGAAAGCAACCAACTCGTCATGCTGCTCAGGTGACGCAGCAACCGGACGGGTCCCGATTCGAATGCTTGGCAAGGTCGGCTGCTGGAGACGGGTTCTGCCAGTCCCGACCCATCGGGGACCACTAGATTGTCAGTCGCGCAACTCACGATCGGCCCCTCAAGCCCCATGCTCCCCCGCCCAGCGCGCCGCTTGACTATCGACAGACTCAAGGACACGGAGCGTCAGCGCTGCGTCGGGAGCGGAAGGACGACAGCGCGCCCTGCGCTCGCGTCAGCAAGCAGCCGCATCAGAACCGCGCTCGTGGAACGGCCTCAAGGGCCCGCGGTCCACATCGATCCACGACGAGGGGGCCCTGACCTTCGAGAGCGCGAGGGGTTCGAACCGGTAGTGACCCCCCCCTGTTTTCCGGAGGGGGGTGGGGGTGGGGGGGAGGGGTTCGAACGGGAAGTGACCCCCCCCGGTTTTCCGCTAGCAGCGGTAGAACACGCTCTTTCTGACCTTCACACTGGGCGGAGCCTCACCATCGTATCCATCAGAGCAGCGCGCCCACCAGCGTGCTCGGCAGCGTGCTCCACCTGCCGTAGACCCAGGGGGCGAGGCAACGGCGGCCGTGCCCGAGCAGTCTAATCCTGTGGTACGCGGCAGGTCCCGTGACACGTCCCTGGGTCGCCATGCACATGGAATACATCTCCTCCTCCTCATCATCCTCCTCCTCCTCCTCCAAGGGACAATCTCCAAAGGAAAGGGACGGCCCCGTAGCAGCCTGTCGGGGAAAGCCCATCATCATCGACCACGATCAGCCCCCGTCCAACACGCGAGAGCAGTGGGCTTGTAGGGACAAGGGCCGAGCCAGCAGGGAAGACGTTGCCTGAGAGAGCTCGGTCTGTGTGGGCCTAGGGGGAGGAGGAAGAGGAGGAGGAGGAGGAGGAGGCGGAGGGAGATGGATCAAGAGGAAGAAGAGGGAGAGGGAGAGAGGTCTGTATGGGGCTTGAGGCAAGACGAACAAGCCGCGGTCCTTAGGCAGGTTGACGATGCTGATCGCCTGGAACGGGCACTTCTTCACGCAGATGCCGCAACCGATGCACAGCACCTCTGACGGACCCACAAAACAGTACCCGGCAAGCTGGCGTTGCGATGACGCCTGCGAGAGTTTCTGACACCGCGTGGAGGAGGAGGAGGAGGAGGAGGAGGAGGGGGAGGAGGAGGTGAGCAGGAGGAAGGGGAGGAGGGGGGAGGGGAGGAGAGAGGGAGGAGAGGAGGAGAGGAGAGAGGAGGGAGGAGGAGGGAAGGAGGAGGAGGGAGGAGGAGGAGGAGCCTCTGACACCGCGTGGATCGCTCCGCCCTTTGCGACCGAACCTTCCTGACCGCGCAGATCCCCCGGGGTCGGCCGACTCCGGGCCACCCCGGGGCGCTCAGGCTCCCACGCCCGCGCTGGGGCCGCCGCCGCGGCGGCGCGGGGCGAACCTGCCACAGACGCGCGTCAGCTGCCCGTGAAGGGGCCCCAAGACACACACACACACACACACACACACACAGACACACACACACACACATAAATATATATATATATATATATATAAGTAAACACAACTAACAGGCGTCCCCAGATTTCCCCACATCCTCGGGGTTTCCGCCTTCCCCCCCTTCCCCCCACCCACCACCTCCCATATCCTCCCATTTTTTGTGGGGAATCGACGATGGATTTTGTGTGCCGGTGGATTTTTGTGTGGGGAATCGACGATGGAGTTTGTCTGTGTGTGTGTGTTTTCCTACGTGTGGGGAATCGACGACTGGATGTTTGCCTGCTCACACGATGGATTTTTTGTGTGGGGAATCGACGATGGATTGTGTCTGTGCGTGTTTTCCCCCTCCTGAGTTCCGAGGTCCGCGCGGATCCTGCGGGCCGGCGCTGGGCACCGGCGCCAGATGCGCCGCCCAGGGGTCGCGTCGACAAGGGCTCCCAACTTCGCGCTTCGCGCTCCGCGAAGCGCGAAGCGCGAATAACTTCGCGCCCTCGCGCCGCCCCCCCAAAGGGAGAAAAGGAGGACGAGGAGGAGGGGGAGGAGAAACGAGGACCGCGAAGCGCGAAGCGCGAATAACTTCGCGCCCTCGAGGGAGCCCTTGCGTCGAGAGGTCCGGCGCCCACCGCCGACCCGAGAGGTCCGCGCGACGATCCGAAGCACTGTAGGGAAAGGAACTCTATATGCACCGGCACGGCTCCCTCGGGAGCGGCAAAGAGGGGGGTGTCCAAGAGGGGGGGGGTGCAATAATTTGCTACTCCAGAGTTCGTAATAAAAGGGAGGGGGTCTGGACCCTCCAAGACAAGCCATTTCAGACCTCCCCCGTGGGAGAACCCTCCAAAACATCGTCCCCAGACCCCCCAGGCCCTCCAAGATAGCCTGGAAGAGACCCCCCCCCAAATGAGACCCCCCTCCCTTTATTATCGGGAGCGGCCAAGAGGGGGGTGTCCAAGAGGGGGGGTGCAAATCATGACCGGCGGCATGTGCGCGGCCCAGCGGGGGGGCCAGGGACGCAATGAAATAAGAAGAGGCGCCATGAAATCTGGGGAAATATCATGGCCCGCGCCATGATATCCACCCCCCCCCCGAGTCATCACCCCCCTCTTTTCCGCCCCCGATTCCCGACCCTGCGCTGAAATTCGCACGGGGACGCGGATTCTGGTGTATACGGGATCCTGGTGTATACATGTTTCGCTGTTTTCCCGGGACATCGGGCAAAAAAATATACACCACACCACCCCAGCGTCGTCCTCGACCCTCAATAAAGTCCTGGGGTTCAAGAAACAGCCCGCCACTGGTAATGTATACGTTCCAGTTTCCGACATTAGGCTCGTGCAGTTCATCGATTGGAAAGGTGGGTAAGGAATCGGCCGCATGAAATCGATTTTCCTGGTGCCTGGAGGCGCCAGGAGCGGCCGTGTTATTGAGGATTGTGCCCATCGGCGAAGACGAAGCCCCTTTACAAGCCTCCAAGAACGGCTTCCCAGCCCAATTCGTTTTTGATGGCATGGGGGCCGAGTTGACCCCCTCTGGAGGCCCGAAATGTACAGAAACAGTGTGTCGCGTCTGGGTCCCAGGTCCTTGCTGGAACTCTGGGCCTCAACACTGGGGCTTTCCCTGAGACATTCGCTTTTCTGTTTAGTTTCTGACGGTGGGGAAGGCCCCGTCGACCAGAAAACCGTTGACAAACGGATGGATTTCCTCCATGCTGGCCTTCCTCCCCGGGATGCGAACATCCAGGTCGGGATGAATGCATCAGCCGATTCCTCCTCTTCCTCCTCCTCCTCTTCGTCCTCCTCCTCCTCCTCCTCCTCCTTCTCCTCACCCTCCTCCTCCTCCACCTCTTCCTCCACCTCCTCCTCCTCCTCCTCCTCTCCATCTTCTCCTCTCTCTCTCTCTCTCTCTCTCTCTCTCTCTCTCCTCTCTCCTCTCTCTTCCTCCTCTCCTCCTCCTCCTCCTCCTCCTCCTCCTCCTCCTCCTCCTCTCCTCCTCCCCTCCTCCTCCTCCTCCTCCTCCTCCTCCTCCTCCTCCTCCTCCTCCTCCTCCTCCTCCTCCTCCTCCTCCTCCTCCTCCTCCTCCTCCTCCCCTCCTCCTCCTCCTCCTCCTCCTCCTCCTCCTCCTACCTCCTCATCCTCCTCCCTCCTCCTCCCCTCCTCCTCCTCCTCCTCCTCCTCCTCCTCCTCCTCCTCCTCCTCCTCCTCCTCCTCCTCCTCCTCCTCCTCCTCCTCCTCCTCCTCCTCCTCCTCCTCCCCTCCTCCTCCTCCCCCTCCCCCTCCTCCTCCTCCTCCTCCCTCCTCCTCCTCCTCCTCATCCTCCTCCTCCTCCTCCTCCTCATCATCTCCATCATCATCATCATCATCATCATCATCATCATCATCATCATCATCATCATCATCATCATCATCATCATCATCATCATCAGCAGCATCATCAGCATCATCATCAGCATCAGCATCAGCATCAGCATCATCATCATCATCAGCAGCAGCAGCAGCGGCAT
Organism: Prorocentrum cordatum; assembly: GCA_963575745.1. Classification (NCBI taxonomy): domain Eukaryota; class Dinophyceae; order Prorocentrales; family Prorocentraceae; genus Prorocentrum; species Prorocentrum cordatum. The sequence continues at coordinate 69,028 of CAUYUJ010019488.1, forward strand.
GAGCATCAGCATCAGCATCAGCTCCAGCATCAGCATCATCATCACCATCATCAGTAGCAGCATCATCAGCATCAGCATCATCAGCAGCATCATCACCATCATCATCAGCATCAGCATCAGCATCAACATCAGCATCATCAGCCTCATGATCAGCAGCATCAGCATCACCATCCTCATCGCAACCATCAACCAGCATCATCATCGTCCTTATTAACCTCCCCTTCCTCCTCTTCATCATCTCCTCATCGTCCTCCTCCTCCTCCTCCTCCTCCTCTTCATCCTCTTCCTGCTCCTCCTCGTCCTCCTCCTCCTCGTCCTGCTCCTCCTATTCCTTTTCCTCTCCCTCCTCCTCCTCCTCCTCTTCCTCCTTTTCCTCTCTCTCTTCCTCTTCCTGCACTTCCTTCTCCTGGTTGCAAAAAGAAACGGGGCAGAGGCGGGCCAGCGCGGAGCAGCAGGGGGAGAGGTGGTGCACAGACCACCAATCTCAATCGCTACAGTTCGCGGGATCAGCCGGCCCCTGCTTCGCGCAAAACCGCCGCGTCCCCGCGGCAGCCTGAGCTGCTGCCGAACTGTTGGGCCGCTGTTCTTTTGCAAGGCCACCGACAGTTCAGCGCCACAGCGCTGGCAGAGAGCGCTGAAGACCGCCCCAGCCTTGTCCTCCTCGACATGCTGCGCCCGGTCGCGCGCCAGCTGCCGGAGGTGGCGCAAGGCGGCCATGCCGTGGCGCCCGCCTGTATCGAAGGCCAAGGCCCTCGGGGTAGCGTTGCCTTTTGTCTGCCTCTGCTGCGGCGGCCACAGCGCCGTCGCGGCCAGTGGCCGCGGCCAAGCCCACCGCGTCTCCAAGCACGGCGTACCAGACTCTCACATCTTTGCACAGCCCCGGACAGCCGATACGCTGTGCCTCTATATCGAAGATAGTTTCCTCTCTGCGGGTGTCGAAGGGCCGGCCGCAACATCCGCAGGCGCCGGGCTG
>CAUYUJ010019488.1:75000-115000 GCA_963575745.1 Prorocentrum cordatum
TCAATTTTGCAGACGCTTTTTGTTTGACCGCTTCTGGGTGTTACTGGGTGTTTTTGTTTGACCGTTTTTGTTTTTGTTTGTGGTTGTCAATGTTTGTTTGAAGTGTGACCGTTTCTGGGCGCTACTCTAGCGTGGGAGTAGCGCGCAGAAACGGCCACGTGTGAAACGGCAACCACTAAATAGTTTTTTGGCGCAGGCGGAACTGCGACAGCATTGGAAGGTATATGTGCGAAGAAGCATGTCACAAAAGAAAACCAAAGGTTTAGTCTCTGCACCCTTGGCCCTCACGTTCTGCGAATCTCGGTTCCCGAGCGTTTTCGCCGTGAGATCACTCAACCTTGAAAAGCGCCTGGCGGGGTCTGTTGCCTAGTATTCGCCATGCCAATTCACCAGCTCGTTGCGAAGATGAAGCACGCCATTAGCTACGAGCTCACCCTGGTCCCCCCCCCCCCCCCCCTGCTGCAGCTGCTACCCGAAACGAATCGTTCAACAATAGACACCACCACGCCCTTGCCACCAGCTTTTGGAACAGACCGAGATTGAGAGAATGTAGGACATCCACTGCCAGCGAACCGATCGTTACACCAAGACCTTCATCGAATATTGGATTGCGGTGGCGCACACATGGCTCTCCACCAGGAAGGCCTTCGGATCTCCCGAACAACGCTGTGCATGGGAATCTACATGTTTCCTCGTATTTCCCAATGTCTGGAAGGAACGCACATGGCTCTAGCCTGCCCTGAGCCCGAGATCGGGGGCGTCGGAAACGAGACACCCCCCCCCCGACCGCCTTTGTCCCGTTTGTCGCACGCACGCAACAGCCAGATAGCGTCGTGCTCAGCTTTGGAAAGCGGTCGGACGTTCTCGCACCGTCGGCATTCCCCCAGATAGCCAGCGTGCGTCTTCAGCCTGAAAGGGGAACTTACTGGTGAGAGGCCTGCGCAATTGTACAACGAGTCCTGGTCGGCGTAGCATAACATGCACGGATGCTTCCCACTGCTCCAACGGGGGAACCCCAACGTTCCAGCGAATTCAGACCAGCCCCCTTTGATGGCAACAACTGCGCACTTAAACCTTTCATCGCCAGCGCGTCGAGATCGATCTGAATCCGAATCGAACCGCACCTTCCCGTCATGCCGCGACGATGGCATTCGACCATTTGATGAGGCCTGCAAGCTCCATCCCAAGTATGTCAGTACATCATGTGCGCTGCTCCATTTCCTGCATCCGCAAGTGCACATGCTTGATTTTTTCCAATATCGATGTCAGTATCCGCTCCCCAGATATAAGATCGTGCGCCCAAAATCCCAAGAATCCATCGTGCTTGCTGAATGGGACCCCGTCAACGTAAAGACATATTGGCATGGCCGTACCAGGCTCTGACTTCTTAACCACGGGATGGCTGTAGTAATGTGCAGGCCATTCGCAATTCAACACAGAGTCTTTCAATTGCTGCTGCAGATTCGGAGTTGCAGAGATGTGCCTATGAAGGGCCTCGTGTACTGGCACTGCTGGGATAGAAAGCGCCCCCCGAGAAGCAGAATATTTGTCGTAACCTGGCAGGCGCAGCCAATCGTAGTGTTTCTTGAAATCGCCAATGTTTAGATACCTGTCCACTGTTAGTTGGTGGTTTCCGCTTTGCTTGTCTGTTGGCATTGCGAATTCTTTGCAAGGTCCTTTAACCCCTGCCCGAAAAGCAAGATGTGCCAACGCGCATATTTGTTTAGACGAAAGTGTCCCTCTCAATCTCAAGTCTACCAACATGTCTGCAAGCGCTTCACCTGCAGTTTCAAGCTTGCTCTCGTCATTGGCCTCACTGCCGCCGTCGGACATAAAAGCGTAGCCGTCGTCCTCCCATGCATGGCTTGCGTAGTGTTCCCAAGGGTGCAAGTTGTCCATGGCTCGACGTGGCTGCCAGAGGCTGCGCGAGGGAGAATGTTCGAAGGCAGAATGCAAGAGTGCCCAACGTCCAAGCCCCAAACCCCCTACACGAACACAGTAGACAAACATCGAACCCAGGCACTATGCACGAGTGGTCCCCCCCTCCCCTGGACGTATTATATGCGAGCTTTCTATGCATGGCATGCCTACGCCCCTGATCATTACCACGGCAATGTGCTCATATCTCTCCGTATACGCCCGAATGCAAACGCACAGCGTCAGCGACGCTTGAGCAGAAGCAATGTGCACATGTCAACACGCTCGACTCCAGAACCACGGCCCAGAAATAACACCATACATCATATAGTGTTTGTGGCTGTGTTGGTCGTTGGTGTTTGTTGAGGTTTGTGTGGTTGTTGGTGTTGTTGATGATGGTGCTGTTATTGTTGTTGCTCTTGTTGTTGTCTTTCGGTTTCACTACGTGCGCTTGCTATGCTGTCGCCCTGCATTCCTAAGCCTGCGCGGACCACTTGGCAAAGGGAGGGGGGCTACGAAACTCAAACAACATGCAATGCCTCAGGGATTCTATATCAGCAGGCACGCTTGACCCAATGGATCGAATGCACATTGCGACCGTCGAGGGTGGGCGGCATCCATGCCCCGCGCAGGGCTCGAGGGTCATAGGCGACCTGTGCACCGCCACACATCGGCAGAGCCTTCGTGCCAGAAGCGAAAACGGCCAGATTTTTTTTAGGGTCTTAGAGCTTTGGGTGAACATGCCTACTGCGAACGTCACTGCCATGGGGTTTTCACAAGTGGGCACAGAGCGCGCGAGGCACACCCGTCGAACTTGCACGCGCTGCACTGGTAACTGCAAGAGGCGAGGCGGCTAATGTGCAATCTGCTGCGCGCGCCCTCGGGTGGCGGGTGCGGGGCGCCCATGCGCTCGATGGCTCCGTGGTAGTTTTTCGCCGCGACCATGTTCACTACGCGAAGGTCGCCGCGAGGTGGGGGAAATGGGCCGGGCACTTTGGGGGCGCAGGATAGGGGCCAACGCTGTCCATGACATACTGGTTCCAGAAGATGTTCGATGTAATTGACATAATCTCGGCCCCAGCCTCATGTTCACCGTTAACGTGTTTTGGCCCATAGGTGTGCATGATACCATTCGCTCGCACTTTTGATGGATGATGATCTCTCGAATCTTTCAATAATTGCGGACTCCACATCTGCCGAAATCCCCTCGACCTTCAGTTGGATGACTTGCCCGTCCTCTTCCCGCAGGCCGTCTGGTATCCAATTGTGGTAAAGGTGCTGGCACTTGCGCCTGTGCCCTTGAATCGAGTTGGAAGGCGCCATGTCTTCACACATTGCGCAGTACGTGCGACGAACCCCGAGACCCATTGCAGTGGCACGCTAAAGGCAAGTGCGGCGACTAAAACACCCCCTTTTGAGGCTGCACTGGCATCGGAGGCACGTGGGATGACGAAGATCGGAAAGCAAAGAGCTTGGCAGTGTTTCTGACTTCGATGTCGGAAACACTGCCCGCCTCGATCCCAGCAGGTTTCAGGTTCCCAACGGTCCTTTCGGATCCGAAAGGGGACGATGAAAACTTGGAACCCAAGAAATCAGAAACGAAATCCAAGATCCTTGAAAACTGAACCGAATCCACAGAAATCCCAGGCACCAGAGCCGAGACCCAAGAAATCCGACCAAAAATCATGGACATCTGTGCGTCATCGAATCATGGTTTGTTTCATCAAATCCCTCATCAAATCTTTTCTCTCTCTTATATATATGTATATATACATATATGTATATATATACTGTTATGGACCATTTTCAAGAATCATCAAATCGCTCATCAATTCGCTCATCAAATTTATCACGGGGTGAATCGCCCCCAGATGCCCAAATCGCCACGTTGCCGTCATCAGACGGCCCCCCGCCGGCCTCAGACTGCACCCCAGCTCCAGAACCAGACAAAATATGTTTTCCATTGCGTAAGGCAACGTGTGTTCTGCTACGTCTTTCTCGCACTGAAATCTTAGCAGTCGAACGTGAAATCTGGCATTGCCTATGGACCAGGGATCCTGTGCAGCCCACATCAAAGCCTGGCCCATATCGTACTGCTGTGAATTCGAAATACTGCATGCAAGACGTGATGGCGCACATGAACTGTCATACATACGACGTCGCAGCCGCGCGCATGCTCTGCAACTTGCCGTTCAGGATCTCGATATGCTTCAAGGCTGGCTCCAGCTCAAAAAACTCGCTGGCCTCCGTCACGATCTGGGCCGTATTCGGGTACTTCTTTACCACATCGGCCTGGCTCAAAGTCAACACGTGAACAGCGAAGGCACCGTCGGCGGCTTCCGTGACAGCCCGTGAGATCGGCGATCATAGGACTACTTAGGTACCACTTCTGTAACTCAGGATTGGAGGAGGCCAGCTTCAGGATGGTTGTAGCTGTAGTCGTCGCTGCTTGATAGGTCTACAGCTTGAAGACGCTGGTCATCAGCTGCTTGGGCGTCTTCTCCGTCGTCGGCTCCACCTGGACCTTCTTGATTGGTCGCTCTGCGTCATCGGCACCGCCCTCGCCGCCCATGCCCTTCCGCTTGGCATCGGCGCTCGTGATCGCGCCTGATTTGGCACCCTCAGTGGTGTTCTTGCTCTTCTGGAGGTCCTGGTACTTCGTCCACTTGCGCCTGCCAACTAATGGCAGCCCAACGACGATCCAGCTAGCTAAAGCATGCCGAGGATCCTTACCAGCCTGGAACCTATCCCTGCCCCTATGCTGGACACCTCCTCATCGCGATGCCAATCTCAGGGTTCCCTTATTTTTTGAGGGCGGATCCCTAAGATTGTCATCGCCCTTTGGCGTGTCAATCATAGGGATAGGGATGCGTTCGAGGCTGGTAAGATCAGTCGGGGAGTCATCTATGATGAGCGGCGGGGGCTAAACCCCCCCCCCCCCCCCCCCCCTCATCAGAAATCCTCCCCCCCCGCACCACCCAGCACCCGCTTCTAGTACACTAGTGGCGGGGGCTATGCGGCGGGACGGATGCTCGGCATGTTGCGCTTGCCAGATCATCGTTCGGACGGCCATTCGGCCTGAAGGTGTCCTTGTGCTGCCGCTTCACATATACATACTCTGGCCTCTCCGTCATATCGTTCCAACTCATCCATGTTCCACCCATCTGGGCGCATTTTGTAGCGTAGCATAGGCCAGCCCGAATATTCTCTGCCAGCCGCCATCCACCTTCGTTCTCGATGATCACTGGCAACGCCATGTAGGTGCCGATCTCGATGTCCTCGACCTCCCACTCCGACGTCTTGGAATACTTGGACTTGATCTCTGAGAGCATGTCCCTAACCCAGGCAAGTCTCCACTCCTCTTTCTCTGGGTTGTCATCTTGGAATATTTCGTCTCGTCATCCTCCTGGCGGGTCGCGCCGACCCCCCCCCCCTCAAACGCGTTTTGTTTTCTTTTTTTTTTTTTTTTTGGGGGGGGGGGTCGGCGCCCCAGCGTCAAGACACCGCGCAGGTTAGCCCAGAGGTGGCTCGAACATTCAAACGTCCCCTCCCCCTTCTCCTCCGCTTCCAGGTGGGCCGTGCAGTTTCCGCCCTCCGAATTCTGTTTCTTCTGTCTATTCCTCCTCCTCGCCACTTCGGCTCCCGCTCGAGACTTGGAATCTGGGGACCGTTGAAGAAACGCCGTTTTCTGAAAATTCATATGGCCCCCGGGGCTTCGAAGCGGACACGCGCGCGGTGACCCCAACAGCCTAGGAGGAGGAGGAGGGTTCGGGATCCTCAGGTTTAGGAAGGTGCTTGTTGACGAGGTGGTAGCGGTAGACGAACTCGTGCTTCGCTTTTAGGATCGCTAGCCTCATCGATCTGTACTCTTTCGAGTGGTAGCGTGGGACATGCAACGTCGAGTCTGCAATGACGCGCGGCCGTATCTCACGGGCGAATGCTTGAAACGGGGCGGGGGTGAGGACGGCCGACACATGCCCCATCAATGGGGCCTCTATCCGCCGTTGATAGCTAAGGTTAATAGCTAAGGTTAAGTGCGACATATGCTTCCCATCGCACGCTCGCGCATGTTTGGTTATGGTGGGGTTGGCGGCGACATGCGAAGCGTCAGCGACGCTGTCTTATATGCGGGTATTCTGGAACCTGGTAGCCTCTGGGGCCTGAGAGTCTCAAGTTTGTCATGTGGGAGCCTCTGGAGCCCAGGGGCCCCTGGATAACCTGGTAGCCTCTGGGGCCTGGGAGTCTCAAGTTTGTCAAGTGAGAGCCTCTGGAGCCCATGAGCCCCTGGAAAACCTGGTAGCCTCTGGGGCCAGGGAATCTCACGTTTGTCAAGTAGGAGCCTCTGGAGCCTAGGGGCCTCCGGGTAACCCGGGAGCCTCTGGGGCTTGGGAGTCCGGGAGCCTGGGGTCTCAAGTGTTTGAAGCTTTCTCACCCCGGCGGTCCGATAAGGTCCGCATGAACTTTTGACCAGCTCCACTGCGAGAGTCTCACTCGTTGTCTGCGACGCAGGCCTCCATGGCCTTCCCGAGGTTGCCATCTCGACCCTTGGGCCGTGGTAAATTCTCGACGCCCTCCGACTTCGCGAACGTCTGCTTGATGGCCGAGCTGAGCCCGTCAAGGGTCTTGCTCCGAGTCTGGTCATCAGGGTTTTCCGATAATGCTTGAGAGGCCACGGGCGCAATCTCACCCAACTTCACCTCGGTACGTTCGTTCTCGACCTCCCCGCACAGGCCGAGCAGCTTGGAAGCGATCGAGTCAGCGGGACTGGGAGCGGATGGTGCTCCATCCGCCGTCAGAGTAGGACTGGTGGGTGCTGCCTCGGCCTCTGTCATCTCACAGTCGCAAAATGCGATCTGACCTCGAATCGCAACAGGCTGCGGGATGAGATGTGGCCGAAGGGGCCCGACCCTCCAGAGCTAGGACCAGCAGCAGGAGGATGGGGACGAGTAAGGATGATACGGAGGAGGCCAATAATGATGATGAGGAGGAGGAGGAGAAGAACGCGGATGCGGATACAGCGGAGGGGTGGGAAGGGTAGGAGTGGGACAGTGATGTCGTCGAGGTTCGAGTCGGATGGCAGCTCAGACCCGAAGTCAAACGGTGTCGCTGGGAAACCGTTCTTTGCTCGTTAGCCCCTCGCGAGGGGTCAACGCGCAAGGATGGGGGTTCCATATGCATGCGTACGTGCACGGAAGCATATCTGCATATGCATTGATGCATGCATGCATGTCTGTATATATTTATATGCATACAGGTAGGCACACAATTTAGCACCGAATTGGAGGCACTATAATTTCCGCGGGGTGATGACGATGATGGGAGGCTGCGTGAAATGGGCGGGGCCCAACCCCCGCGGGTGACGATGTCATTGATAAGATTACGAGACATGTATCGCGAGCTTCCGAACTCAGACTCCAAACGATGCAAGCAAGCTCGGCGGTGGGCCGTCAACGATCCTGTCCGCGCGGGACTCCTCGCTGTCGCCGCCCTCGCGGTCGTGACCGACATCCACCGCTGCCGAAAGTCGCTTTGCAAGGACTGCCGCTGGACGCGACGCGAATGCCGCTGGACGCTTCACCGCCGTCATCTTTCTCATCGCGATGCCCATCTCCTGGGAGCGGCGAGGGGGGCAGGTGGAGGTAGGATGAATTCGTCGATCGATCCTACCTCCACCTTCCTCTTAGAAGGAAGGGGAGGATGATGATGATGAGGAGGAGGAGGAGTAATGATACGGAATATTACCACTCCTCCTACTAACTCTTCCTCCTCCTCATCCTCCTCGGGGTCGGGGCTGTGCTCGGCCGATCTCGTGTCCTGCAGCTTGTCGTCCCTGGCGCTGTGGAGCTGCTCAAGCTCCACCGCTCCATCGCAGTAGCTGGTGGCCAAGTCCTTCATGAACTTCTCGGCCGCAGTCGGGTTCTTGAACAGGTCTGGCCTCGCCTGGCACTTCTGATCGCCGTCGACGTAGATCGAGATGATGCGGGGCCTGTGCGGCCCCTCACTCCTGTACTTCACACCTGCACAGTCTCGCCAGTACCCTCACTCATATCACAAATCAAGGCCGATCGCGATGACAATGCTGCTGGTTTCTTCATCGCACTCCCGCTGCTCTCATCATGTGCTGCAGGTCGCTTCTTGCTATTGTTGTCATCGTCGTCACGCGGTGCACCGGCAGGCTGCTGGATGCCAACCTCCTTGAACTGGCCAATTGTAATATCTGTGATGATGTGCTCGAAGCCGTCGGACCACTTGGCCGTGATTGGGTCGCCGTCCGTGTCGCCCATGATGCACTCGTCGTCTGCGAACTCCTTCCTGTTCGCATCAGAGGTGCTACTCCTCCATGCCTGTCTGAGCTCGGTGTCCCAACCTACGTAGTATTGCTCCTCATCGTCCTCGACGACAGGCAGCCGATTCCTGAACTCCTCAATCCACTTTGGCACTTTCTTTTCATTCAGGCCCTGGCTCATGTGCCGTGTCTGCGCAAGAATCCGATCAGAGATCGTCTTCGGCCAGTCGCGTCGGTGGGACTCCTGCTTGAACCGCGTTTTATTTTCCTCACCGATCGTAGCCATGATGCTGAGAACGGTGCTCCATTTGAAAATTAGACTGCCTCCTGTCTTCTCCCCAAGCTTCAGATACATCTCGAAATTTCGGCTTCATCAATTCTGGTTTGCGGACCGGCTTCTCGCCATCATAGTTAAGCCAGTTCGTTGATGCGACGTGCGGTCGGACCACGTTAATGCCATCATCCACGCTGAGTTCGGCTCGTCTGCGTGACATATACTCATATATGTGCTGCGTCGACCTCCGATCTGCGCCGACCTCCGAGCCAAAACGGCTGCGGGTGGGGGAAGATGAAGACGAGGAGGAACGACCAATCCAACAACGCATCTCTTGTCATCTGCAACCTGCGCACAGGTCCAAAACACTGTCTCGCCGACCATCTGCCCACGTCCACGGGCCCAAAAATCTGCCCCACGAAGCATGTGAAGGGTGTGCCGACAAGGGCGGGGCGGCATGCGAGCGTTGCAACTGAAGCCGCCAGTGGAGATCCCCATGGGGCCACGAAACGTGCGAGAGGTGTGCCGAAGTGGGCGGGCGGCATGCGAATAACGCAACTGGGGCATTCGATGGAGTTCCTGATGGGTATGAGACTGCATGGTCTTGCTTATTTATGGGGCCACGAACGTGTGCGGGGTGTGCCGAATTATAGTGGCACACGCAATTGATACGTAGATTGCTTCATCCCTATAATATCTATGTATATATAATTACGGCGTTTACGTACAGGTGCATACATGTGACACATACATACATATATATACTACATGGATGCATATAACATGTTTTACATATGCACGGTACATGTATACAGTAAACGTGCTTATGTATTACATTTGCATGTGTTACATACACAAGCACACGCATGTGTACGTGCTGATCATGCAGTTTCTACATGTATGCATATGGCCACGTACATGTTTCACACGCGTACAGTACATGCTTCGTGCATATTTTATGATAACGCATATGAGAATCAAATGCACACGCCATATGCGCACATACATGTGGGAATATATTTACACACAACATACACATAATATCATACTGCACCCTCGGCTATTTATACACATCATATACATCGGTTGTAAACACACATACAGACATACATACTGCCACGGCCCCTGACAGATCCCTTCTCTTATCTGTGATCGGTGGTTTGTATTTCAGTGTTTCCGCGCCGTCCGTTCCCACTTGTGTTGGAGGTGCATCTAATATGGCCTGCCCCGTGTGGGCATTTGGAGTGCGAGCGTAATCTTGCAAAGCCGTGCCGCATTGTTTGATGGGTGCCATGTTTTTTGAAAGGCGCATGACTATTTTAAGGGTGCAGGACTATTTTTAGGGCGCAGCACTATTTTAAGGACGCAGCACTATTTTAAGGGCGCAGCACTATTTTAAGGGCGCAGCACTATTTTAGGGCGCAGCGCTATTTTAAGGGTGCAGCACTACTTTAAGGGCGCAGCGCTAATTAAAAAGTGCCAAATTATTTTAAGGGCGCATGACTATTTCAAGGGCGCACGAAAATTTTAAAGCTGCAAGACTAAATTAAGCAGCCATACTAAAAATAGGCCGGATGAGACCTCCAGGTTCCAGCGGAGCGCGCGCCGCGTGCGCGGGCAGTTCTGTCCTGGCGGCCGTGCCGCCTGCAAACTGCTGCCTGCCGAGCGCGTCGCGCAGGTGGCCCCGCCGCGCGGTTGCCGGCGCGCGGCCCGCCAGGCGCCGCGGGATGGTCGGCGCCGCGATGGGCCGAGCGCCGCGCTCGCCCCCCCGGAGCGGCGCGGGCTTCGAGGTAGCGAGAGCGGCGGCGGGGCTCTCGGGGACTAGCCCCTCTGCTAAGCGGTCGCAGACGCCGCAAAAGGCAGCCGGCGCCCCGGTGTCGGAGAGCACCGCCCGCCAGCGCTCGAACCTGCCGCCGCCGACAGCGGCCCCGCTCCCCTTGGCAACCCGGAGGGCCTTCTTCAGCCGCCCGCAGGAGAGGGGCGCGGCGTCGAGCTGCCGGGCCGGCGGCGGCGCCAGGACGGGGGCGTCTGGAGCTGCTGCCCAGTTTCCGGCGTCAGAGGCGCCAGCCCCAGGCTGCTCTGGAGCGCGGCTGCCCTGGAATACTCCTCGGCTGGCGCCTTCCGCAGTGCCTCGTCGGCCAAGGCGCTGGCGCCCTGGCCTGGGCAGCGCCCCCCGCGCCGGGCCTTCGCCAGTGCCTTGCCTGCCTTTAACAGGGGTTTGGTCTGCCAGGGCAAGCCGATGCTCGCCATCGTCATCATCATCATCATCATCGTCATCTTTATCGTATCAGCATCATCATCAGCATCATCAGCATCATCAGCATCATCAGCAACAATATCAGCAACATCATTTTAATCATTCCGTTTCATCATCATTATCATCATCATCATCATCATTTTCACCATTCCATCGTCATCATCATCATCATCATCATCATCATCATCCCCATCATCATCAACGCGGCCCCAAGAGCGCCCCAAGAGGGGCCCAAGAGGACCCCAAAATATTATCAGCAAGACGGCCCAAGGCCTCCAAGACGGCCCGAGAAGGCCTGGACCCCAAGACGGCACCCAAGGACCCCTCTCAAGTTTTCTGCCAGCCTAAGACGGCCGCCCTGGCTCAAGTTTTCTGCCGGCGCCTACGGGCGCCACCGCCGCCCGACGGCCTACCCGACGGCAGCCCGACGGCCTGCCCGACTGCCCCAGCGAGCAGCATGGCCGCTAACATCTACCGAGATGCAGAAGAAGATGAAGATCCCGTTTTGGTCGCTAGAGATTGGCCCTAATGGGTCGTGGATGCCGTTGTACGTGAATGTGGAGCCTTGCGGTACATATGGCGCCATGTTCCCGACGATCGCCGAGTGCAAGGCTGAGTTGAAGCGGAGCCTCTCGTGGATCAGCGAACTCGTGTTCGAGCCAGAGCTGTGCTACATCAAGATCCCGCCGCCAGGCGAGCCGATGCCGACGGTGCCAGTTCCAGAAGGCGACTACCCGCTCAATGACAATTGGGTCGTGAACGACCGCACGGCGCTCTACATCAACATCCCGTTGCCGGAGGCTGGCTACCCGCTGGAGTGCGACATGACGCAGAATCGCGAGGGCGAGAAGAAGGACGCCAAGGACGCGGTGAACGTGACGACCCCCGGGAGCGACACCAGCAGCATCAAGGGGTGGGTGCACGCGAAGAGCGCCAAGGACACGCAGCACCAGTTCACCATCGAGGAGGTCTACCAACTGGGAGTCGCAGCGGGCGTGCAGAAGCAGCTGGAGGCCGCCAGCAGCTCGGCGTAGGCTTTCGACTTGCCCGACGGCCCACCCGACGGCCTACCCGACGACCAGAGACTCGGCCTACCCGACGGCCTACCCGACGGCTTACCAGACTCCCTACAGGACAGCCTGAAAACGATACGAGACTCGACGCCTGGCCTGCAGGCCTGGCCTTCGCCGACTCGGCGCGCTTGAAAATGAGCGCAGAGGCCCCGAGGTCCCCAGAGGCCCTCAAGAGGCCCTCGTCATCATCATCATCATCAGCATCGTCATCATCACCATATTAATCATAATCAGCATCATCATCAGCATCATCGCCATAATCATCACTAGCATCCGTTACATCATCCCGTCGTCATCGTCATCATCATCACCGCCATCATCATCATCAGCATCATCATCATCGTCATCATCATCATCGTCATCATCATCATGATCATGATCATCATCATCATCATCATCATCATCACGGCCCCGAGAGCGCCCCACGAGCGCCCCGAGAGGGGCCCAAGAGGCCCCAAAAATATCCCCAAAACGGCCCAAGGCTTCCAAGACGCTCCGAAACGGCCTGGACCCCAAGACGGCCCGAAGGGGTCTGGAATAAGGGGCGGGCGGGATCCCCGACAAGGGTCAGGATATCGTTTTTTTCGGCGCTGAACTCGTCTGGTCCAGGTCCACAGTGCTCGTCTGGCCTATTGTCCTCCTCCTCCTCCTCCTCCTCCTCCGCCTCCTTCTCTTTGCCTCCCCCGTCCCCATCATTGTTCCGTTGTTCCCCATCCTCATCTCCTCTTTCTTCGGCTCCTTTCACCCTCCCCATCTCCTCTTCCTCCTCTGGGGCACGTGCGGGTCTCTCAAGGCTCCGCCACTGCGTCCTCGCGGATCTGCTGCTCCTTAATGATGCCGCCCTCAACTCTGCCCTGGTCTGAATCGAGCATGTCCTGCGACACGTGTTGGAGGTTTGCGACGAAGGCGCGGAAGGTTCGGACTCTGTTGCGGAGGACCTTCGCCCTGTGCTTCTCGACCTTGAGGGCGATCCGGAGCTTCTGAATCTTGCGCTCGGGAGTCATTGTTGAATTGACAGAGCACAGAACACTGACAGGGCGGTGAAACCGAGCCTCTCTCACTGAATCTGAGACAAATGGCTGTGACGAGTGGTGAGATTGAAACCGAGCCTCTCTGAATCATGTGACTACTCCTGCGGGCACTACCAGTAGTAGTCACAGTAGTAGCTTAGTAGTGGTCGCAGTAGTCCACTGCTACCACTACCACTACCACTGCGACTATTACTATTACTATTACTACTACTACTACCACTACTACTACTACTACTACTACTACTACTACTACTACTACTACTACTACTACTACGACTACGACTACGACTACGACTACTACTACTACTACTACTACTACTGCTGGTCCTGCTATTGGTGCTGGTACCGTAACTGCTACTGGTGATACTCATTTTCCCACGTTTACGTCTACCAACGCATCTTCTACTATGCAAGAGTATTGCCAAGACTACGTTTAGCGTTGTTTCTTCCCTGAACATCATATTACTAACACATGTTTTCATGCCGCATCCACACGGCCGTTGCTACATGACGGATAGAATATGTCCTCAACCAGAACTTGCCTCTGTAGGGTTCTTAGCGGATTCGTATGGTTAGGTGAGTTCACCACCGATTTCCGCGGCCCGCCCGGGTGCCCGGGTGCATGGGTACCCTATAGCCCTACAGCCTTATAGCCCTGGAGCCTTATAGCCCTAGAGCCCTGTGGCCCTATTATAGCCCTGGAGCCCTTTTTATAGCCCTGTAGTCCTAGAGCCCTAGAGCCCTATGGTTCTATGGCCCTATAGCCCTATAACCCTATAGCCCCATTGCCTAACAGCCCACTAGCCCTATATCCATATAGCCATATGGCGCAACTTATAGCACTATCCCATCACCAACATATGTGTCATACAAAATCATAAAGATAGCATCACTCCCATCACCAAAGACATGGTCATCATCGCTGTCAGTACCGTAAGCCGTTTTGGCTGGTTCAGAGTTGCTAGCTTCTTCTCGAAGCAGGGCTTCCTCCATGGCCAAGAGAGGGAAGGCTAACCCCACCGTCAAAGCCCCCGCCGCCAAACCACCGCCCAAACCACCCACACCAAACGCCCATGACCTCAGTTCGACCGCGCAGCAAGACGCACCTATCGATCCAGACGTGGTCAGCCGCAACAGGCAGCTCACCGCGATGGTCTCCGAAGCGAAATCTATCATCCTGGCCCACCAAGTGATGAGCGACATTTTGTTCGCCGGGCCGCTGAAGCCGATGACGACCCTAGCCCGAGGAGCGGAGATCGCAGATGAGATGAGGCTGAACTCATCGACCAGGGCCCCCTACAACGCTGCTGGGTGCGAAGTCTCGCTCCAGATCCACAAGAGCTACAAGTCTGCGAATAATTTATTCTTCATCGACCCCTTCTCGAATCCTGCGAACTACGCTGCGGTTTCCCTGGTCAGGGTCGAGAAGCTGGTCGACTTCGCTTACAAGAGCCCCTTCGAGAGCATCGACTGCGCGATCACCGCCTGCATGAGCTCCTCCGAAAAAGTTGACGACAAGAAGGGGTCCCTCGTGCTGCTGTCTCCTCAAGAGGACCTTGGCCGAACAGATGCGCCGATGCATCCTCAACGAGCCTGGCCAGCATTTGCCGGGAAGGGAGCGGTGTGCAGATTCGCCTCCTCTGGGAGAGGGCAGCAATCTATGCGCCGCTCTCCTCCGTGCTCATGCTGGCTAATCTCGCCGGGGGTGCAGCGGCGCATGCATGTCTGCTTCTACAGGAGCTCTGGGCCCCCATCATCGGCGCGGGGAGGATCATCAAAGACTGCAGCCCCAGCGACACGGAGGTGCTGATGATGAGGAAAGCGTTCCTGTCCATCGACCTGGAGATCAAAATCGAGGACTCGGCCAGAGACCGCTTGTGGAAGGCCCACGACATCCGCGAGAAGATCATCCAGTCTGGCATCGCAGTGGAGAGGACTGCCTTGCAGCGCGCGTTTGACGCGTTGCAGGTTGCGCTATCCACCAGTCCTCGGATGTCCCCCATGGCCCTGTGCAAGGTTTGGGAGCAGAAGATCAGTGTCAACACGAAGGCGGAGAAGATTAATGATGGGTACGTCGACGCGGTCTACACGGTCTTCAACCGACTGCTCAATCACCCCGAGACGAAGAATTTGCTCCTGGATGCGGATGCGAAGGACACGAACAACCTCAACTCCATCTACAAGCTCGAAGCGATCGTCAAGCGAGCCTCGTCTCCAGCAGGCATCCAATGGTGTGTGTCGTACTGCCTCGACTATGGGGAGAAGCTGTCGCTGACCCATCTCAGCGGGAAGGGGATGCCTGGAGGCAAGGGCTTCTTGGACGTGGCCATGTGCAAGAATGAGCCCGCGCTCGCTTTGCTGTCTTGGCGGAAGGCCCTGCCCATCCAGCTATCCGAGGAGCTGTCGCTCAGGCTTCAGGGGTGGTCTCAGGGGATGCAGGACTTCCGCAAAGACATGAACGAGGTGAGCGTCGCGTGGTTCGGAGGTCTACCGGTGGCCGACCAGTCTTTCGTGAGAATCTGGGAGGACTGGATCGGCAACACTGAGCACGACGCCCTCATCAAGACCCACAAGATCAGCGGGGCAGCCACGCACGAGCTACTATCAAAGGCGCCCCTGAAAGATCGGCTCGCGAGCGTGGAGGAGTTGACCGAGAAAGATTCCATGATGACTCCAAATACGAAGGCGGCGACATCACTTCAAGCAATGACGGTGTCTGGCGTATCCCCGATCAAGTCCGAGTGGGCGAAGCACATCAAGGACGAGGATGGCACCTTGCAGAAGTGGATCGACTACGCTAAGAACCTCGCCAAGCGGTACGTGACCTTTGTCGTTGACCCGAAGGATCCCCGGCGCATTGCAGACGCGATCACGAATAGCGACTGCCCCTTGAGCAGCATGCGCGGCTCGGACGGCGAGAGGTACGTCTTCGTGATCTACGAGGCGAAGAAATGCGGTGAGAGCTCAGCGCGCCCTCACATCAAGACCTGCCCCTTCAGGGAGGAACACTGCCTTCGGATGATCAAGGGCTGCATCCTGGGCTTGAGCAACCCTGATTGCACGCCTGGCGACGCCATCCCCCCAGGGGTGGCCTTCATCTACCTGGACGGCCATACGCACGGCAACGAATACAAGTTCGTTCGGTGTTTCACGGACACTAAGGGCAAGACACTGCCGAAGGAGAAGAAGTTGTTGTTCGTGCAAACGGCGGCCTCCAAGACGTCTACAGAGAAGGAGAGGCTGTCTGGCATCGGCAGCCTGGAGACCATCGAGTTCATGCATGTCATCACGCAGAACACCTTCAGCGCACCAGGAAAGAAACGGCTGCATGGCACCGCGGACGCGAGGAACCTGGCCGACTTCCTTGGTCCATTCAATCGCCAAGACAGGGACGGACCAGATACCATGCGGGTGAAGCACTCTGAGAAGCGCAAGCTGCTGGCAGACGCACTAGTTGCTGCTGGTGGAACCGTCGCTGGAGACGCAGCTACGGCAGGCCCGGGACAGAACGAGATGGCGCCGATGAGTTGGCACGGTGTCGAGGCGAAGTTATACCATGAGCTTGCGCACTCGTACAACGGCATAGGGTGGATCTCGCTGACGTGCATGGACGCAGTCATCCCGCTTGCGGCGGTGCGCGCCAAGCATCCAGCTCTATGCTTCTGTTACAGCGAGGAGCACAAGCAGCGCCTGGAGGACCACCTGGCCGAGAGCATCTTCAAGGCGTTCTCCAAGGAGGGCGACGTCCTCTTCGAGCCCTCGGTGGTCAAGGACAACAGCAAGGTCGGCGGCAGCCCGCCCGATCTCCCGCTGCTGCCACCGGGGAAGAAGCGGCCTTCCTCGAAGCGTGCCCCCCAGGACAGTGGAGATGCCACTGCTGAGAAGGGCTCGAAGCGGAAGAAACTGCTCGGGAAGCTCGCAGCCATGGGCGATGGCGCTGGGGATGACCAGGATGATGAGGAGATCGAGGACGATGACCAAGCCTGAGCTCTGGCAGGTCGCGCGGCCTGATCGCCGCTGCCCGCATGGGTAAGCAAGCGATCCAGAAGGGGAGGGCAGGGATGGGAGGTGTGAAAATTAGAAGATGGAGGGAAAGAGGAGAGTTTCGCCAGGCAGATTTCAAATGCGTTGCAGAAGTGCGGTGTTGGGACGCACTCGGTTGCGACAGTGACAAGGAGCGGCGGTGATTTTGCCGCTTGAGGCGCATCAACATACACATTCTAAACGCTTCGCGTGCCTCCACAATGATGTCACCATCTTAGGCCCAGAACCTTAGGCCCAGAACCTGAGTGACACATCGAACAGGGACCACCTTCTCGATCTCAACAAAGACACCCATCTTAGGCCCATAACCTGAGTGGTTACATGGTTTGTCAGATGATGTTCGGTCTAAATATCGACTGCATCCCCATCATCGACCCAGAACCTGAGTAACCAACCTCGTTCCTATCCCCATCTTAGGTCCGGAACCGGTGTGGACACAGGATCGTCATGGTCCTCCTCCTCCCCCTCTCCACGTTTCTTCTGACCGTGTGCATGTAGACGGGGCGTCGTGCTCGGCGAGCAAACGAACGAGGCCGTGACAGACTTGATGCGCGCGAGAAACAAGCGCAGGGTGCACACTAAATCGCCAAGACAAGACAAGGATATGCGTGACGGTGAGTCGTCATGGTCAGAGCCACCCTGCACAACGCCTCTTGGTCCAAAAGCAACCCTTCCGCTCGGTCTCCACAATCCTCGCCCTCCTTCTTTCTCCACCTCTTCCCTCTTTCTCCTACTCCCATTCGGTGTCTTTGGCCACATGCAACTGGTCAGCCTGGTCGCTTATTCGAAATTCAGCGCCCCTCCCGCGGCAGGGCGGGCGCCAACCAATGACACCAAAAGGCTCAAAAGGAGCCCAGCGGGAAAACGTGCTTGTGCAGCCCAGCTAGCCCCGAAGCAAGGCGATCTGGCGAATCTTGCTCGTCGCCCCCCCGCGGCCCCCGTCAGGCCAAAAGCGGGTCTGCGTCATTGTCTTCATGTTCGCACACCATTTGCGGGTGCCAGCCATGTCAGTGTAGTACACGATGGGCATAGGGTCATCAGGGCCTGGGGAGACCGCGTAGTAGTCATGCATCGCATCATTTAGTTTCTGGTAAATGTCTGAGTCCATGTCGATCCAGGCGAGCTTTCCGGTGACGCTCCTCTCTTGCCACTGCCAGATCGCCGCGTTGCGCTCCTCCTTCTGCTCCTTCGGCCCCCCCTCCTCCTGCTCGTAGTTGATGACGGGCGAATCTTGGCCTCCATCATGCGGCGCCTCCTCCTGCTGCTGCTGCGGCATGGCCGCCTCCTGCTGCTGCGGCATCCTGCTGCTGCGGCATCCTGCTCGTTGTTGATGATGGGCTCCTCCGTCGGCTCCTCCATCCTGCTCGTAGTTGATGATGGGCGCCTCCTCCTGCTGCTGCGGCATGGCCGCCATATCGCCCTCCGTGATCACGCAATACCCGTGGTCTTGAAAGGCCATAGCTTGGAAGAGCGTCGGGAAGGAGTCGCGAAGGGCGTCGGAAGGGCTTGAGATCAAATTGCTACGGATGGTGCCCTTCGGCCGCTTTCAGGCCACCTGAACTTCGCACTTGCACTAAGCTGGCATCCGACGCTAGCGTTGCCAGCAGAGGAACGAGTACCAACAGCACCTTATGGACAGTCCGGGGACCGCGGGGCACTTTGGAAATTGAGGGCAGGTCGCAGCATTCCTCGTCCTCATTACCCCCGCCCCTGTCGTGTTGGGACAATATACTATAGGTGCCGATGTTTTGAGCCTGAGATTGTGATATCGATCCCACACTTGATCTCGCAATCGATCTCACTATCGATCCCACTATCGATCTCGCATTCGATCTCACAATCGATCTCACTTTCGGTGTCACTATCAATTTCACGATCGATCTCACTATCGATCTCACTACCGATCTCACTACCGATCCAACTTTCGGTCTCACATTCGGTCTCACAATCGATGTCACTATCGATATCACCATCGATCTCCCTATCTATAAAACTATGGACCTCACAATATATCTCACTATCGATCTCGCATTCGGTCTCACTGTCGATCTCAATCGGCATCGCAATCGATCTCACAATCGATCTCACATTCGGTCTCACTATCGATCTCACTATCGATCTCACTATCGATCTCACTATCGTTCTCACGATCGGTCTCACAGTCGATCTCACGATCGATCTTACGACAAGACACCGACGGGACACCGACGGGACAACGGCGAGCCAGCGACGGGACAATGCGGGCCCCCGCTTGACAAGGCCGGCGGGGAAATATTTGCGTTGGCGGACCCCTAGCGACAGCAGAGTGAATTCCTCTCGCCCGCCCGCGCAGCTTCGCCTCGCCCGCGCGCGCGACGCGAACGCGAAACCGAAACCGATTTCCCGGTGGGGGGCTCTCTGTTCCACTTCGATCTCACCCCCTCACCTCCGATGCATACGCATGCCCGTCATCGCCATGAAAGGCACGCATACTACTGTCACCATCGTGACGTGGTCGTCTTCGTGAATCCTGCTGGTGCCCCATGGTTGCTTCCCGATAGCTCCGCAAGGCCGCGCTCAACCTCTCTTGGCCTCTGTCCTATACCTCGCGCCTCTTGCGTTGGTGCCCTATGGGTGATGCCCATTGGCGACTGTGGGGCCGCTATGTGCTGTTGCGTGCAACGCCATCGATCGCATTCGCAATTGTCTGCTGCCGTTGCTGGCTCTATTCGCCTACAGCCCCAGTCAATCACAGAACACCTCCCGGCATGGAGGACTGGGGCCTGGCAATACTCGCCAGCCGCGATGCGAAGTCAGGGGGAGCTACTTCGAGTAAACAGACACGTCAGGGGGCTCGACGGCGGCCAGCTACACCAGTGGGCTCAGCGAGTGACACAAAGCACGCCACAGGCGACAGGGGCCCGACAGCATCTCATGACTCAACTCCAAAGGCAAAACGACGAAAACTATGCTTGCGAGCTCGACGCTTCATCGACATCGGGCCAGGCCTGATTCACCAGGACACATACATGGACGTCGATTCGAGTGCGGTGCTGTTCGGCAGTATTTGCTCTGGCTTAGGCACGGACAAGTTCGGCGCGGACAAAGTCATTGGCCCTTCTCGCCATCAGCACGTGTTCACCTGCGAGATTGACAAGGTCGTGCGCAGCCTATCGGAGCAGAACTGCCGACCCCAGTACAGCTTTGGAGACGTACGACACAGTGATTTCGTCGCCCTTGCTCCATCATGCCATGTGCTCTCAGGTGGTTTCCCATGTGAGCCCTTCAGTGCAATTGGAGCGCATGGCGGCATGAATGACCCACGGGCCTCTGTCATCAAGTGCATCGCCATGTACATATCCAAGCACCGACCGACGGTTGTGATATTGGAGAATGTTCGCGGTTTCCTCCTGTATCATGGAGAGGACTTTGTGGCCATACTGGAGATGCTGAAGGGGATCAAAGGCGCTGATGGGGAACCAGCGTACTTCCTGCATTGGAAACTTCTCGACCAGACGAAGTTCACAGGTATACCAGCTGCGAGAGCCCGCATCTGGATTGTGATGATCAAGCGGGGTTCAACGCAACGAACGCAATTCAAGTGGCCAGCGAGAATGCCCCGTGCTGACCTCGATGCCTTCTTGGACCCACACCCGAAGCTCGAGAGCTACAAGCGATGCCCGGTGCCCAAGCAGAAAACCAACAGCGCCCGCATCAAGTCTGCGCTCACGAAAGTCAAGGAGAAAGGCGCTGCAGAGGGAGTTCCACCAGAGTCAATCCCATGCATAGTCGACGTGGAGGGTGCCAAGGACAACATTGGATTCCGTAGGAGTCCTTGCCTCACGAAGTCGCGGTGCCGATCTTTCTCC
Source organism: Prorocentrum cordatum (assembly GCA_963575745.1). Classification (NCBI taxonomy): domain Eukaryota; class Dinophyceae; order Prorocentrales; family Prorocentraceae; genus Prorocentrum; species Prorocentrum cordatum. The sequence continues at coordinate 95,731 of CAUYUJ010019488.1, forward strand.
TTGCACTCTCTGCAGCGTAACAAGGCACTGTCTCTCAACGCGATGCTCCGGGCAGGGTTTCGGCGACGTCACCGTTCTACGTGAGGGCGTGAGCGATTCAGCGATGGCAGCGGCAGTGGGGAATGCCTTCAACCTCCGCATGTATACGATGATTCTGCGGTCCGCATTGGCTGCAGCTGGCATTCACGGATGATCGCACGCTCATGACTAGGCAATGAGATGAGGTGCTAACCGCACAAGGCTTCGGACGACCGAATTGCGGGGGGCTACCCAGGCTTCCCGGGCGGCCTCCATTGCAATCCCGGGGCCCAGGATTCCCGGGGTCTGCGGGACCTCAAGCAGGTCCGACTCCTACCTAGGAGGAGGCCCGCGCCCCATCTCGAAAGAAGGGGGGGTGCGGCCCCAAAACATGCAGTGACCTCCCCACTGGACCCCCCCCCCCCCTGGTAGGGAGGTCGGGGTCGCCCCTGGCATCCGCACCAGGGGGGGGTCAAAATTAGGGAAGGCGCCCACTTTTCAAATATGATGAAAAAAACATACCGTAGGGAGGTCGGGGTCGCCCCTGACCTCCCACCCAGGGGGGGGGGGGTCAGTGGGGAGGTCGATGCATTTTTGGCATGTGTTTTTAAGTGGGGTTCGGTCGAGCTTGTCCGCGGTGGCTCTCGTCTAATTGATTCCGCCCGTGTCCAATGCAATTTGCTTGTGCGTGCGGAACGAGAGCTGCGCCAATGCTGGCGCGACAGGGCCGGTGTACAATGGTGCGCGCATGATGTCTGGTCGCCCACCATCATCGTTACCATCATCACCACCAACCACCATCATCAGTCATTCGCACAGTCATCGCATCTCGATCCCAACATGTCAGGTATGCTAACGTTGGCAATCTCATCCTGCTACGCCCTGTCTATGCTCCGCAAGACTTTGGAACGGTAGGAATTCTAAACGCTTCGCACATCCCCACCGGCCCGTCCACACATGAACCCCAGTGGAGTGGAGGTGATGAGAGACGCGGGGGGGGCATGCAGACTAACAAATGGCGGGGTAAGCCGCCATATACCCCAAGAGGGGGAGGATGTAGGGGGAGTCGCCGTCGTCGGAGTAGGAGGAGGACTATGAGGAGCAGGGGGGGCAGGATGAGGAGGGGGATGAGGAGGAGGAGGAGGAAGATGAGGAATAATATATGGATGATGGCGAGGACGTGGAGGACGAGACGGAGGAGAAGGACAATGAGGAGAAGGATGAGGAGGCGGAGGAGGAGGATAATGAAGATGATGGGGATGGGGAGGAGGGAGGAGGAATACAATGCGGATGAGGATGAGGTCGATGAGCATGACACTGTCGAGCTTGGGAACCTCTTGGGCCATCTTTGGGGCCCTTTGGCGGTCCTTGAGGCCTCTTGCGTATCTCGGGGGGCCTCTTGGGGCCTCTTGGGGGCCTCTTGGGGGTCTCTTGGGGGCCTCCTGGGGGGCCTCTTTGGGCCATCATGGGGCCATCTTGGGACCTCTTGGGGCCTCCTGGGTGCTTTGTGGGGCCATCGTGGATGAGATCTATCAGAGAAGGGGGGGGAATTATCGCCGCCCCCCCCCCAGGATGTCAAACTGGGGCCAACACCTTGGTAACATCAATAAGTTTGGCTTCCTCGCCGAGGCCATCATGGGCGCTCTGCCAACCGGCGCCCCCCGGGCCCCGTCCAGGTCCAGGGGAGGGGGGGTAGGGGAGGGGTCAACCATTCCCCGATGGGGGAGAAGGATGGGTGAACGAGGAAATCCCCTAAACCACCTACGCCCAGAGGGCTGGTGGGATTCCGCGAGACCTTCCACGGGGAGGAATAGGGGGAATGGAGCGCACTGGAATTCCGCGGGGCGGCGCCCGGCGCGGGGCACGTGCCGGCCGCGACGTTAGGGTTTCTGCCCCCTCCGCCAGACCCCGCGATCTGTGTGAGGGTTGCGCGGACATGTGCGAGATCAAACGGGCCTAGGGCCTCCCATAATTTCGGGGTCTTCAGGGTCCAAGGGGTCCCAGGCGGCCGCGGCCCCGCCGTGGCAGTTCGAAAATACGTTAGGGCTTTCGCCCCCCCCGCCAGGCCCCGCGATCTGTCCAGGCATGGGTGGGATCAGAGGTCCAGGGCCTCGCGTGACCCAGGAGGGAGGCCCAACGTGCCCATGGCAGGGCCCGGTGCCTTTGGTCACGCGAGGCCGCGCCAGCCGCGGCGACGTCGCGACGCCGCGGCCTCAGGGCATTCGCGCCCTCCGCCAGACCCCGCGATCTGTGTGAGGGGTGCCGTCTGGCTCCTCTTCCTCCTCGCCCTTTTTCTTCCTTGTCTTCCTCCTCGCCCTTCCCCTTCTCCTCCTCCTCCTCCGCGCGCCCTGGTTGGGTCGCAGTGGTTGGGCCCGATGCCAGGATCCATGCGTTCTTTAATGATGAGCCAACTTTGGGCCGGAACGCGGTTTAGGCACGTGGTTTCCCAAGTGTTCCACGCGCTGAAATGATGCGTTGGGGTCCATGCGCAGGCATCCTTCGATGCCATGCAGTGCTGTTGCGCATTAGCACGTGATACATGTCAGTGCATGCATTGCTGAGCATTGCTGTGCCTTGTGTTGAAGGCGTGGCACAACATGGTGCCACGCGTCAGCTTGTTTTTCTCCGACGTATGCAATCATATGTCAGCGCGGGTAACAACAGCTTGCAACAGTGTCAACTAAACCAGCATGACAAACCTCGTAGCCATTTGGGCTCATTATGTCAGCCAGCTCAGTGCGACGAGAGTTGGCCAAGGCTACTCGTGATGACCTCAAAGAGTCGTTCCCCATTTGCTCGCACGACGGGCATTTGGCACATGGTTGATGGTGAGAGGGAACCGTCTCAGCTGCAAGGCATGCTCCCAACAGCCAGAGCAAGGGCCAGGCTGGCCCGTGACTGGCTCACTTGGTTATCTGAGGGCACACTTGCGCAGGCACGAAGCACTGACGTCGCATAAGGTGAACGCTGCCGAACTGCGTGAATGTCGACAATGCCTGAAATGCGCCATTGTTTGCCCGGACGATATATCGGCGCCTCCACTCCAAGCCTTCCGCGCAGTTCTTGACGCTCGACGGAACAACCAGCCGCTGGCCATGACGATCGACGGAGTGGCTGCTCGCAACAAGCGCACGCAGATGGAGCATTGCATCGGAGAGGCGTGCAAACATCACCAGCAAGATGCACTCACAGAGGCGAAAGCTCTCGTCCTGCACTCCGATGCGAGGGCACATAGACTCACGTTGCGATGCCGGTGCACGAACCATGAATGTCAGAGCTTCAGGGGGTATCTTGGGCACGCTGACTTATCTTTGATAAAAACTGGCAGAACCGACGCCGTTGATGCACACGTGGTCGCCGTGAAAAAGATTGTTCAAGAATTATGCATGCAATTTTCTGGGCCGCCAGGCGTTCCCGCAAAAAAAAAAACAACAAAAAAAAAGCGGCCGCAATTCAATGAACACCTCTACGACCACATCCGCAGCATAAGTCTGGGCTTCGATGCTGATTGTGAGCAGGTTGAGCAGCTGGCAGGGGTTGAACTTTCAAAAGCATTCTTCGACATGCCAGACCCGATGTTCTATAACACTGTCTACTTGGGGAAAGATCCTACTGACGCTGCCTCTCGAATCTCGAGGCGACCTTGGATGTGCGGGGACCTACGCATCAAGGATGTCATCGGCAAGGTTGCGCGGCAGCGCACTTCGATCATGCAGCGAATCCGCAACAGTACAGTGATGAGAGAACGATTCATGAAAGAAGTCCGCATGCATAACTACGCCGGGAACCACAGTAGGCATCAGATAAAGAATTTGTCTCACGCATTGAATCGATTCAACGGCAATGCGCGGCCACTTCAGAGGTTTGTCGTTTTTTTTGTTGCAGCACTGGTGCACACAGCGATATGGATCGCAAGATCAAGAACAGATGACCAAGGGAAAGACGCGTTGTCCTTCATCGAGTTTATCGCCGGTGATGAAGGGATGGAAGTGTGCCTGCTCCTCGCCATGATGGCAGATGCTGGCACGTGCACTGCGGGCCTCCTGCGCTCCTTTGACAGGGAGACGTTCGACATTGCTCAGGTAAGTGACAGGATCAACACGTGGGCCGCGGAAGTCAAGCATCTCTTCGTGGATAAGCACGCTGATCAGATTCCTGAAAGTTACACGCTCATGATGTTTAGTCGGCTGAGAAAGCCAATGACAGCGGTGCTGAAAGGCAAACCCATTGTATCGGAGACTCGCGCGGTGCCTGGGGAGCTCTGGATTTGGCTTACAGTCGCATGAATGCTTGGGTTGTCATGGCAATTAGCGTGGTGCGGGCTGAATGGCCAGAGTGGGACGTCTGCTTATCAACGTTCTCTGTCATGAATGCAAAGAAGCCAGAGATGCGGGGTGCAGTTGACACTTGTCTTGAACGGCTATCTCTATCATTCAACATTCCTTTGGCTCCACTGAGCCAAGCCTATGCCGATCATTTCCCAGAGGTGCAGAAGCTTGTTGCCGGGGGGGAAACCAATCGCAACGCATGGGTCCACGTGATCAGAAAGTATGAAAAGCTACGCACCGATGCGAGACCATCCAATGTTGCATTGAAGGATCTTGTGGTCAGATATTTAACGTTTTGTGGCATGACAACATCAGGTGTTGAGCATGCGCACAGTTTGCAGCAGTTGGTATTCACGTCGAGGAGGTCATGCCTCTCTGAGGGAATGGAGATCGCAGAGTTGCGCATAATGCACATGTTTCCCATGAGCGCTGAGGTGCCACATGGGCTCGTCGACCATATCCTGGAGCGCGCGCGAGGCGCGTGGCAGTCATTAGACGGATGTCCTCGCAAAACCAATGGGCTTCGAAAACACAAGGGCCGACAGCAATGCAGCCTTCAGGGAGGTCTTTCAAAAATCAGTGACCAGCACAGACGAGCACTGCAAGAGGCAACCCGATATGATCGAGCTAAAAAGCTGGACCTTATCGAGGTTCGAGACAAAGCAGTTGCAGGAGCCGTCCAAGTCTGGGAGGATGGCATGACAAAAGAAGTACGGTTCAATGCAAACAAGCGCAAGAAGAATCGCTTGACTGCAATATCAGCTGGGCATATCTTGGACCCAGAAGTCGCCGAGGGAGAACGGCAGGACGCTAATGACTTGCAATTGCACATCTTAGGTTTGAGGGCAAAGCGGCGAAGAAAGGCTGAACAGACCAGACGCTTGGTCACTGGACCAAGCCCGGAGCATGGCCGCCCACGCCCAGGCGTCGACACGGTGTTCGTGGCCAGTGATGTGCCTGAAGCCACGTCGACCCGTCTACGAAAGCAGATCCAAATCGCAGCCAATCCCATCGACGCCTCTCACTGTGTAGTTGCGCGCCCCGGGGCGTGTGATCCTTTGATTGACTTAGTGTTCACTCTTTCAGGTGGGATTATTTGCGACCTGGCCTTCGTTGAAGGCACGAGCGGGTCCTCTGCGCAGTATAAAGCTGCGTTGCGGTTTGGAGGCTCGGCGCGATTGCCGCGCTGCGCGTGGATGAGCGACGGCTTTCGACAAGAGAGTCGTGAGGCAGCTCGTGTGATAAATCGGGCAGTCAATTTACATTTCAGCGTTTGGAGGTTGGTCCCATCTCGCGAGGAGTTCGCTGACCTCACCATCAAGTTTTCGACAGGGCCTGTCAGGCAACATCGGCCACTTCAGGCTGTCGGCATCGTCTCACACGCTGAGGGCCGGAGGCTTCAGAGGAATGGTAATTTGCAGAAGAACGTGTTTGTTGGGATTGAAAACTTCGCGAAGAAGTTTCGCGTGCTTGAGGAGGGATTCAGTCACATGGGGTCGTGACTGCCAGCGAGCTGACAATTGTCATTTCACCCTCCTCTTCACGCCTTCCTCCTCCTCCTGTCCAGCCGCCCTTCCTTCCTGCAGAGCCGCAACATCTCCTATCCCTTGTTATCGTCATCCTTTTCCCTGTGCCGCATCTATGCAGAGGCTGCGCCGCCCCCTATCCCGGCTTAGGGCTATAGGGCTCAAAGGCTTTAAGGCTATAGGGATGTAGCGCTATTGGGCTATAGGTTGTACCATAGGTTGTGCTATAGGTTATGCCATAGGTTATGCCATAGGCTATGCCATGAGTTGCGCCTTGAGGGTCGGCTGCGCCACATGTTTTTTCGTGCCTTGGATGGTCTCCCATTGGTTGCGCCACAGGCTGCGCGCTTGGCCGCCGCCTGGCAATCTTGGTTGCGCCAGTGGCTTGAGGACTTCGCTGGGAACCAATTTGGGGCCATGGGATCGTGGAGGGACGGTTTCCTTAATTTGCCTGGCCGCACTCGTACCTTTGCGGCGCACCAAACAATGCCGACAGCAGACTCGATGCATGTGAAAAAATACTGATCCGCATCGCCCCTCGAGCAACTGGCAAAAATAAAACGATTGCACAACTAAAACGTTGGTTTGTTTTCCAGCCGCTATGAGCTGGAACGTCCCAGCAAAACCTGTCGCGCACGCCTTGCTTTTGCTGACCCAGCAGGCCTGTCGCCTTCAAATCCCCAAGTGAGAAATGCGGCGCCCGTCTCAGATGCCACTGTTGCATCGTCGCGTGTGACGGTCAGCCTAGTAGCGCTCCGCCTTGTACGTGACGGTGAAAGTCTCCCTGGTGCCTGTCGGCGTCTGGTAATTCTCAGGAGCCTCCAAGATCTGTCTGAACACCATCCCCACCGCGGGCGGCATATCCGACAAGCTCTGGTACGCGTGCGAAAACTTCAACGACATGCTGCGCGCACCGGGGCTGCCCACCGCTTCTTCCTCGACCAGCTTCGCCTCTTTCTTCTTGCGCTCCTCCTGGCTGTCGGCGCTGCGCTCCTGGCCGCCCGCTGGCTTCTGGCCGACATCGGGCGGCGGCTCCTGGAGGACTTCTGGCGCCTGCTGGCCGACCTTATGCGGCTGCTGCTTGCCGATCTCACGGGGCAATGCCCCGACACTGGCGGAGCCGATGCTGACGACGTCCTGCTCGTCGACGGCGTAGGTGCCTGCGCCGCTGCTGCCTGAGGCACTGGCGGGTCATCGTGGGCCGACGTTCTCGATCTTCTCCTTCATCTGGGTGCCCATGGCGTCCTCGTGGTTGAACGTCGGGAGGACGAGGCCGCCTGGGGCGCGCATCTCCTGCGAATCAATCTCCACAGTTCCGATGCCTTGCTCCGTCATGATCTGCCGCTGCCGTCGCATCAACTCCTCGTACTCCTCCGTAGAATCGCATTGCTCGAGCAAGGTTTCATTCTGGCTAGCCATCGGGCGCTGGGCCCACTGCGTCGCTGGCAGACGCTCGAACGGCTTGAGACCAAAAGTCTTACGGATCTGGAGTAAGTGACGCGTTTTGTGCATTGTCTTACAATGGTTGTAACATGGGTTTACTCGCGTGCGTGTTGTCGCAGTCGTTCCGGATGCATGTTGTGGTTTGCGTGTTGCCGCCTTACTTTCTGCACTTCGCTAGAGTGGCTGTTTTAGGATGGGCTGGTGGGGATTCGCGAAGCTGGCTCTTTTGAGGCGCTCATGGGGCTCTCTTGGGCGCTCTTGGAGCCGTATTGGGCTATCTGGAGCCATCTTGGAGGCCATCGGTGGCGATGATCATGATGACGAAACGAATGGCGATGATCATGATGACGAAACGTGTTTTGGGCTTTGACGCCAGGTGGCCCCCCTGAGCCTGACAGCCCCCGCCCCCCATAAGTGGAGTTAAGGCCGCCACCATAGCCACGGGCCAACGGGGCAAAAGGTGACCCCACGGGGCCAGATTCTGTTATTTCCTCGTTGCTTCCTTCAGCGCTGCTCGCGAGGACCCCTGGTGCACCCGCAGAATGGCGAAGCCTCTGTATGGAGACCTAGAGCCCTATAGCCCCATAGCCCTATAGCCCTATGGGTCTATGGCCCTATAGCCCTATAGCCCCATAACCATATATACCTATAATATTATACGACCACCCTTCGGGTGATAAGGAGGTGAGGGGGGAAGGGGAACCAACGCGTCACCCAATACATCCCGCGATCGATCCCACTATCGATCTCACGATCGATAGCACTCGATCGATCTCACTATCGATCTCACGATCGATGTCACAATCGGTCTCACAACCGATTTCATTATCGATCTGATTCAATCGATCTCACTATCGATATCACCATCGATCTCACATTCCGTTTCACGATCGATCTCACAATCGATCGCACACTCGGTCTCACATGCGGTCTCACTATCGGTCTCACAATCGGTCGCGACGAATAGTGTAACGACCACAGTGACGAGCGCGAGGACGACAGCGACGGCGATGACAAACACGACGACGAGTGCTATAATGACGTCGGTGATGGTGTAGTTGATGACGCATGTCATGAGCAGCGCGACGATGATGATGAGGCTCATGAGGCTGACGACGATGAAACTGATGACGTTGATGACAACGGTGGTGAAGCCACCGTGGGTGCGTGTTGCCAGATGAGATGGGGGCGCTCGCTCGAAGGGGAGCGTTCCTCAGGGTCCGACAACCCGCACCCATGCCCATAGCCAGTCCTCCTCCTCCCAACGACCCCCCTATGGGTATGGGTGTGTGTTGTTCGTTCGTCACATACTGCCACCGTACCCATTCTGGCTCAACCCATGTTGAGCAAACGTCTCCCGAACTCCCGAACTCCCGAGCTGTCGGGGCCGCAGCATCATAAGCATGAAGCGTCCAGCTGCTGCCGGCGAAGCGGCCGCAGCCCCGGCGCCAGCCCCGAAAGCGGCCAGACAGGATGATGCGGGCACGCCTTCATTCACGTCGGTGTATGACGTGCAGACGCGCATTTTCACGAAGTTCTGGCCATCGGCATACACGCAATGGTGGAACGACAATGGCGTTTGGCGGCACGCACGCTGGAAGTGCCTAGACGTCGTCTATCTTGATGGTGTTTACAAGGAGAGTTGGCAGTGGGAGTACATCCGATGATGGCGTTCATCTCTGCAGCGCTGCCGTTCATATTCATGCAGGCATCCGTTCATGGTTTTCAGTTCATATCAAATTCGAACATTATACATACCATTGCGCTGGATTTCAGTGCGTATCATTATTTGCTCTGGATTTCAGTGCGTACCATTGCGCTGGATTTCAGTGCTGGATGTTCAGTTGTTCAGATCCTTGCGCTGGGTTTCAGTGCGTATCATTATACATATCATTTTAGCTCTCAGCTGCAGGCTTGATCGCGTCGCAGCCTTTCATCATATCTCCGCAGCGCGTTTGGCGCTGCCGTTCATATGCCAGTCGTTCATATTCCTCAGGCTGATTATTATATAGGAGGTTTCCTCGCCGTGGCGACTTCCGATCGCGTCGCAGCCTTTCCCATCTCAGCAGCGCGTTTGGCGCTGTCTTTCATATGGTCGAATGGAATCGGTCGCAACGGATGCTGCAGGACAAATTAGCCTGGCGAAGGACCCAACCGTGCAAACGTGAATACCGCAGGGCAGGTGGGACGCAGAAGGAATTCCCTGTGGCCACGAACCGTGTGAGGGGTGCGCCAATATGGGGCGGGGCCGCCATGCGAACCCTGCCACTGGGGCCTTCGGTGGAGCTCCCTATGGGGCCACGAACCGTGTGAGGGGTGCGCCACAATGAGGCGGGGCCGCCATGCGAACCCTGCCCCTGGGGCCTTCGGTGGAGCTCCCTATGGGGCCACGAACCGTGTGAGGGGTGCGCCAAAATGAGGCGGGGCCGCCATGCGAACCCTGCCACTGGGGCCTTCGGTGGAGCTCCCTATGGGGCCACGAACCGTGTGAGGGGTGCGCCAAAATGGGGCGGGGCCGCCATGCGAACCCTGCCACTGGGGCCTTCGGTGGAGCTCCCTATGGGGCCACGAACCGTGTGAGGGGTGCGCCAAAATGGGCGGGGCCGCCATGCGAACCCTGCCACTGGGGCCTTCGGTGGAGCTCCCTATGGGGCAACGAACCGTGTGAGGGGTGCGTGGGGCGGGGCCGCCATGCGAACCCTGCCACTGGGGCCTTCGGTGGAGCTCCCTATGGGGCCACGAACCGTGTGAGGGGTGCGCCAAAATGGGGCGGGGCCGCCATGCGAACCCTGCCACTGGGGCCTTCGGTGGAGCTCCCTATGGGGCCACGAACCGTGTGAGGGGTGCGCCAAAATGAGGCGGGGCCGCCATGCGAACCCTGCCACTGAAGTGGAGCTCCCTCACGAACCGTGTGAGGGGTGGCCATGCGAACCCTGCCACTCCTTCGGTGGAGCTCCCGATGGGGCCACGAACCGTGTGAGGGGTGCGCCAAAATGGGGCGGGGCCGCCATGCGAACCCTGCCACTGGGGCCTTCGGTGGAGCTCCCTATGGGGCCACGAACCGTGTGAGGGGTGCGCGAAAATGAGGCGGGGCCGCCATGCGAACCCTGCCACTGGGGCCTTCGGTGGAGCTCCCTATGGGGTCACGAACCGTGTGAGGGGTGCGCCACACTGGGGCGGGGCCGCCATGCGAACCCTGCCACTGGGGCCTTCGGTGGAGCTCACTATGGGGCCACGAACCGTGTGAGGGGTGCGCCAAAATGGGGCGGGGCCGCCATGCGAACCCTGCCACTGGGGGCTTCGGTGGAGTTCCCTACGGGGCCACGAACCGTGTGATGGGTGTGCCGAAATAGAGGCATGCGGAGGGTGATGGTGATGATGACCACCATGTTGGTGCTGATGATGATGACGATGACGATGACGATGATGGTGGCGATGACGATGATGATGAGAGGGAGGAGGGAGGAGGGAGGAGGGGGGGGGAGGAGAGGAGTGAGGACGCGGGCGCTGTCTCTTCAAAACGAGGACCCAACAACACAGGATGGTTGGGAAAAAAAACGACAACTTTGTTCGTCACGTGGCAACGCACGCGGCGAAATTATCCTGGCGAAGGACCCAACCATATGCAAACGTGAATGCAGCATGGCAGGTGGAACGAAGCAAAAGGAATTCTCTATGGGGCCACGAACCGTGTGAAGGCTGCGCCAAAACGGGGCGGGGCCGCCATGCGAACCTGGCCACCAAGGCCTTCGGTGGAGCTCCCGATGGAACCACGAACCGTGTGAGGGGTGCGCCAATATGGGGCGGGGCCGCCATGCGAACCCTGGCACTGGGGCCTTCGGTGGAGCTCCCTATGGGGCAACGAACCGTGTGAGGGGTGCGCCAAAATGGGGCGGGGCCGCCATGCGAACCCTGCCGCTGGGGCCTTCGGTGGAGCTCATTGTGGGGCCATGTGGGGCCGCGAACCGTGTGAGGGGTGCGTCAAAATGAGGCGGGGCCGCCATGCGAACCCTGCCGCTGGGGCCTTCGGTGAAGCTCCCTATGGGGCCGAGAACCGTGTGAGGGGTGCGCCAAAATGGGGCGGGGCCGCCATGCGAACCCTGCCACTGGGGCCTTCGCTGGAGCTCCCTCTGGGGCCGCGATCCTCGTGCGGGGTGTGCCGAAATGGGGCGGGGCCGCCATGCGAACCCTGCCACTGGGGCCCTCGGTGAAGCTCCCCCACGGAGCCACGATCCTCGTGAGGGGTGCGCTAAAATGGGGCGGGGGCGCCATGCGAACCCTGCCGCTGGGGCCTTCGGTGGAGCTCCCTATGGGGCCACGAACCGTGTGAAGGGTGCGCCAAAATGGGGCGGGGCCGCCATGCGAACAATGCCACTGGGGCCTTCGGTGGAGCTCCCTATGGGGCCACGAACCGTGTGAGGGGTGCGCCAAAATGGGGCGGGGCCGCCATGTGAACCCTGCCATGGGGCCTTCGGTGGAGCTCCCGATGGGGCCACGAACCGTGTGTGAACCCTGCCATTGGGGCCTTCGGTGGAGCTCCCGATGGGGCCACGAACCGTGTGAGGGGTGCGCCAAAATGGGGCGGGGCCGCCATGCGAACCCTGTCACTGGGGCCTTCGGTGGAGCTCCCTACTCGGGCCTTCTGATGATGATGGTGATGATGATGATGCTGATGATGATGGTGATGATGATGACGGTGATGATGATGACGACGGCGACGATGATGATGATGATGATGCTGATGGTGATGATGACGATGATGATGGTGGGAGGAGGGAGGAGGGGGGGAGGAGGAGAAGAGTGAGGACGCGGGCGCTGGCTCTTCAAAACGAGGACCCAACACCACAGGATGGTTGGGAAAAAAGAACTATCCTGGCGAAAGACCCAACCATATGCAAACGTGAATACCGCAGGGCAGGTGGGACGAAGCAAACGGAATTCCCAATGTGGCCACGAACCGTGTGAGGGGTGCGCCACATGGGGCGGGGCCGCCATGCGAACCCTGCCACTGGGGCCTTCGGTGGAGCTCCCTATGGGGCCACGAACCGTGTGAGGGGTGCGCCAAATGGGGCGGGGCCGCCATGCGAACCCTGCCACTGGGGCCTTCGGTGGAGCTCCCTATGGGGCCACGAACCGTGTGAGGGGTGCGCCAAAATGAGGCGGGGCCGCCATGCGAACCCTGCCCTGGGGCCTTCGGTGGAGCCCTATGGGGCCACGAACCGTGTGAGGGGTGCGCCAAAATGAGGCGGGGCCGCCATGCGAACCCTGCCACTGGGGCCTTCGGTGGAGCTCCCTATGGGGCCACGAACCGTGTGAGGGGTGCGCCAAAATGGGCGGGGCCGCCATGCGAACCCTGCCACTGGGGCCTTCGGTGGAGCTCCCTGTGGGGCCACGAACCGTGTGAGGGGTGCGCCAAAATGGGCGGGGCCGCCATGCGAACCCTGCCACTGGGGCCTTCGGTGGAGCTCCCTATGGGGCACGAACCGTGTGAGGGGTGCGCCAAAATGGGCGGGGCCGCCATGCGAACCCTGCCACTGGGGCCTTCGGTGGAGCTCCCTATGGGGCCACGATCCGTGTGAGGGGTGCGCCAAAATGAGGCGGGGCCGCCATGCGAACCCCGCCACTGGGGCCTTCGGTGGAGCTCCCTATGGGGCCACGAACCGTGTGAGGGGTGCGCCAAAATGGGGCGGGGCCGCCATGCGAACCCTGCCACTGAAGCCTTTAGTGGAGCTCCCTATGGGGCCACGAACCGTGTGAGGGGTGCGCCAAAATGGGGCGGGGCCGCCATGCGAACCCTGGCACTGGGGCCTTCGGTGGAGCTCCCTATGGGGCCACGAACCGTGTGAGGGGTGCGCCAAAATGGGGCGGGGCGGCCATGCGAACCCTGCCACTGGGGCCTTCGGTGGAGCTCCCTATGGGGCCACGAACCGTGTGAGGGGTGCGCCAAAATGAGGCGGGGCCGCCATGCGAACCCTGCCACTGAGGCCTTCGGTGGAGCTCCCTATGGGGCCACGATCCTCGTGAGGGGTGCGCCAAAATGGGCGGGGCCGCCATGCGAACCCTGCCACTGGGGCCTTCGGTGGAGCTCCCTATGGGGCCACGAACCGTGTGAGGGGTGCGCCAAAATGAGGCGGGGCCGCCATGCGAACCCTGCCACTGGGGGCTTCGGTGGAGCTCCCTATGGGGCCACGAACCGTGTGATTGGTGTGCCGAAATAGAGACATGCGGAGGGTGATGCTGATGATGACGCCGAATATCATGGTGATGTTGATGATGACGATGATGATGATGATGACGATGATGATGATGATGGCAGGAGGGAGGGGGCAGCGGGAGGAGGAGAAGGACGGAACGCGGGGCACCGTCTCTTCAAAACGAGGACCCAACACCACAGGATGGTTGGGAAAAACAATGCAAACCACGCTCTGCCTCCAAATTCGGAACATGCGCAGCCAACCCGATGCGACCCCCCCCCACCATCCCTGCCAAAAACAATACATATTACACTTGGCGGCGGCGGCGGCGGCTGCGGCGGCTGCGGCGGCGGCGGCGGCGGCTGCGGCGGCTTCGGCGGCGGCGGCGGCGGCGGCGGCGGCGGTGGCGGCAGCGGCTGCGGCGGCTGCGGCGGCGGCGGCGGCGGTTTGGCAGCGGGGGGCGGCGGCGGCTGCGGCGGCGGCGGCGGCGGCGGCGGCTGCGGCGGCGGCGGCGGCGGCGGCGGCGCCGGCAGCGGCGGCGGCGGCGGGCAGCAGCGGCGGCGGCGGCGGCGGCGGCGGAGGCGGCGGCGGCGGCGGCGGATTGGCCCCCAGTAGCTGCCCATCCACAGACGACTGCTGAATATGCTCAGGCTTGGGCCAGACTCGGGTGCTACGTATGTGTTGGGAGGGCGGGTGGGAGTGAACGAAACGGCTTGCAAGCGGGGAGGGGGTCTTGACCCCTCCCCCATACCCCCTCCCCTGGACCTGGAAGGGGGGAGGGGGTCGGAGGCGCCGCAGCGTCCAAGATGGCCCAGGATGGCTCCAAGAGGCGTTCCAAGCCGCAAGATGGCCTCCAAGATGGCCCAAGGTACTCCAAGATGGGTCAAGATAGCCTCCGACATACCTCCAAGAGGCCCCAAGACAGCCCCAAGACGGATCCAAGTACCCTTCGAGCCCTCCACGGCGCCCTCCAACATGCCAAAACCCTTCAGGAGCCTAGGGACAATCAATGTGTTTGGCATTTTCGTTTTTTCGTTTCCGATGGGCCTCTGGGACCTCAAAATGGCCCCAAGATGGCCAAAGAGAGCCCCAAAAGGGGCCCAAGAAGGCCCAAGACTGCCCCAAGATCGCCCAAGAGGCGCCCAAGAGCGGCCCAAGAGAGCCCCAAGATGCCATTTTTGAGCCTCCGAGGGGGCGATGTTGCTCGAGGGACCTCCTCTTTTTGAGCCATGGGGCCCAAGATGGCCCCAAGAGGCCTCCCAGCCTCTCCCAAAGACCCTCCGCCCCGCCCTTGTTGGCCCAAGATGGCTCCAAGAGAGCCCCAGATCGCCGAAGATGGCCTTCGAAATGGCCTCAGATAGCCAAGCATGGCTCAAGATAGCCTCCGACAGCCCTCCAAGAGGCCTCAAGGCAGCCTCAAGATGGCCCAAGATAGCCGAGCATGGCTCAAGATAGCCTCCGACAGCCTCTAGCCGAGCATGGCTCAAGATAGCCTCCAAGAGGCCCCAAGAAAACTGGCAATCAATTATGGAAGGGCTGGTGGGGATATTTTTTTTGATTGGCGGCTCCCAGGACAGCTCCAGACAGCGGGACGGTCTCGGCTGGGGCACAGGGCGAGATAATTAGCGGCAGCGGCACATAGGCAGCTGCAGCGGGTGCACGTGCCAGGGACAAAATGTCCCCCCATTAAGACGCAGGCGACCCGGCAACAGGGGACGCATGCATCAAAAGGAAACTGACGGAAGAGTAGTCGCACAAGTGGCGCCAGCTCTGACCGTACCGAACAGCGCGCAAGGGCGTGGATCAAGCCGCGCTGTGGCGGCACGGAGGGGCCGGGGCGGCCGCACCGCCCAACACAACGAGGAGGCGAAGGAGCAGGAATGGCACGGCGGGCGCGAGGGCACGCGGGATAGGAGAGGGGGGGAACAGAAAGAGGCCCCACTCACATGGACTCATAGGAAGTACTGGGCATGGGCGACCGACCAATACAAGGAAACGGCGGCCCTGTCTTCTGAGTCCACGACCTGCAACTTGCCTGACTCTGAAAGTCGGGGGGGCACAGCTGCAAGCACTGGTCGAGTACCCCGGACCACCCTGCGGGAGGGCCGAAATAAACTGCCAAATGATACACCACTTGTGCAGTAGCAAGAACTCGAAGGCGGCGCCCGCCGTGGGAAGCGTCTTTTTTCTTGCCCCCCCCCCCGCCCCCATACAAGTCGTCGTCGCAAGGGGCCGCCGCCAGGTCCACACCGCCTGGCCCTCCCTCTTCTCCCACGATACAGCCACTGCCGCTCCCCCCTCTCCCAGAGTCTCGCTGAGCCGGGCCAGGGTCAGCTGCCGCTGTCCCCGCCCGTCCGCTGTCGCCACCACTGCCGCCACTGCCGCCGCCCCCACCGTCTCGCAGAGCAGCGCCAGCGCTGGCTGCCTCTGCCCTTTCTCGCAGGCGCTGATCTGGGCGCTGTAGCGGTCGTTGGCGGGCTCCAGCTTCGCGACGACCATCTCGCACGGCAGCGCCACTGCCCACTGCCACTGCCGACGCCTGCTCCTCACGCACGCGATGTCGAGGGCGCCGTAGGTGATGATGGTGGGCTCCAGCTTTACTCCCAACGTCTCGCTGAACCAGGCCAGGGTCAGCTGCCACTGCCTCCTCCAGTCCGCTGTCGCCGCCACTGCCGCCACTGCCGCCACTCCCAACGTCTCGCACAGCAGCGCCAGCGCTGGTTGCCTCTGTCCCTTCTCGCAGGCGCTGATGCGGGTGCTGTAGCGGCTGGTGGGCTCCAGCTTCAGGAGGATGATGGGCTCCAACTTCACTCCCGGCCTCTCGCTGAGCAGCGCCAGAGCTGGCTGCCACTGCCCCTTCTCGCAGTCGTTGGCCCCGGCGCCGTAGCGGATGATCGGCTCTTGCCGCCCCCCCGACGTCTCGCAGAGCAGCGCCAGAGCAGCGCCTGAGCGCCAGATTAGACTGCCCCTTCTCGCAGACGCTGTTTTTTTCGGCTCAAGGCGTGGAACACAAGCGGTAGATCCGCGAGCGTGCCCGCCTCGCCGCCAAGTGCAGAAGAAGGCGGTCGCTAAACCCCTTTTCACTGGCGCCGCGCATCCCGCGCGCCCAGAAGCTTCCTATTGCCGGCACCTGCGTGTAGCAACGACGCTGGAGACGCGCTCACTCGCTTCGCAGCGCAAGAGCCAGTGGACAAACCTCGCAGGCGCGCATAGGGCGCGAAGAGGCTGGTGGCAAAGCCTAGCTGCATAGCTAGCATTAAGACGTGCATGGGGACTCTGCCCCGCGTTAGCCGCGCAGCCCGGCCGCGCGGATGTTTATTCTACTTGCGCGGAGGCCGGAGCTGGCTCGGTCGAGCAGTCACCATTAGCGACGGCGAGCTCCGGTTGGCTTGAGCTTGGCGGCGGCGCGAGCCGCGCCAACGCCCGGAGCAACCAGGCCGGATGGAGCACCGGCCTCCGGGTCCATGAGGTGCTCCATCGACGCCATCCCTGGCGTCGGAGGCGGAGCTACGACCCATGCCCCGCCCTTCGGCCCCGGGACCGCTGCCCCAGGGCGCTCGTGCACAAAGGAGGAGACGTTGCACGGGCTTGCGCTCGCATCGTACCACGGAAGCACATGGAGCAGCGCTGGGACGGAGCTGCGGCTCTCCCAAATCTCACTCCCCCACTCATCGACGCGACCCGCGAACGGATTAGAGGTCCGCAGAGCACCGGGAGGAAGAGCGGCGGAACCTTCCCAGTTGCACGGGGTGGCCCAATAGAGGGAGAGGCAGGATCCACCCTCCGTCATCTTGTTATTGCCCTTGAGTGCACGTTCTCTCCCCCGCTTCGTGAACAAGAGGGCCCAGCCTTCGAGTGCATATCCGCCGTCGCAAGTTGCACTGCACGCAGCGGGGCCCTGCAAGGCCGTGACCCATTCATCTACAGCATCGGGGTGAGCAGGCACGAAGGCCCCGTCGTCCGCGAAGCTGCGGAATGCTGAAGCACGGAAGAACTGCGAAGAAGGAAACGGCAATACGTCCGATTGAACCCGTGCTTCCGTGGACTCGACTACCATGCGGACCTTTGCCTCTCTCCGGCTGCCGCCTCCACCATGGCGTCGAACTTCATCCTCAAACCGCCATTGGCCACTCGTGCGGGGCCAAGCTCCTTTCCCTCCTCGTGCTCCCACTCTCGGAAGCGAGGGTCTAGGCGGAGTAGCTTCCCAACTGCGAGGCGCGGGAAGACTAGGACCACCTCTTCGGCGTCGGCTTTGGCAGCTCGCGCAGCCAGACGATGGCCGGCGAGACCCAGCGAGTACACGAGCGCAAGAGCCTCCTCTAGGGACGGGTCAATAGAGGCTGGTGGGGATACCTTTTTTTTAACAGCCGCAGGCGAAAGCGCCGACGGCGGGCGGTCACGGTCGGGCTGCGGCCGCGACTACATTCCCGGGCGCGCGCGCGGGGGCCGCGGATCAGGCGGCGGGGGGGGCAGCGACCCAGGGCGTCTGAGAAGCCAGGCGGGCGTGCAATCCAGGGAGTCTGTAGGGAACGCCCAGGACACGTGCAAGTGGCAAACCCAGGGAGTCTGTCTGCCACCGAGAATTAAAACGCCGCCAAAATGGCGCGTGGACGCTCCCGTCGTGATCGTAGCAAACAACCGTAGGTAGGGAACGAGATCCAAGCAGGAAAGTCATTCCAGGGAGTCTGACGGGTATGAGCAGACAAAGCTGGAGACGCGGTCCTGAAGGAAGGTACTCTGACGGCGCCAGCGAAACGTCGCAGCATCAGAAGCAAATCCGTGGAAGGCTGTAGCCCCGCGGCAAGTAGGGATCTTCCACCGGAGATGCGACCGAGCCCAGTGGCCCAACGGTCAGGACTGGACCCAGCGGGGCAACGGCCACTCAGGGATGAAGACGCTTAGAGCGCGCCGTTCAATGTGGCTCGCGCCAAAGCCCACACGCCCAACGTGGAGGCGCGCGAAGGACGGGCGCCGTATACCCAACGGCGAGTCCCTCACAGCCACATCGTTCCAGGAGCACGGCTGAAGGCCGTAGTGCCAGCTTTGAATCCAGGGAAGGGCGCAGACTGGGACGTGCGAAAACCGCCAGGTCGGCCACAGCCGCGCGCCAGGCGACGCCTGGCAGGTGAAAACAGCTACAGAGAGGCCAGGGGCCCCATAATCCGCACGTGGGACGCCGTGCGGACGGTATTACTGGCACGCACACCTGTGTCCAAAGGTAGGAAGTGCGCGTGCCAGGAGGGGCGGCAGAACGCCGCAAGAGAGTGTCGTCCAGGGCGCGACTGAAGGTCGCAGTCTTGCTGGATGTCCCAGGGTGTAAATGAGCGCCAGAAGTAAGCGGGCGATCCCAGCAGCTTAGCCGAACACAGGATCATCCAGGCAACTGAAGAAGAGACTACAGCGGGGCCGAGGCCAGCTAGGGTCTGCGAGCTGCGTTTCATCACGCAGCAAGGCAGATGGCATTGCTGACCGGCACACT
Organism: Prorocentrum cordatum; assembly: GCA_963575745.1. Classification (NCBI taxonomy): domain Eukaryota; class Dinophyceae; order Prorocentrales; family Prorocentraceae; genus Prorocentrum; species Prorocentrum cordatum. The sequence continues at coordinate 114,719 of CAUYUJ010019488.1, forward strand.
TGGATCTAAAGGCAGGAAGTGCGCGGACAAGGAAGAGAGGCAACGGGGCTGCCACACGGATGCAAGAGAGGGGAAGGCGGCTGAAGGCCGCACGTAGTGTGTAGTGAGGTTCTCGCGGAGCCTATGCGCTGGAGGTGGAGCGTGAGCTCAGCCTCCCCATCGATGTCTCTTTTCGTCTCGATCGTCGGGTCGGCCTCCCCCGCGCTTGCCGCCCGTCTGCTAGCGATCATCGCGCCATCCTTCGCTCCAGTCGCTCTGCCAGGTGTCCCACGTGTCCCAGGA